>CAUEEP010000898.1:640000-986016 GCA_958450365.1 Mesorhabditis belari
AATGAGTGTATGTCGAAATTCTTGAACGACCAAAACGGGCCATGAGAGAACAAAATTAGAATGGATGAAGTGATTCAGAAGAAATGCATTAAGTGACCGCCGGAATTGTTTCCCCTTATTCTGTCTATATTCTTCCATTCATCGACTCCTTCCCATCAAATCCCCTTCTCTTTTCCTTTCTTTTTCTCTCATTGCCAATCTTTTTCTCTATCTTGTCTTTTGCCGGAAACTCGACCCCTTCACAATTGCCTCCTAAATCCATCGACTGAATTTCAAAGGATTTTTGAAAAAGAATCTATTCTATCATAATTTGTAAAAAAAAACGTTATAAGAGAGAATTCTTTGAAAAATAAATACACAATGTGACTAAAAACTTGAAGTTAAAGAGTCAAAAAGGTTCAAAGAATCAAAAAGGGAGATGAATGGGAGAAATGCGGTCATTTCCGTTCATTTTCTCTTTCTAAAAGAAACCCAAAGTTGCTCTTTTCATGTCTAGGAAGTGCCCAAACAGACAAGACAAAAGTAGTGTGCAAGTTTAATCAGTTTTTCAAATTAAGATTCATTATGTGACAGGTAAACGAACATTAGATACGAACATTCATCAAGATCATGAATCGTGATCATGATCACGTGAAATGAGATCATGAAATGACTATCAAAGAGAAGCCAAGTTACATTCATCTCCTTTTTGGCCTCAACTTTGATTGAATCGAGTTTTGTGATGGAGTCGGTGATGAAGATTTGCAATGGCTTGAATGAGATGGAGATCTCGATCCTTTGCTTTGTCTTCTCATTTCACGAATTTCTCGCCGACGTTGAGCTTTCATTTGAACGACCGCCTTTCGAGCTCGATCCTGAAATATTATTGGAATAAATACTTAACTTTACAACTAATTACAGTTTCGTTCATTAACAATAACTCACAAATTCCATTTTCAGGAAATAATCAATTTGTTGTGGTTGTTGTTCTTGCCATTCAACTTGTTCTCCGTCAAACAGATCCACTTGATGAGTAAAGCAAAACACGGGTTTCTTTGAGCCCTGAAATTTGTTGTCTTGCAAATGTTTAACAATGCTTTTTGTTCAACTCACATCCCATCTCAATTCCACTACATTTTCGGGAAGTTTCTTGGGTGATTGAATCCATGTATCCCGCACCGAACACCCATACAAACGAGAGTTCTTAAACCACCGAATCATTCCATGTTGCCCGAACTGAATTCATTTTTAACAAAAATGTATGATTTCTAACTTCAAGTTATGGATTCATGAACTTATCAAAACCAACCTCACTACCAACCTGCAGGAATTTCTTTGTCGATCGGGTCAATGGCATCTTCAGAAGATTTGAATAAATGTATCGATTGATGTGAAGTTCTGTTACAACCGTAATTCTGTCTACTATATATACCAACCCCTTTCCCATTTGGGATCTCTTGTCGAGACACGTTTCCCCATTTCACCGATAAAAAAGCGTTCTTTTCCCTCTCTTTCCTTTGTCTATTCTCTCATCCTGTGATTCATTTTGTTTCCATCTGCGGCAAATCGGGGGCTCTTCTCTTCAAAAACAATGCCATGCAATATTTCCAGGTCAAGACCCGTTTATCGATCAGCTATTTCAAAATGTTAAACATACGATAACGAAGCATTACATTAAACGTCTGTTTCTTTAGAATTTAGCAACATATGATTGACCTCATACCGATTGTTTCTAATGTTTGTATCATTAGCGTGCATTTTTGTAACTACATAAAATTAACCATTTATTTAAATCTAAAAAATAACCATTTTTAGTGATTTTATTGGAAATTCCCTGAACGACTCGTGAAATCCATAAGGTTGACGCCGAAGATTTGACTTTCTGCTAACTGATTTGACTTGTCTACAACGTGTTTCAATTAAACGTCAACCCTGATTCCTTTTCAGTCAATCCAGGGGATTTCCATTTATGAAATGAAACCACAACAACCAATCAACCAAAAGAATAACTCCTACAGAAAGAGAAACGGAGATTGGAAGGGAATAACCGATTACTTGTGTTCATAAAGAAAAACCCAAAAAAATGGGAAACAAACGTGAAACCATGAAAACGTGAAAATATCAATTTGTAAAAAGCAAGAAACATGCGCATTAACCGCAGCACAACAAAATTGGGGACAACAGGCAATTCGATTTATCTCAATGGATTTCACATTTTTCTCTCCCAAATCTAGAGCATCACTAACAAGTAGCAAATGTGATATCCATTGAACTAACCGTAATACGTAAATGATTGGAGTGAATTGAATAGTGTTGAATGAAAGGAGAAGCACCAAAGAATCTCCACATAACAACAACGACACAATTTTAAGACAGTATTTCCAAACTTTGCAAAGATTAATCAATTAGGTAGAACTGTTGAGGTACAAATTGACAGATTAAATTGATTAACCGATTAGCTGTTAACAACAACAAAGTTCCTACAAAGGAAATTTAAAACAAGTAGATAAATCTTACAGAAGACTTAAAAATTTCCCATGAAGAGCTATCCACAGAGTTAACAGAAACAAAATCAAACAATGTAACGATAACAATATGTATGTGTTAAATACCGGCCAACAAAGAGGAGCAAACAAAATGAACGAGTGAACAATTTTTTAAATGGCTTAGAAATGGTAAAATAGGCACTAGCTACTACGGTTTGACAGGAAACTGAGAATCAAAATGTTTACATTTGCAGAGCAAATGAGTTCTTGTGATCCTCTCAGTGGTGGTTGGTTGTTGTTTTTGGACTGGGGCTCGACTGGGCAACCCACGACTTTGTCTTTGGAACCCGTTGCATCTAAAAAAGTAAATAAAAAGCTATTGTTAAATCTGTAGTTAGTTTATGGAGGAATATAATGAAAATAAACCTTGCTAGGGTCAGCAGATTTGGCAAGGCCCATATTCATCAACATCCAATCGACGCGCAGTGGATGCTGAATGCAAATAATTTTAAAAGTTATATAACTATGCAAGTTTATGTATATAAAAATTTACCGGGTTGTTGCCGTCTGGAATGGAAAGCTCAACAAAGGGCACATGGTCCTCGACATGATACCCGACGATGTGTGCCTCAATCACTTTTCCGTGCGTCACTTCTTTTAGCATTTGATATGCTTCAGTAGACCACGTCCAGGTACCTAAAAATTAAGAATTCATCGAAGGACTTGTCATATTTCCCGGGACCACCATTTTAATATAGGAACGTGCACTGACAACCACCAAAACACAATAAACTTACACTTTGAGTTTGACTTTCTAACTGCTGCTAAAACACTCGTTAACGTTTTCGTGATATAATAATACACATAATAAATTTAAGAAGTTACATTTAACTTACCATCGACAGGTTGAACATTTGCCAGATAACATTCGACAGCTTGGAATGGAAGTGACATCAAATCAGTGCGAATTTGCCGAAGAATCTCCCTCTTGACTTTCAAATAGCCACCATAGTCCACAAAACGAATCAGAACCTAAACCAAAGTTATTAGATAAGTGTATGCTGTAAAAAATACCTCGTCTGTGTCTTCAAAATAGTTGACAGTCAAAGCGCGGAACCAGGCTTGCAGAACCGGTGCTGCACAAAGTACTCCGGCTGAAATGAAATTTTATTAATGTTTTTAAAAACATTAATAAAAATGCTTACTTGAACAATTCTCCTTGGGTATTGTTGGTGTGTCCGTGCTTTGAGTGTAAATTTGAAGCATATATCTAAATATGTAAGATAAACAAAATCAGCAAACATCTATTACCGGTCAAGAAGTGTCAGCGAATTGAATGAAGGATGTGTGGGCTGTTGCAAAAAGATATGACCCGGATCAACCATGGAAACAACGACGACTTCGGTTGGCACATATTCAGGAAGAGTTAACTAAATTAAATAATTTGCAAGACCAAACTTCAAAAATTTACCCATGAAGCTTGAATGGGTTGATCAGTCAACGGAGGATTTCCCGGTAGAACTGGTTGCAAGTTCAATTCAGGGAACCTAGAAAAAACAATTAAGAGAAATCAGTAACCGGTACTTACCTTTCAGCCGGGAAGCGGTTCCTGAGCATGCAAAGACATTTGTTGATCTGCTCACGTTTGCCTCGAACCTAAACAGGCCATTTTAAATTAGACTATCCGATGTTGTGCAATGCTTTACAAAAAATTGGGTGCTTCAAAAGAATAAGTACCTGACAGATTTGATGTGATTCATGTTTTCCAGGCTCATGATGAGGTTTAATTTCCATTACGACACCCGTTCTAGTACTCAACTCCTGAACAGGAAAACCTTTTTGAAAAATAAATTCAGCAGACCTTGATCGTCTTTCCACCAACACCAATCACCAATCCCACCAATCCATTATGAATTTCAAATTCATACTGAGGTACAATCTCTCCATAAGCATTCTGAAAGTTTGGAGGTCCCGTAGCCCTTCCGCTATCCACGGAGCCCTGAATGAAGAATTATCATAGACCATAATGTAATATTGCTTACATCAGAAGAGTCAGGTGTTCCTTGGCTATCTCGTCTATCACCCGTGTGTTGTGATTTGTTGGAAATTTCAGTTTCAGTAGATTTTTCCATCTAAACCATGCATCTTATTTGCAAATTATTTAATTTAACCTCTTCACTCCATGAAAATGGTTCAACAGAATCCAAGATCACTTCCAAAGGAGACTTTTGCTGATTAGTTGAAGATGAAGGACACTAAATGATTTATGCGTAACAAATTAACAAGCGTATAACTTACATCTTCCAAAGCCAAATTACTATCTAATTTCAAGACATCTTGGAACTTTTCGTTCTCCTAAAATATCAAACATTATGTTGCAACAAATATTCTTTTAACCTTGTTATCATTGATACTGTTCGTCCCCGGCATTTTGTTTTCCAGATGATCCAACTTTATTGTGTTTGAAAGTTTGCGCTAAAAATTAAGAAACTTAAAATTTTAATTCTTCTTTACCTTTTCTTTCAATGTTTCATCCTGTGGATTTTTCATGGCAGTGACTATATTAAGTGAAGCAGAAGAGTTAGAACCGAGCTCCTAAAATAAAATTTATTAGCTTTTAAGATTTTATAAACCTTCAATCTGCTTTCGCTTTGTCTTTGAGCCTGCGTCTTTTGAGCGTATTCTTGAGCATCTGATCCTTCGATGAAAACATTTTTCTAAATAATCGATTAATCTTACTCGCAAATAAAAGAATACCATCTCCAAATCTTCCAATACGACGTCCATTTTGTTCATATTTTCCTTTAGCTTGTCGAAGATCTTCTTTGTAAATCCTTCAGTGTCGTCAGCCAGTATTAAGCTTTCAAAGTCTCTCTAAAGAAAAAGATTATCTCAATGAAAATAACGGCAGGACAGGTTTAATTTCGGGATTGATTATTTTGCTAATTGTACTTCGACACTTTGAATTTTATAATTAAGTAAAAGGTTTAGATTTAGTTTTCCTAAAGAAGAAAACTCACTGTGGCCTTCGAAAAAGTTTCCTGTACAAATTTTAGGAGTTGTTGCTCGTAGTTTGGTCCGAAGTTTTTGTAAATGAAGACGAGGCGCTCCACTTGTAGTCGAAAGACAATACACGCAACAATTGATACCTCTTTATTATCTAAACAAATAAATTAGGAAGCTAGGTATGACTACGAGTACTTGACTTTTTGATAATCAAATCTTTATGCTAGGAGTAATTTTGAGTAAACAGTAACAAAAATCTACATTGAACTCCAATAAGCACTATGGCAATCGCTACTTAATGATACTTCAAAATAAAACTGGCATTTTGCATCAAATATTAATGCGTATTCATTTTTTATATAACAGTTGCCTTTTCTGCAATGAATCAATTCAAGCTGACAGTTGTGTAAATAATGCAAGGTTCTTCTTTCTCAGTAAATTATAAATATTTCCCCAAAAGATCACAAGAAAACTCTCACCTTTTGACTTGAGCTCCAATTGAAACTCTTTGTGCGTTTGTTGGACGTCGAAGACAACGGCACGCTGCTTGAACGGAACGAGTAGATGAAAGCCTTCTCCAACGGATTCGTCACCTTCTTGAACCCCGCTGAGTCGATCGACGATCACGGCACGATATCCTTTCTTCACTAAAATTAAACACATTAATGTGAACAAACTAATGGTGTAAAACAAAAAAGGAATCTCATATTTACGCAAAAACATGGAGCAAGCTTGCTTTCACATTAGATCAAATCTGATGATTGCTCATTTATTCAATTCTACTCGAGTGATTTAGCCGGCAGTGTTTAACAAGTATTAATTGCGAGCAAAGTACAAACTAATGCTTTTCTTTCAATCCAAACAGGTGAAAAAGTGCATAAAAGTCTGTCACGTGACTGGAGAAACGCCAATAAACATGACAGGCCACGCGACAAATCCTAGCCAAATAAAAATCAATAGGGTTCTTACCAATCAAAAATTTGATAATCAAATGAACATATGTTTTGAGCTCTGATCTAGCAAATAATTAGGATTCAGGGCAAGACAGAAATGTGCATGCTTTTATCGCTATCTTATTCTAACTCTCGCAAAATGCTATCAATCAGCAAAACGTGCTACTATTTCTCAATGGACTAAAAGAGTTGTACCGTGGTTTGAACTAGGGTCTTTGTCTTGCTCATGCATTTAATTCCCTTTCTAGGATTTAGGATAAGTAGCAGATAGAGAAAAGAGACAAGCGATGGGACTGACCGTAATAGATTGAGGCAAGAGCGATTCCCCCTCCAAGAGCGACGGCAGCAAGTGGGATTCCAAATCTCCTAGCCAAACTCTTCTGCACGTCAGCCGCCATCAACTCGAACCCTTCTCTTTTCTCCGTGTTGCTCTTTTGCGATCACAAAGTCGATCGCAATCGTGAGCAAAGAGCGCTAGTTGGCGTCCACCTAGGCTGAATTTGTAATTTTGAAAAATCTTTGAATAACAAGAAAATATTGCGTAACCCTCAAAAGGGGTAACATTGCACAAGGGGGTCCTAGAAACCAGACGAGAGAGTGGGAAAAGAGAGCAAAAAAAACAGTCAATACGGGGCGGAAAGAAATGAAAACGTTTCAGCCTGTTAGAGCCAAAAGTCCATCAAATACGAAAAAGAGCACAAAATATTGAAGGCAGTTTGCGAAACTGCTCAAAATAAAAATGCGAGTTCTAGAAAATTTATTTTTCAATAAACACTCATTAGCTCTTGAGTACTTTATAGCAGAGCACCGGAAAAAGAAAAGTGAGTGATAGATTGCAAAATTTACAGTGAGCTGTTGAAACCACAAAATAGAATTCTAGCATACTGTAACAAATCACAAAGAAGTAAGACGTAAAAGGTTAAATAAATGACTATTCGGTTAGAATTACTCGTTTTCTATTGAATGGGTATTGATTGGTAAGTAGACGGCAAACTCACAGAATCATTTGGAAGGAAATCATGGAAATTATGATGAACAATACGGAGATTTTTATCACAGACTACTACTCCTGGAGAACACAAATGGCAAAATCACAAAAGCGCTAACATAATATGTAAACTAGCCTAGGTATGTATATCTTCTATCAAACCTACTTAAAGTATCCAAAGTTTAGTCTTAGTTGTTCAAAAAGGACAAAAGTAAGAACGGTGTGCGGGGCGAGACGAACCCATGCAGGAACAAATCCCTTGAAAAAACCGGCTGGCCCGAGCTTTGCTGTGAACACGAAGCAGTCCATAATGCTCTAAAATATAAATAGATTATGCTTGTCTATCAAGTAAATCTTTCGCACTTAAAACAAACATTCCTAATATTTCTAAATTACCTTAAACTGCCCGGGAGAAGCGTTCATCATTCTTGTCTTCAGCACATCCATAGGCTGTGTCATCAAGGTAGCAATTGATGCCTGTAAATGAAAAATTAATGGTGAAACAATCTAATTTTTAACTAACCGCGGTAATAGACGCCGCAAAATGAGTAGCCAAGTTGTCTTGAGCCAATCCCGATGCGAGAATCGTCTGTTTGATCTGGTCGTAGAAAGCAAGTTGTCCGATAGTCATCAAAATTGCTCTTGATGTAGCCATTGTTGCCCCCCCGAACAATCGCGCTATGCCTAAAAATCCAAATATTTCGTCTTAATTTAATTACGTACCTTCTTCACGAATGATTCTTAGGACTCCATCTAATGCGTGTTTGTAATTTCTTCTTTCAGCAGGAGGCAACTAAAATTAAAACTGCTAAGAGTTTTGATCAAAGCCAACCTTGACATCATTTTGCATTCGAACGTTGACAAGATCGCCCGGAGTTCCCACTAGCCCGCCAAGTGCCCCAGAAACACCAGCCAATAAGGCTTTTTGTAGGAAAGGCAGGTTTTTATCTAAACAGGTCAAAATTTATAAAAATACAAGTCATACAATGCTAACCTGATGGATATTGCTTTTTCAGGCTTTCATAAACCGCAAATCTTGTCGTTGAATAGGTTAGTTGTCGCAGCAATGATGCAGAGAGGCCATTGTAGAATGCGAGCAATCCATCCGATCTAGAATTAAAAGAACATTTGCTTGACAGGACAGGTTTAACTCTATAGGTGATAAGAATAACAACAATACGTACTTGTGTAGTTTAACCGCCATTTGTCCGAGTGTGATTTTTCCAGCCTGCTGCGTTTGTAGATGTACCTAAACACAAACTTTACCAATAAAAAAACCAACAAACCTTTAGCAAATCAAGTGGATGAGTGCAGCAGGCTAAACTTTACAAGTACGCATTTATTTCTATCATTCTTATCACCTGCCCCAGCCGAGGCCAATCCTCCAAAATACCATCGTCCAATCTTCTTTTCTCTCGGCTGGGTCATCACTATAAATTGAGATTAACAATAGGCAATAAAAAGTTTGAAAACACGAACATATCAAAGCCTTTCTTCACATAAGTCTTAATAAGTTCAATGAATAATTTATCGCAGATCAAAAGTGGCATCAGTAACCCAAGCAGTAAACCGTAAAGAATTGAGGATCAGAAAGAGAGCGACAAAATAAATAACCGTATTATTTTTTGGTATCGAACAAATGTGAGATAAAAAGAAAATGAAATTTTTTGCTGAAAGACAGTCTTACTGTAAAAAGATATTCAGTTGTCACGGTTAGTGTTTGAAACTTTCATCTAAACGAAATTTGGATTTTACAAGAATTACCGTAAGATCTACAAATTTTATAGTTAAACTGGGAAGAGAAATTTAGACTGAACATAAAAGTGCGTAGAATCTTTGTTAAATAATGAAATCTAGAATCCGAATAACCATTTAGTGACCCAAATAACGGGCACAATGGCAAGAACGGACCACACAAAAAGGGTTTGATCGACTCGAAAAGCCGATCTTTGAATCTTTCCCAAATAAGTAGAGAGTGTTGTCTTTGGAAAAGTGGTGGGCTAAATTTCAATTTTTTAAATTGTGATTAATTTCCCAAACCTTAACAATAAGCTTTTGCTTTGCGAGATACTCGAGAATTGGCTGAGCGTTTCTCGATAAAGTCGGCATGTATTCGGCTTGCTTCTCTCGTGTCCACCAACCACTGAAACTCTTTTGATAAAAACTTTTCATTAAGTATTCACTTTAGTGTTATAACAGTTGTGTATCAATCTAAAATCTAAAGTTTGTGCGTACATTTCTCCCTTTTTCGCATATCGATAGTGATAAAGTTGAGCTCGAGCAAATTTCATCGGCTCCTCTTTGGTGAATGGATATTTTTCAACAAGACGAACAACTGAAAACCCCTTGATTATATTTAACATAATTCCCAACTTACCATTTGTATTGTTATTGAGCAAGTGATAAACCATTGAGACAAACCATGGATTCTGTTGATATGTTCCAAGAGCCGCAAACCACATTTGCCAATCAAGTCGTGGTTGATGGGGCACTGAAATGAAGCTTTTGAGAGAATTTGTAATCCAGGCTTACCGACAAATTGGGGCATTCTATTCAAATTTCCTGGTTTTGCATAGAACTCGATCTCTTTCCATGGTCCATCAGGGTTTGCCGATCCTTCAATAATCACCTCTGGTCGTCCCTCTATTCCGGTCATACTAAACCATTCAGTTATTCGATGTTATCCATTTTTATTCACCTTCTGAAAAGTCCATATGAGCTGACTAGGTGATATTTGCGAGTGATTTCATGTAGCTCTCGAACTGGTTTCGGTAGGATTTTCCCTACATTTCCATCGAGGTAAGTGAAAGGAACCTGAAGATTGTGTTCATTTCTTTGATTTACTTTCAACTTACCAATGATATCGCAAAAATGAACCCGCCCAACGAAAGTACAAAGACGTAATGGATGATATTCCAAAACTCGCCCTTCGTTCTGTAAATTGCGGTTTTTATTTTTATTATGAATAAAATAGTAAGAAGAATTTACATGTTTAACATGATGATCTTTTTTGGATCTTTTTTTGGATCTCTTAATACAGAGAGCCAAAAATCGTTAAACTAATAAAGGGTTTGGTGTTTTGATTGGTTGTGTCGATCGGATGGGATCGCCATGTACAAAAGGGCCGTGAAAAGGGGGATGCCTGTCAAAAGAGAGAATGATAAGAGAAGAGAAATGAAGTGAAAAGTCCCCTAGATGGCTCTCAAAAAGGCTCACCTCACCCACTCTCCGCCTATCTCTATTCAATCTCTTTTTTCCCTTTCTCTTTTCCAAAAAGAGAGACATGTCAACCGTTTATCCCCGTTTGAACACAAGAATTCATTTGACACTTTGAAAAAGGAACTAGGCACAAAAACTAGAGGAACTTTCCAGCAAATTCTTGAGATCAATCATTAAAAAGAAAATAGAAAATCTTGAATCAAATTGGGGAAAGATTTTTGTCGACTTTTTGTTTGTAACTACCTGTAAAGAGTGATGAGGGCTTTCCAGGTGAGTCCTCCAATTCCTGCATAAATAATGTAGCGAGTCGCTTTCTCAACGGCTTGATCGAATTCAAATCGGGAAAAAACTAAAGATGTTAATGAGTTAATGTAAGATATTGTTGTATCAAAGAGTAATCTGAGAGTACTGGGCTTTCCTACAGAATGAGACTTGGTAAACTGGTTGTATCGCAGTGTATCATACTAGTTTTTTCCTGTCTCACCAATTTCTGACTCGACAATCATTCGTTTCCAATCAATTTGCACACCAAACCATGTACTGAAGTGCCACAAACTGAAAATTATTGAAATTCAAACATTTTCATTGAAATTTGTCAACTGAACAAACCTAAAGCCAGCAATTCCCATGAAAAGCACGGTCTCAAGCACCCAGAAGAAGAAGTTTTGGCGTTTTTCACGAGGAGAATTATCTAAAGCAGAATTTCGCGAATGATCCTGATCGAATGATCGCAAATTTCTATTCTCCAAAGCAACCAACAAACCATATCCAACTTCCAGCATTGATAGACAAACTAGTGAGTAGAGAACGTTGAAGAAATTGTAGTTACCAGTTAGCATGATCAAGAGCATGAATTTAATCTGAAAAGTCCTTGTTCTTTTAAAGTTTTAATATACTTTCAAGATTTTTCTTTGTTTATAATACCTGCGGTATGGCTGCAAACCATCGAATACTCTCAAAAGGCAATAAAAACATTGGAGGAAGATAGAGCTCGATGTAGAAAGTGAGAGCGACTGAAAGTTTTATCTTGTAAGATATTTCCTTTTACAAACCTGATAGTCTATTGAACCATTGAGGAAAATGATGAAAATACCAAGCAATCGGAGTCGGGAGACATTGAGATTCATAATGGACATCAAGAGCTAAAAAAATGACGTTTGATTGGGAACTTGGTCTCTTGTTCACCTGTTAAATTCCACCATGTTGGACAGCCTGATTGCAGCTTGACAATACCCGAAGCAAACATCAATCGACAAGCCAACCATCGGTATAGATAGATTGAAATCTGTAAGAAGTGTTATATATAGAATTGCTGCCATTTATCTACCTGATCGGCTGGTCCGTCGTGGAAAGACGCGAGAATTGTAGCCAGTACTCCGGTCTCCAAGAGAAGGATATCCCATTGAAACCACAGGAAAGTGCCTCCAACCTGAAATAATCGATAATCTTAATCTTACAATCTTTAGAAAGCGGACAAACCTCATAGGCAGCCACATAACTAATCCACAAAAAGGCATACACAAGGAAATTCCTCGTCTTTCGAAAAGCAACCGTGAGTAGACTAAAATGGAGAAAGTTTTTCTTGCAGAGAGCCACTCCAATCGATATTCGATGGAAATGAGTGAAGAAATGAGAGACCTCAAGGCCATCGAGATGAGACAAAGAAGTGAGAGATGAGAGGATGGGGACATTGAGGGAACAAATCGACGCATCACTTGCAGGAGAAGCGATTTACAGTCAAAGATCGACTCGGAATCTGAAAATGGAATTGAGACATGGATTTGGGATGAAAGTCGATCTTTCAAAGTACTTTTCAAGATAACTCACCGCATTCGAGTTGAGGCGAGATCGGAGTGATCCCTCGATCACTGTAGAGACCTGGAAAGTTACTGTTAAAAAGTAAGCAAGCTTGATTTTATCTTGAAAAAAATCTTGTCCTAGCAGGTTCAATAGTTTTCAAAAGACAACAATAAGTTTTCTTCAACGACTTTTCCCAACACTATTTCCCTTTTTACGGGTAATATCACAGTTTCTTTTAATATTTCGATTACTCACCTGGAATCTGCCAATACAACGAAGCAAACGCGATAAGATAGACAATGGATTGTCCGACAAGAAGCACTTCTTTCATCTGTTGAGTGGTGAAGATTGTCGAAAGCCATCTCATCGATCCCTTCCCCTCTGTTGCCACTTGGTTTATACCCATTTCTGAAAAAGCCTGTAAATTAATGTTTTTAACTGTGTAAAAAATTTGGCAAAACCCCAATAAAGGGTAAAAGTTTGCCTAAAATAAAAATTCTCAGCCGATGTGTGATCGGAGTGGCTGGGGGTACGGTGGATAGGGCAAGGGATAGGATGGATAGAGAAAAGGGCAGTTGGGCTATCTAAAGGGGGGCTATCTTTGTTTTGTTTTGGGGTAAAGGGGCTATCTTTGTTTTGTTTGGTCTTTGTCTTTGTTATGGTTTTTGTAGAGGAAATACACATTCTTGATTAGAATTTCAATAATCTATTTCATAATCCCTACAGATTTTTAAGACTACTGAAACTTTACTCTAAAAATGTTACCTAAAAGACTTGAAAATAAGTAGGCTTGTATACTTTTTTGATCATTGGATCATTGAATTATTCTTGCTCCTTTTAAAACTGATTAATAAGATAGAACATTTTATTATCATCAAGCACCCGAATAATTGGCAAAGCAAAATAACAAAGGACTAATCTTGATGTTTTTTTTTACTTCCATCGTCCTTTCAAAGCTTTATACGATCGTCGAATGCAACGAATCATTTGGAAGACACAAACACAAAACAAGAAGAATGATGATAACTTCTGGGGGATTGGCTGAAATTGTTTTCTATGATATTTTAGGAAACAGGTAGAGCTCTGTAGACTAGCTCAATTTTCTATTATAGTTTGCTTTTTGTTCTCACGCACCAGTATTTGATAGAGTTGATCGATGAGGACAAGAGTGGTAATTAGAGCTCCAAACATTCCTCTCTTTCTCACATCTTTGTATGAGACTCTTTGAAAGACCTAAACTTCTGTATTGGATATTTTTCAAAGATTTCTTCACCTCAGCAATCATTGTGAAGAGCAAAAAGATGATCAAAAATGTGGAAACGTGATGTTCGGAGATGAAAGAATACGTGACAAAAGACCATCTAAAAGGAAGTTTTTTGCCAGATTGATTAGCTTGAAAGTTTTCGCAACTTACACAAGAATTTGTGCCAATCGAAACGCCAACACATATGCTTGATCTTTCCTCATGATCGTCCTTTCCACAAATTGCATTGGATCCTCTCTTCTTGAGAGCTTTCGACTGTTTTCTTGAGCTGCTGAACCCATTCTAAAATGAAAGATTTTAGAAAAATTCTTAAAGAATTAAGAAAACATGAACAAACTGTTGAACGGGGAGATTTTGAAAAAGTCATTAATTTTTTTCGGTGAAATGCTCTTTTGCCGGTTGGGTTGATTGAATGGTAAGTGATTGGAGAAATTGAAGAGAAAAAGATGGGGAGATTTTTTGGGATTGGGATTGCTTTCTCTTTTGATAGAAACAGAAAGAGATAACACCATTGAAGGGGCAATCATTCGAAGGCTAGAGTTTCCTCCAAGATGAAAGATTCGACTTCTACTAGTTTCAGTAGATTAGTTCAGTAGATCAGTAAATCTACTGGTTTCAGTAGATTACTTCCAATCTTCCAATCATTTTCACTTGTTACTAAATTTGTAACTCTAGGAATAGTTTTGACATGGTAAAAAGTTGTCTTATGTTTGATTTATGAATAAAGTTTTCAATATTGCCACTTTGTGTATTGGATTCAATTCTTTCACAAAGAAAAAAGGAAAAAGGGAAAAAGAAAAAAGAAAAAAGAAAAAGTTTCTCTTTCTTTCTAAAAAGTGAAAAAAAGAAAAACACGAGGTCAGGGTTTTCATAAAAGAACATAAAAAAACGAGAGAGGAAAAGCACTGAGAAAGACTGAGAAAGACTGAGAAAGGCACTCTTTAGAAAGAACTGACAAGAGCTGTGGACCAATAAAGTTGCGATACTTTTTATAACAAGTAAATGACAAAACTTTATCAAGCTGAAGGTTTCTTTTTGCACACAAATCTTGCAGCTAATTGAACAGTTGGTCGATACATCCATCCTTTATTACAAGTCACATCATTCATCACCTGAAGCTGTCTGTTATCTAAAACTCATTAAATGATACCGTATAATCATAATTAGTGGTAGCTTCAAGTACAGGCAATCCAATGTAATCAACGAAAGTGTTATCCGTCCACGCATACAATTCACTCTGTTTGTAATAGGAGAGACCGATCCACGCTTGACCATAACTTTAACAGAATGATTGGATGAAATGTTAATGTCAAAAACTTGCACGGATCACCATTACCAGCTGTTGTCAGACTTGCCAAATTGTAAGTCGAAGCAAGACCTATAATCTATAATCATAGTCACTAATCATTCTCTTACCATACACAATATCGTCTTCATCTTGACTATGAATCGATACAAGATGCGCATTCTTTTCCATACATTCTCCCTCAGCTTGTGTGAAGTTGAAAAGATCCCAATGTTGACCATCAGTCGCTGTGAAATTCTGATTTTAAAAGTCTATTGTTACTAAAGATATATCAAACCTTGAGGTAATAGCAGAAGTTTGTGTCCACAGAATAGAGCCAATCAAGATCACAAGGGGCATCTACACACGATCAGTTCTCATGATCAGACTCTCTTACCGTTATCCTGTTTTCCACACACATACGGCATCAACTGGGTACAATTCACCGTTTGCCACAAAGCTGTTCTTGGATCAATCGCTGTGCAAGCATATCCATTATTTGGCTCTCCTAGATGATCAATTTTGATTCACCAACCACACCAACCAAATCACCAACCACTCTTCCATTTTGTGTACCGCAATGGTGTCCCATCCGAGTACGCCCATTCACCATTCGACATTTTCTCCACTCCAATCAAAGTTAATCGACCGTTCACAACTGTAATCCATGAATTGAATTGAATTCATGGATTTTTTAATCCTTACATGTCATTGACTCTACAGCCACCGCCGCATTCATGAAAGCATCAGTGATTTTGACGAGACTTGCTGCTTTTGTTTGACAATCACGAAGGGCTTGTAGATGGGCAAGATCTGAATTGCATAGTTTCTAAAACTTGAAAATCTACAATCGAAACTGACATAGCATTTGATTTGAGTAGAGTTTAAGGCTGCAAACCTGCAGTACTCATTTGAATGCATGTGTTCTCTTCGGGTATCTCGATCCATCCATCCAAACAAGTGCTTGCAATAAGTTGGATAAAGATTTGAAGCAAAATTAAAATTTGAATACTTTCCTTCATCTTTTAGAATAAGAAAAGAAGGAAAACGCAACGAAATCGATAGTGACGCCTTATCAGCTATTTTTTGCAAATGCCGTTTCAAATTATTGACTTGTGATTTGTTAAAATGTTAAATGCACAACTAAATCAGGCGATTTTTTATCTATCAACAATTCATCGATCAATTGAAAAGAGCTTTTGATGGTTTCTCAGAAAGAAGCTCCTTCTTTTTAACTTTTGGTGACTCGCCGAGTGGAAAACTTTCGAACTGTATACAGCCAACTCCAGTTAAAAACTAAAAGAAACATAGAACTAAATCTAAATCGAACTTGAGAATGATTAAAACAATCTTTTTAAAACATGAGCGGGATGTAAAAGTTTTGAAGTAAATGTTTACATTACAGTTAAAATTGGAACAAAGTTTGCTTTTATTTAACTAAGTCAATGATCAAGTTATGAAACAAATGTTTGGATCTGAAAATAAACTAAATTTAAAGATTAAAAAAGTGTGTGTGGCGAATTGCCACTGCTCCGCAGTTAGTCAAAAATTCAATACACAAGTTAAAATTCAACGCTGATGGATCAACTACCGTAATCAGTCACTAGACGATATTCAGCTGTCCGTTTGTTGTAGCTTGTATACTTAAAAAACTCGTTATTTAAGCTTTGCTTTTGAGTGAGTTTTGTTCTCCTTTTTTTCACATGCAAGTGTTGAATTAATTGTGATAGTGCCAGGTTGCTACAGTTTGAGCGAAGTTGCCCTAATAAGGGAAAGTTGGATAAATTGTGTGTTTTCAAGAAGACCACTATTGAACCACACCGAGACACGGTCTCACAAGAAATTATATAGATCAAAACATCAACATATATTTCTTACAGTGTGAGACTCTTTGGTTTTCCCTCGTTTTTATGACCATTAAATGTTATTCTGAAAGAGTGAAAACGTTCCCGCTTTGAATTAAATGCAATGAAAAGGCAAAAATTCGGCTTGGCTGACTGCGAGGGACTGTCTTTTATCTAAAAAATTACTTGCTTAGCGTTTTTCATAAACTTTGGCGCTTTTGTGTATTCAGCTTTATTCATTTCAGAGAAATTTTAGTGCGGCAAGTTTGGCCTAGCATTTTAGCTTACCATTGATTCAAATATTGACTTCACTATGAAAAGCTTTAGATTATCAAGTTTTGAATGTATTAGATTGGAAGGAAAGTTCTCGGAAAAAGTTTGACTGGAATTTCTTAAAAACGAATCCACCAATTCAAGAACATTTTATTCTATTATTTACAAGTCGACTCCAAGAAATTACTCGTAAAAAAATGAGTGCAGCTTTCCCTTAAAATTTTTGAGATTTTTGAAAATTGGCTTTGGCTTATTATTTTCCGGCTTAAATCCAGCTTAATTTTCCCAGAAACGATTCTTTATGAGTCAAAGCTAGCATAAATGAGCAATACGCTCTATAGTCTCTTTTTTTTGATCAACAGAGAAGCTGTATTTTCAAAAAATAATTTTTTAGTGTCATCTCCTTGACACTGAGTGTTTGCACAGGTCATTCTGTAAAGTTAAAGCATTAGATAAAATTTGCTTTAATCGCAAAATTTCCCTATTTTAAGTACTTCGTTTTAGGTTTTAAATTGAACCCATTGCCTATCAATTAACCCATTAAAAACTTGTCTAAAGGCTGGTCACTCAAAAAGTGACCAAGTGACTTCAGCTGAAGAAAGCTCTTATTTTTTTTACCTGAAGCCCACTCTGATTTTTGTTTATCAAAAACTTTTTGAAATATAGTGAAGTTTATGGGAAGAATTCATGGGATCTGGGAAGAATTCATGGCTTAGTTTTTGACAAATCACCGTGCAAACTTTTCCCGAGAATTTCTTTTCCAACCTAATAATTTATAACCTTTCAATAATTTGTTTAATTCAATAATTCAAAGAACTCAAGTGTTAGCTTTAGAAGTAATTTTTCAGAAGTAATTTGACTTTCCTAATTCACTCATTAATCAATATCTCAGGTCATAACTGATACAGCATTTTCTTATCATTTCGAGACGATTCTCCGAATATTTTGCATCACAATATCTTCCCCCTTTGCCCTTTCTCTTATCTGTTATACGACCCTCCAGCCCATTAATGCGAATAATCCAAAGTTGTTTTTAACAATGAAAATAATTCATTTAAACCATCCGTATCTTTCCTTTTATTCTGTCTGCTGTTAGAACGGCCGTTCTTGTTCAGGCTATTATAGCCAACTGCACGGTTCTGAAATTTTCAATAGCTTTTGTCTTGTTGTCTCCCTTTGAACTACAAATACGCATCAACTAAAACTTTATTTCTCCTATAATTTTCATTTTCATTTTCAGATGGAAATCCCCGATCATTTCTTGAATAAAAGTTTCGTCGAAGTTCGTCAAGAGAATGTAGACGAATTCTTCGCGTTAAGAGGTTTTTTTCTGAAAGATTTTCCTCTCTTTTTTCTCATTATCTCTTTGATAATGACGATAGATTGTTGATATTTTTGAATAGGCCACAAATCGAAAACTTTGTACTCTTCGATGTCTGCTCAAGTCTTTCATTTCTATATTTTGCTAACTGTTTGTTGGCAAAAAGCCCAATTTCTTGAAGTAGTCTAGAAAAGGGATTAAACATTGACCAACACTTGCAAAATCATTCAAATTTTTCATTCACTTTCCAAAATTCATTAAGCCTTGGGAAGCACAAAGAAGTTCGATCATGAGGACGGGAAATGGGGATGGAGGGGATGGAGGGGATGGAGGGGATGGAGGGGATGGGGGAGGGGTTGAGCTGGGTGAAATGTGATCTCGTGGGATCACCTGAAATAGAAAATGCGCACAAATCTCAAGGCCAAAAAAAATAGATTCAAGTGCATCCCCAATTCCCACTAATCCATCCTTGTTTACAAACCGACACAAAGAACGTTTTCTCACGAGAAAAACCATTTTTTTTGTACCATAGATGATAAGTGGGCTCCTTTGAAAGCAAAAATTAAAAAGTTCCACTCATTTTTTGTCGGAGAAATCGCTGGGGAAATAACTACCAGAGAAATGGGATAACTTAGCCAAATTGAGTGAGGTTTGATATTTTGAGAGCAAAGTAACAGAAGATTCTGTGCATTTCATGTGCGATTTCCCCCAAATCAGATCGGAAGCCGAAATTGAAAACAAGTTAGTCTATGAGGGGTGTAAAGTGTTATAGTTTATATTTCTCTCTCTAATAGCATCTTACCTAGTCCAACTCTCAGCCACCCCTACTTTTAGGGAGTCCGACCTGCCCACGTCACGTGTGGTCTGGTTCGGCGCGGCGCGGAAGTGCATGTGGTGGGGCTCGGGGTGGCTAATGCCGTACCGGCGCTTTGTACCAAATAGCCAGCGACTCTGTGCCAAGCATGTGCCATTGGGAAGGGGAACAGATTAACGACGAGAGGGGGAAAGGGCCCTCTGATGGAAAAGCCCTGCGCCAGACGGCGAGCGATTACGCGGCCGTACAAAGAACACCTCACTTTACACGCGGGTTTTTGTTCTGAAAATGATGCCCAGATGAGATTTAAAGCTAAAAAATTATATCCGGGGGTTTTTGGGGTCGGGAAATCAATTGGCGGGGTTCGTTTGTTGTATCTCCAAACAAAATATCTAATTTGTGCTGATCTTGAGCCATTTTTCCTGTATCTTGGCTACAAATAATTATCGCGGGTGTATAACCCATAAGAAGTTATTCTTTGATAGAGTTTTTGTTTGCAAAGTGGGCAAAACAAGTAGGTGTTAGCGGCCTTTTCACCCCATGGCCTTTTCACCACCACTTCATATGATAATTTGTCATTTGTCTCGTAAAATGTCGGCCATAAGAAGCACAAGTACCCTTCAATTTGTGATTGGTCTGATGAAGTAGGCTTAAAGTCCCCAAAATTCCAATCTCACTCTTCTGAAATCTTATTTGTGTTTAACATTTTCATATTCCAGGTGTCCCATGGCTCATTCGAAAGTTGATCGTGGGAAAAATGAAAAATGGACGCTTTCATTTGACAAAAAATGATGGAGGCGTATGTACAACAAATTTTTTTTTGGTTTTCAAAGATCACCAAGCTTCACTTCTCAATTTTTCCCGTTTTGTTTACAATTTACAATTGCCAGATATCCGACTCCAAAGTCTTGAGAGAATTCAAACGCTTTTTAGCCTAAATCGACTGAATTTTCTTGTAATTTTCTTGAATTGAATGCTTTTTAAAGTGTTCTGAAAATCCAGATTCTCAGTGAGAATTCTCAAAAATTCATTAAGCCTTTTGAAGCACAAAGAAGTTCGATCATGAGGATGGGAAATGGGGATGGAGGGGATGGAGGGGATGGAGAGGATGGGTGATGGAGGGGATGGATGGGATGGAGGGGATGGGGAGGGGTTGAGCTGTGAGATTCTCAAAAAAGATTTCAACCGTTTAAAACTTCGAAGAACATTTCAGAAATACCATGTGAAGATCGGTGATCCAAGCAAGAATCTCGAGTATGACTTTGAGTTGGACAAAACTTTCAAAGCTACAGGATATGATGGAAAACAACATGAGGTTCTTTTTCATATTAAACTTCCACTCCAAAAATCCCTCAATTTCACTTTTTCCTTCCCAGCTTTCTCCAGAGTATTTTCGACAAGAAAAATTCAACTTAATCCCTCCAAATTTTTCCTTTATTTTGTCAAATTCCCTCACAATCCGGGAATACTTTCAAAGAGTATCGGAAGCAAAATTTTTTTTTTGTTTGCTGATGGAAACAAAAATCATTGTAATCCCCCGGATTTTGCTCATCGGAATTTGAAATTCTTGAGAAATCAAGTCATCCAGAAAGATTCGAGAAGATCAGCTATCTTTTATCGTCAACAATATGGCTGATGTAGGGATAACAGAGATTGGAAGGGGAAGGAAGAAAAAGTAGGCTGTAGTTGGGGAGGTGGCTCTCAGAGTATAGTATTAGGCTGTCCAGAAAGTTGTTCAGAATCTCTAAACGGAACCGCCAGATATACAAAACGCTCTTTTATCTCTTTTAGCTCTTTTATCTTTTTTTTCTAACAAAAAATTATGTAATAATCAGCTTTTAAATGAAGATTATCTGGAGTAGAAAAAATTATTTCAAGGAATCAATTTTTATGAGTATTTTCAATCAAAAGCTGATTTCAAAAGAAATAAAAGGCCTTTAGACTTGAAATTGTTTGCAAAATGCAAAAAAAAGTCACTTGAGAATTTGAAGAAATACATGGTGTTTTGATCAATTCCTAGTCAAAAGAACGTGAAAAACATCAAATTTGACTCGGTACTAAAGCTCAATCATTTCTTTCATCAAAACTTCCCAAAATAAAAAGTTGGACCGCTGTTTTTATTTTAAGATATTGATCTGATCTTTAATTTTAACGATGCAAACGTTTGGTAACTGGTTGAAATTTGGTTGAGAAATTGGGGTAAAGCGAAAAGACTTTCTGGACAGACTTTTCACTTCACCCAGTGACAAAGCACAGTAGTAGAGCAGTAAAAAAAACCCATAACTGAATTGTTTTTGCTGCCTTTGAATGGCTTTAATCCCTAAATCCATTCTATATGGATCAGTCTGTCAATCCGAACACTTTTCCAGGAATTGTTGCAGAGTTTTCGTCGAGTTGTTACAAGTATTAGAGCTTTCCGTTATCATCATTTCCAGCTCTCCGTTACTATCCAGAAAAGATTTAAAGTACTTCATGGAAAGATTTATGCTACTTTTTGTGCCCCTTTTTCCTAATGCATATTAGAAAAATGTTTTCGTTTTGAACATCATCTGTTTTTCAAGAACAATTTGCTCTCTGCATACCAGGAAATCCCTTATTGACTTACAAAAATAATAGCGAAATGTTTCTCCTTGATTTTTTCAATGTTTACTAAATGTCCATTCGACAATCAAAATGATCAGTGTACTTGAATATTTTCCCTCAAAAATCTCATGAAATCTTCCTCGAATATTTGTTGTCGAGAATGGTCGCTAGAGGTCATTTGAGGATAAGCGCTTTTTCCACAAAAACCCTGTTCCTTTCAATTTGTTTTTATTAGAAACAAAAATTTTTCAAATCTTTGATGGAACATACACAGATTATCGTGATTTTTGTTGTTTAAAATGAAAAAATACGTTTTTTTAAATTTAAGTTTTCAATTTCGAAGATAATCCGGTTGATGTGAAATTAGCATAGGTTTCCAGAGTTGTGGGTATAAGAAGGGCTTCGAATTTCACCCGAAAAGTGAAGACTTATAATGAAAAAGGTTTTCAGATCACTTTCTCGATGGAAGATGGAAAATTGAGAGAGAAACATTTGAATCTTGAAAGAAAAGATTCGGGAGAAGATGTTTTCTTTTATGATTTGAGAAATAATGGGGTTTTATATTCGGTGAGTTTATTTTCCTTTAATAATATTAATAATATAATATTTTCCTAGACCTTTAATAATATAATATTCTCCTTTTCCTTTAATATCCCATTTTATTTAAATAAATGAACTATGAAAGTTAATCTTTTGATACTATAAAGAATCAGTTTCCCCAAATCTGTCTTCATATTTCAGCCATCAAGTACTTCATTTATTTATCTCTGTTTTGAGAGGCTCAAAATGGATAAACTCTTAATGTCTTTACTCGATTAAGATTAGAAGAAAGATTATAGGAATGCACGACGAAAAAAGACAACAAAACGATCACATGGAAGAGGGAATTTGAACAACGATAAGAAGAAAATAGAAAGAAAATTTGATGTGGAATTGTTAGGTTTTTGTTTGGGTCATAAATCTGTTTTAAAGGCTAATGAACTGAACACTCAGTTAACAATGAACTGATGTTAACAATGGTCAATGAACTGAACACTTAGTTAACACAAGCTAACAATAAGTTGGGAAACATTTAGTTGAAGAAATTTGAAGATTTTAACCCCTACAACATCGGCTACAGTACCAAGGTTTTGATTTTTTCTTTGCCTTTCACACCTTTCTGCCCCATTTGATTTCTTCCCCAATTCGTTCAGTGATGGCTACAGATTTAAGTGTAGTGGGAAAAATAAGGGTATTCTTGGGGGATAATTGGATGAAGAGAATCGCACTTAATTCGATTTCTAATTCGATTTCAATCCAATTTAAAGCGGGGGTTTCTTCACGGTTTTCAAAATTTCAGATTCACGTCAAAATCTCCTTATCTTGAAGAGCATCACGAGTTGACAAGAAAAAAAGGGGAAATCCCTATTCATCTGATTGGAGAAATGAATGAAATTGGGAAAAACTGTACTTGAACTATAAACGAGTATGAGAGAGGAAGTTTGAGGAAACAGGTTGCGGGGAACGTTTGAAGTTTTTTCTGGAGAAAAGGAAACCCAATGGACAGTCTGACTATGAGGGTTTAGTTTGGGATTGCGGTGGTTGAGGGGTCTGAAGGGAGAAGTGAGAGATTGTAGTCGTGTTGTCAAAAACTTTAGTCATCAAACTTGTTTCAAACAAACTGGCTAGACTTGTTTACGGCAGTTTCGGTCCGGTCGGAATTTTGATTTCAGTTCGTCTCATATCAAGAACTCCAAACTAACAATAAGTTGATCTTTTTACTTGGATCGATAGGGTAGCTTCGGTTTAGACTGAACTCTCGGATTGAGCGGCGAATGAGGACTTGATATTTGATAACTACTAGGCTGTCCAGAAAGTCTTTTCATTCCTTTTCATACTTCCGTTTAAAACCAACAAATGCACGAATTGAACTACGACTGTTTCATTAGAAAGCGCAATTATTTTTCCGCAAACTAACATTAAACAATTGAACAAGAAACACTTTTTATTTAAAGCAAACCATAGGTTAATTGGTGTATCTGTGATTTTTCAGCGAAAGTAGAAAAAGAAAAGACTTTCTGGACAGCCTAATAGTGTGAAGTTGTTTCCAGAATAATCTTTCGAAGTTGCGACCGGTTATGCAACATATCAGAGGCCATCTCATCGTCTGGAACCAAAAATCACAGACAAATCCCACAATATTTGTGGATCGTTTTAGATACCAATAGACGTCATTTCAAGCATTCCCTGGTTTCATTTATAACCTCTCAAAAAGATCTGTCAATCCGAAGGTTGAAATATTTTTTGTTCGTACTTTGTACTAACTCAAGACCTTTTCCGAAAATCAAATTTTCTTATTGTCGGTTTGGCTGTTTTCTGGGAAATTGAATGATTTCAAATTGTTTCAATTTGAAACTCTTATTGAATAAAATTTCTCTTATTATGAGAATCTGTGCTCTAATCTCTGCTAGTCTCATAAAGTGATGAAAAATGAAAAAAACAACATTCAAAAAAACCATCCAAACACCAGAAAAACTAGATTTTTTTTAATAAAATGTATTCTCTATTAATATCTTTTGTTTACTGAAGACAAAGAAAGTAATTAATTGTTTGGATTCGTTTCAGATTATCTTTTTTGTTCCTTTTTTTTCATCAACCTACTACGGTATGTAAAAAAAAATGAAAAGATCGGTGCTGGAGAGGAGAAAGGAAGAAAAAAGAATGATATTTTGTGAGGATTATCATTTGAGAGAAAAATGGGAAGATTTTAGAAGGGATTTGATATGAAAAGAAGAAAAAAAGAAAGGAAAAGAAGGAGGGGTATAAATATGGGAAGATCGGTGAAGAACGATCCTTTTTGGAGGGGAGAATAGACAAGCGACTTCAGATCATCTTCCCCATAACCTTTTCGATAATACGGTAAGGTTTTCGAACTTTTCCCGTCTTTTAAATACTGTAAGTCTTATTCAGAACTTTCCTTAAAATATTCAACTCTTACATCAAGCTTTGTCAACTTGGCATCAAGCTCAAGAAAAAAAGTACCAGCCATTAGAGCACTAGAGCAGAAGCACTTCTCTGATAGAATGTTCGAAAGATTAATTTTTACCTTATAGCACTTTCTTTAAGTAATAAAGTACTTTAAGTAATGCGAAAAAGGTCAGTAACTAGATAAACATCTTGTTAGCATGAGGTATTTACCATATACAAAAGAACAGTGTCCGTCAGTCAATCTTTCTCTCAGGCGTCTTTACGCCAAAAAGACTTAAATCTTTTAAAAATCTTTAAAAATCTATCTTTTAAAGTCTGAAAATATAAGATAGTTATGCTATTTAAAAGAAGGAGTTAAAAAGTCGAGATTGAGTGGCACTACGGGGGGTCGGACCGGGATCATATTGACCGGGACAAGGGCGCTCCTGACTGCGCCACAGCGATAAGAACCAGGATCCAAAACATCCAGCTAGAAAAAGCCTAACTAGAAAAAGCTAGAAAAAGGTTTTTCGACTAATCTTTTCTTTCAAGTTAGCCAAGCCTAGTACAATTTTGAAAGAAGGACAAATAAAAGATTTATGTTTTCTTCTGTGATGTCAGCAGAAGATTTTCTAGTGTGTGAAGCCTTTGCAAATTGCTGTTTATAAACGACATGTAGCTGTTGATCTGAAGAGCTGTTTCGTAAAAGAAAGAACTGACCTTTTACTGTATTGTTGTGCGTACTAAAGATCTTTTCTTAATCAAGAAGATTATCCTCATCCCCATCATCACTGAACACTTCTTTCTGTAAATGTCACTGTGTTTTGTTCATCAAAATGTTATTTCCTTTCCAAAATCCATTTTAAATCCATTTCGTGAAATACTTTTCTCTTTTTGTAACATTTCTTTAATCAAATTCCCAATGGACATTTCCCAGGCAAAAAAAAAAGTTAAAAAGGAAATTTCGTATTCGAAAATCTTGACCGATCCATAATTTTCTTCTTTTCATTTCAATCATTCATTTCAATCATTTATTTCAATCATTTCAATCATTTCAATCATTTCAGTTCACAATCATTTCAATTTCAATTGCAAAAAGAAAAACTTATTGGATTTTCGCCAAGCCACCCACTAGATTTCATTCATTCTTTTCTTTATTTCATTCAATCGGAAATCTTTTCTTTCTTTTCATTTATTCAAATGAAATTTTCGTTCAAAAAGGCTACCGTTTCTCTTTTTATTTATAAAATGTGATCATTCAAAACA
This sequence comes from Mesorhabditis belari, assembly GCA_958450365.1. Lineage (NCBI taxonomy): Eukaryota > Metazoa > Nematoda > Chromadorea > Rhabditida > Rhabditidae > Mesorhabditis > Mesorhabditis belari. The sequence continues at coordinate 666,028 of CAUEEP010000898.1, forward strand.
TTTCACAATCCACTGATTTCTCGAATTTTCCGCTTTTATTTTCTATGATCACTTTGGACTTTTGCTTTTTTTTGTTTATTTTTATTCCCTTTCAGCGATAATCCAGATAATTTGTCCAATTAAAATCAAATTTGTCTAATTTCTCCTTTTATTTTTTCTTTTAAACCCCCTCCATTTTCCGCTTTGATTTCCCGAAGCGTGAGATTTCTTTTGTAATTTCGAGAAATCAAAATGGTTTAAATGATCAGTTCTTGAAATTGGATTTAAGCACTTGAGATACTCGTCCTTGGTGATCATTTAATTATTTCCTTCAACTCCATTCTCATTAATTTGATCTTTCAGAAATGCAATCGCCAATCTCAATGTTGACAGTCATTCTACTCAGTGCAATTTTTGCTTTCGCCTTTTCAGTAAGTTTTGAAGAACGAATAGAACTAAAAAAACATCTTTTCTATAATTTCATTTCAGCGACATCACCATCATCACAAGCACCATCACAGTAATCGAATAAACACTGACGGCTCTCTGCAATCATCAATTCCAATTTCTTATTTGCCTAAAGGTTTTAAATACTTTAAATTCCCTAAAAACCTATTTTTCAGTTTGCCCGCAAGCTTCAAAATCAGCAGAGAAATGGGAATTTTGTCCAAAACCTCAATCGGGAAACGTTGTCGATTGGCCGTGTGTGAGGTAAAGATAAAGAGATAAAGAGAATAGCTGAATGACATAATATTTTGATAGGTTTAAATAATATCCAATGTGAATCACTTTCCGTGTGTCACCTTCAATAATCCAATCAAATTCGAACTTGAAATTTTCAGATTTTCGGATTTGTGTAATGGATTGGAGGATTGTCCCGGTGGCTCGGATGAGGATCCCGAGATTTGTTTCTTCCACAATTTGGTCAGTTTTTTTTCAAATCGTTTCCCATTTACAGTGAACATTTCATTTTTATAAACACAAATCAAAAAATTCTCCTTTCCTGGTCGACTCTCGAATCGTCTGTAATCCGTTGATTTTTGCTGAAATTTTCACTTTGCAAATTTTCTATGATTAGCGCGTAACCCCTTTTTAATACAAAAGCATTTACTGAAAAGATTTCTGAAAGGTTTTCCCTTTAAGGTCAAATCAACAAACATTGTTTTTCAATGTTTCCCTGAAAAGCTTTCTCAAAAGATCATATTTTTTTCGTTCTCTCATTATTCAAAAATCAAACACTATAGTCTGCGAGGACATTTTTAGTCTACGAGATCCCTTCAGACTAGAAAAAAGTGCAATCACTTTTCTTCTGGGCTTTGGAGTGTCATTTGTTTTGGCGTGAGCTTAATCCTCCAGAAATAACACAATGACGGAAGGATTGGGCACATTTGGAATGAGAATTCCTAAAAAGAATTCTCAAAAAAGATGCAATTAATCAAAAAGTGGAGAGAGCTATGGAATTTCGAGAAGTGAAGGAATGTTTTGAGATGAGAAAACGGGGAAAGAATTACAGAGATCACCAACATCGTCGATGTGGGTGGTCGATGTACTTTCAGACATCGGAAAATGACAAATTGTAATACTTGTTGCAGTCGGAAAGCAGCCAATAGCTGGTGGTTCACTAGTACTTAAAAATAAACACTTATTTGCACGAATAATGTGGTACAAACAATACACAAGCACAACCTAAATGTAAGGAAGAAAAAGGATAAAGAGGAAAAAGGACTTGGATACAGCTAGGATCAGCCCGACTAGAATATAGGGCTATTAGCCAGGCTATGGCGGCAGTGTCATTAGTTTGATCCACAGACTGATCTACCTAGGAATCTCAACCCAAACCGATCACATTCAATACTTGGACTTAACAGTAGATTTAAAGTTAAACATATTTTGGCCTTATCTAGCAATAATATGGCCTTATCTAACTTATCCGTAACTCTGCCTTCAGCTTTTATCCAACTCAATAGGGAACACTAAAGGCAGAACTGTAAAGCTATGATGAATAGAGTTATAGTAATCCTATTTTCTACATTAAATTCTTTACAATTCTTTTCATTTCAGATGCGACACGAACTGAGTTCTCTACGCAAAACGATTGACACGCAAAACGAGCAAGTTTTTGGATCGACAAGAAAAACAGTGAAAACCGAGAAATCTTCGCAAACAACCTCAAATGAATGGGTGGAATTGACGCAATTGTAACCCCTTCACAGATAAATCTTTCCTTTTGCTTAATCTTTGTTCTTTCCCAAATCTAAAAGTTCAAATCTTTTTGTTTACATTACTTTTTGTACATTTTGTATTTAGGGATCTCATTCTTTTCTTGTTTTTTCTCTTTACGTGTCTCGATGTGTTTTGGTGTTCTGAGAGAATTTCCCCAATCAAAATACAGATTTTGTCTCGTAATTTACATTCTTTTTTTGTTTATAGTTTAGTGAAATTTCACAAAAAGGAAAAACAAATCCTTTCTGTTATTTTTTTGGTGGGATTTATTAAATACTTTACACGTATCGTTTCGCAGTTTCGAAAAAAGAATTTCCCACCGGAAATCCCAAAAAAATGAAGCGAAGAAGGCAAAAATGAAGAGAAAATTTGACTGATTCTCTAAATGTTTCCTTCCAAATGAGAAAAGAGATCAAAACTAAAGCTAGGCTCTAATTTGAGAATCATTTCAATTTTGCGAATTCATTTTCTCTTGAAACTATACAGCTTCTTGAAATCTCACCTCAGCAATTACACCTTGTGACACGGCAAATCAAAATGATCCCTTCCCGAAAGCCACTTAACTTTTTTTGTTTATTTGATGGAAGATTTGATGATCTTCAATTACTCACACTCATCAAATATCCTTTTTGAGTCGAAATTTCAAATATTTTAGTGATCATTTATTGTTATTTGTACAAGGAGTGATGGGAAGAACGACACAAAGAAATGTTAACACGGTTTATTTTACTAACACTTTGTGCCAAAAATGGGCCACTACATAAATAGAAGAAATTGTAAAGAAAAGCTCAATGAAATCAATGATGATGAGAATCAGAGAAACGGGAAAAAAAACAATTCAACAAGCGAATTTCCTAATGAACATAAAAATGGGGGGAATTTGTGGGGAATCGGAGAGATCAAAGAAGCGATTTGGTGTATTGTATTGCATGCAAGATGAATGAGATCATGATGATTGCGGGGATAAATTCAAATCAAATCTATCTAGTGTCAAGTTTTCGTCAAGTTTTCGTTTTGTTAATGAGATTTTCGGTTTTGCGCAATCGTCATGGTTATAGATGAATGATGGAAGGATGGGATACAATGGAAATGGGAAACGGGGGATGGGAATGGGATAAGATAAGCCACAATCGAGCATTAATTGAATAAAAATCAATCAGTGATTGTATTGGATTATCGTAAATAGAAAAAATAGAAGATAACTCTCAAGTGTCACACAATTCGGACTGTTTCCAGATGAGATCTAGACCTGAAATTCAACTTTTTTCATCTTTCAATTTACCAACAGAACAAATGAGCATTGTTTTTTGAGCAAGACTTGAATCCAAGTTGGCTTGAATATTGTAGTGAGTACTGTACTGGAACTTTACCGTGTCTGTGGCTGGATTATGTATGTGATTGTTGATAGATAGATGATAGATAATTGTGATAGATGTTTTGATTCATAACTAGCTAGCTTTCTTTTATTCAAATCACTCACTCATCGCACGGATCTTGACGGCGAAAAGCAGTGTTGCTTTGACTCCTTTCTCTGAATTGATCGTGATCTGTGCTGCTGAACAGAGCAAATCCTTTGTTGTTGAGTTCTCTGAAACATTTGAGCTTTAAGAAATTTAAGAAATGTTTTGAGTTTCAAATTTCTTGATTGCTTGATTTGATTGATTAAAAGATTTGATGCTGAGAAGTCTGTTCACATTTCAACTTACCAAGAGAACAAATGGGCATCGTTCTTCGATTCAGGCGGGAAATGTGATTTCCGATTGCGATTGAAAGGTTTGAGGCACACTAAACAAATTATATAGCTTCTTTTTGAATTGTTTACTTTGATTTTGATTTACTGTTCAATTTTAAACACCAATCTTTATAATCTTCCCCTTTTCCCCAATCAGCTTTAGTCTGCAAAAGTTGACATTTCCCATCTTTTCGAATTTATTTTATTTCTAATAGGTTAATTTCGCCAAGCTTGATAAAAAGAGTCAATAACTACATTCGAATTTGTTCAAATGCGTCGTAGAGAAGGGATAAACAAAGATAAGAAGGATTTGAAAGGATTGAATTGGATGAATTTGATAGATTTGATGGATTTGATGGATTTGATTGGATGAGCCGCTAATTGAAAGACAACCAGCCACATCCCGTCCACTTTGCCTAGAAAATTATGGAGAACTGAAAGGATTTTCGGGAAAGAGAAATTGAGTAGGGATGCTAGTGTGAATAACTGTGAGACAAGATCTCTTGTATCAGGGTGAATTAGACATCTAAATTATAATGTGTGTACCGTAATCAATCAATTACGATTAAAGCCGTCGATTCGTCGATTAATGCGTTTTTAAAACGCGTCCTCGCATTGGCCAGCTATTTAGCTAACAAGGGAACCACATATACTTACGATTGCATCCGAAATTGGTGGGTAGGTCGAATCGACTTTGGGAAACAACATGTCAAAAATTCAGCTGCAAAGCTCCAAGATTACGGTAGTTATAACGATTATAAGCATTTCGTTTTCTATCGAGAACAGCAGCAACAGCATTATAGCCATTGTTTGCTGTTTAACAATGTTTAACAATCAAAATCAAATAAAAAAACTTGAAGAACAAGACTCGAACCCGAGGGGATCCGCTTTGTAACCGAACGCGCTACCACTACACCACAGTGGATCCGCTGTGCTAACTAGCCCCAATATCGTTGCGGAGAGAGAAACCTCATTGTCACCTATACCTGCCCAACTAAAAACACTATAACTACCGTAATCTTGGAGCTTTGCAGCTGAATCTGTTGTTCCCCAGCGTCGATTCTACCTACCTACCAATTTTGGGGGCAATCGGTGTCCTTACGGACGTATATGTGGTTCTCTTCTAAGCTAAATGAAGGTATTAAAGGTCGTAGCAAAATTTTACGCGTATTTTCTTCTCTATTTGCATACAATAGCTGTAATGTAACCAGCTTGAATCATTAAAAAATCATCAAAACCAACCTGAGGTCCATTATGTTGAAACTGAATGATTGTGAGTGTGGAGGATCCCGGAAGAAATACATGGCATTCCTCTTTTCCTTTTGTGTGCAATCGAAGCGGATGTTTGAATTGAATGAAGTCCAATCTGTCTCCACATTCTGAAATTTCAATGTAATTCTCTCCTGTAACCGAAAAGCTTAAGAAAATTCGGGTTTCCTTTACTTTCCTTCACTTTCAACTCTTAAACTTTCCCCCGGTTGCGTGGGAAAATCTCATCTGACCTTTGTGAAAGGCAATTTTGAAATTCAAATTGTTACAACGATTCTATATAATTTGCTGCCATTTTCCATTTTGCCATTAAAATGCATTCAATCTTTTTTCTCATTCATTATTTCAAATCCCATTTGTATAGTAAATTGTTGGTTTGAAAGAATGATATCAAAAGGATTGTAAAACTTCTTTTGTCTTTTTTGTAAAACTTCTTTTGTCTTTTTACTCACCAATATCGAGAGAGAAGAAGCGAACGGCGAACATGAAAGGAGCATTTGTTGCAGACGCGAGATATTCCAACAACACTTCTGGACCTTCTGCAAGGAAAAATGCCTTTCCACTTTGGAGACAAGCCTGACTGCTTTGATTTGTTGAGGTTTCTCGAATCTGAAAACAACAGGTTTTATGTTGCAAAAGATTTTGTCAAGCTGTAAGTAAGGTTGGCTTCTTGTTCAAGTCAAAAAACTAGAAAAGTATGAATGAATAGCATTGTACGCCTGGTGTTTGTGAGTTTACTGGATTAGGCTCAAGCTTAGCCTTAGGCTTAGGCTTTGGTAGAGCTGTTCTATGAGGATCAAAATGTTTCTAATCTTACACTAATTGCTTTGCGAATCAATTGAAGTTTAGAAAATTGAGGAAAAAGTTTAAAAAGTGTATTTTAAGATAAGATACTAACGTCACGGGATTTTCTGAAAAGTATCAATTAGTTGAGTATGTTCTGTGAACTGTGGAGGGAAAAGGAGACAAAAAAGAGGTTAGAAACTATTAAAATGTATATTTTGTCTTCATCGAGACTGATGAACGAATAAAAATGTAGCCGAACCGTAATTGGTGGAATGTGGGATGAGAGAAGACATGTTTCTTCGTGACCAACCACTATCACTTGTACCATATGACCTCTGGGCACCAATATCTGAAAAGAAAGGATACTGTAGGTTAATTCAGTTTTAAGTTTTGATAATGCTCAGTTTTCTCACCTTCACACTGCACTTGATCGGTTTCTCCGTATCACTCAAAAAAGTTTGATATGCTTTTGCCGTTGACAACTCGTAACTACAGCTCTCAACTTCTGAAAATTGTTGAACATTAGTTAGTTAACATTAGTTAAATCTGTGACTTTACTTGGTATCATTACAATTGCAATTAGATCTTACTGTTAGTCAGTTAGTTAGTGTGCAATTAGTCACAGTATTTGTCTGTTACAGTATACTCAGCTACAGTATGCAGTTACAGTATACTCGGCTGAATATCTTCAACTTTATTGTGGAATGATATTCAGCCTCTTAGCCTGAGTACCCAAATTGCTGAATTTGGGTACTCAGGCTACCCAAATTCCTGAATACAAGTGCTTTTTTTGAGAAACCGACCATCTATCCTCCATGCCTCAGCTCCATTTTCTGTATTCGCCAATGTTCTTCTCTAAAACTCCCCATTTATTTCCAAAAAGCGATCCAAAATTGCAAACCGTCAATGTGATGAGCATCAAAGCATAACATGTTGAGAAATTTATCCATTTTGTGTACACTTGAATCCGCATTTTCTTTGTTTTTGTGTTGTTTTTTCCGTCAGGTCTTGATGTGATTTACCCAGCTGTCTAAAATAGAAAAGAAATTTTGACAAAATGACAATCAAAGAGAAGGTGGTGAGAGCAGCGTGAACTTTGATTGTTCAATTCGAATATTTGACTGGTGAATCAGTCTTTTAAAATGACAACGCAGAATATGCAGAAAATTTATTCCAAAAATTATTCGGTGCGAAAATCGGAGGAAAAGGCACGCGAAGAAAAATGCAAAATGTGGTGAATGGGTTGAAAAGATCAACCGATTTGTTGTGAGATTGATGGAGAAGATGAACAAAAATTAATGGAAAATGAAAGGAGAAATAAAAAGAACAGACGAAAAAGAATGTGAATCGACCTACAATTCGTAAAATGTTAGGTGGTTTTTGGAGAAAACGTTCAGTACAATTTTGAGCAAAGAATGATATTTCTCATCAAGTATTACTGATTTAACAAATGCAGTTATAAAGTTATTAAGCTTATTCAGTCAATCTAGAGTTTACTGAGTTTGTTTTGTGATTAGATTCAGAAAGAATTACTATTTTTGAAGAAGAATTGAACCAAAATCGCCTCTCTAAATAGCTGAGATCAAACGCGACTTTTGAGAAATCAAAACTGATGAAGTGGACTGTTTTGTAAAAGCAATAATTATCAAGTTGCTCCCAACAATTCCGCCTGGCATTTTCCTTTTAAATGACAAATTTTGTGACCAACGTCTTTGAGCAATTTTGCGGGGAAAAGACGTAGAAATTATGTACAATAAAGAAAAAAACGTGAGAAAATAGCGAATAATTGCTCGTGAATCAGTAAGGTGACACTAGTTCTTATTGGGGTTTTCTCACGCTAAATCCAATTGACATCATGGGAAGGGTGGTGAGAGCAGCGTGAACTTTGATTGTTCAATTCGAATATTAGACTGGTGAATCAGTCTTTTCGTTCTTTTTCATACTTTCGTTGAATGATAACTATTAACCCATGGTTTGCTTTATTAGAAAGGCCAATTATTTTTCTGCAAAATATCATTAAAAGGGTTTAAAATGTCTTAAGCCTGCATTTTTTGGGAGCATGAAGTCAAGGAGTCAAAAAGGGCGGCTTGATGAGGCGGCTTAGACACTTTAGCTCAGGAAACCTATCTTGATGTCAGTAGATAAATGATAGAGCACAAAAAGTTAGTTATATAGCCAAATTTTTAGAGAAATTCATTCAGCCAATTTCTTCGTAGAGGTTTTTATAGGTTTTTACGAAAGACACGTTTTCACTCTTGAATTTGCTTGAAAGTGAACCTAAAGATTGACTTAAAAAGATCGGAAATTGAACAATAAACACTTTTTATTTAGAGCAAACTATAGGTTAATTAATGAATTTGTTATTTTTCAATGAAAGTATGAAAAGGAACGAAAGGCCGTTTACAATGATAACTTCTAACATTTGGAAGGCAACATTGAATTTGAAACATTACAAGTTGTCAGATCAAGATAAACCTGATTCAAATCAAAGCTAAATCCGGCGAAAAAACTCTTTTTACAAGAACCATAGTTTTTGGCTATGATCTCCGAAATCAAACAAAACTTGGGAAACCCACAGAAAAGCTTTTTGCACTTTTATGCGAAATGTTTGAACTTTCTGTGTTAGGCATCATTTGCGCCTGCAATCTTTAGCATTTGAAGAATCACCCTAGATTCAGCTCATTCAACCAGCACAAAGCCAAATTCCATTTTCAGATCTAAACGGCAACAAAGTGCAACACTTTTATGCCTACAATCTAAAGAATTTCTTTTGCAGTATTGTTTTTTTCCGAGAGGGCAAAGTGCATAGCCAGGATTAGATCGGAAAAACCGAAAAACGCAAAAGATCACTGATAATTGAATTAAAATTCAGAGAAAAATTGTGCAGAATATAAGCTGAAAAGCGTGCAAAAAGTTGACCAAACAACAAAAAGAGGATTTGGTTACAAATTACAGTTAGATACGGGGGTTTTTAACGTCTCTAAAGTCTCCAAAAATGCAAAAATGAAGAGTCTCCAAAAATGCAATCAACAAGAACTGTGTACGAGTTTGCAGTCAGATTGACTGCTTCTTCAGTCATTTAATGATGAAATTGCTACAAAAAACTGACCTATCTTGAAGAAATAATTCGAAATTTTCAAATACTAGCTTTGGGTAAATAATTTCTAGAAATTGAAGTGATTTTTCGATGATTCTCACACTTTATTTTTCCCTACCGGATACAAATTAGAAAAGGTCGATTGACAGCTTTCCCGTCAGAGAAAATTTGAACAAAAATATCAACAATTACTGTTAAAATAAATATTTGTAAAAGAAAAACACAAAAAAACTTTCTTAGAACATTTTTCTCTTAAACATCACGTTCATCAGAAACAAATTATGGTTTCATTAAGATGTTGAGACAAAAAATAAGTACTGGAAAAGAATTAGAAGTAGAAGTAGAATGGAAATGGGAATCGCAAAGGTTATCAAACAAATAAGAATTGAAAAACATGTTTGGATTGAAGAAAGACAGGTGAAAAGATAGGTTCTGAGGCTTCTGCAGCTTCTGAGGATCTCTTTTCTCAATTTAAACATTCACTGTTTTTGGCTGGAAATGTCTCATCCTTTTTAAGGCTTATTTAACTCTGGCAAAAACACGTTTCAGCGTCATAATTAAAGTTTTTAAGTCGAAAGATATAATTATGGAGATGGCGGGATTTTCGTAAATTTCGGACGGTTACGTAAGCTGTGCAACTGTCAAAGAATTGGAAATGTGTGATGAACTGAGTCATTTTAATGAGGCAATTTTCTTATTAATCGTAATCAATTTGGGATCAGAGAGCCTTTTTAAAGAGTTAAAGAGTGTAGAAATGACAGATTCACCAATTAGCCTATGGTTTGTTTTAAATCAAAAGTGTTTATTGTTCAATTTCTGATCAATTTGTCTTTTTTAAGTCTTCTTTTTAAACCTTTTAAGTCTTTTAGTCATCTTTTTAAGTCTTTAATTCCTTTCTAATGAAACAAACCGTAGTTCAATTGGTTTTAAACGGAAGTACGAAAAGGAACGAAAACTTTAGAAAGACTTTAGAAAGCGATTAAAAATGCAGCTGAAATTTGTACAGTAATGAAAGTGAATGTGAATGCCGTAAAATGTGTACAGTAGATATGGATTTGATTGAAAAGCTGCTGTGACTCACTTCAGACTACAAAATGGCTTCAGACTCCAAGTCCGTACAACAAAAAGAGTTAAGACTGGAGTTTCGATTCAACTTGATAACCATGCCCAACCATGCCCATGCAGATTCATGTGCTCTAGTCTAAGATTGTCAATTTTTAATAGATCCAAATGAGTTCCTTGAGTCTATAATGATTGTAAACCATCGACTGAAGAGTTATTTTAGCTTAAAGTCTTTAAAAGTTAACTGTGATAGATCAAAAGCTTGATTACAGCCGAATGTACCTCATTTCTATATTTCTAAGCATCAAATGCTGTCGTTTTCAAAAGGACAGCATTTTATGCTTCGTTATTGATATAGCTTTTTTCAATTAAGCTTTTTTTTAAAGCGTTCAATTAACCTTTTTCTTCTGTATATAGTGGCCAAAAAATGTAACCATGCTAAGATAGAAAATCACGATTCCGAGCTGCCACATTGGAATTATGAGATTTTTATATGAATCTTTAGAGCTGCAAAATCTCCAAATAAAGAATTACTATAGTAAATAAAGAATAGAAATCAACAAAAATGAATGCAACTTTGTGATGATTATTTCCGGCAAACAACTCAAAAATGAATTCAAATATCGTCCAGTAGAAAAAAATGAATGAAAAAAGGTGTCTCTGGTTGTTTCTTTTCTTTCTTTCTTTACCCTTTTTTTCATTTCATAGATGAGAGAGCCAATTGGGCCAATTTTGTCCCCTTTGTCCACCCGATACACACGTCTTCCCCCCTTTCTTTACCCTTTCTTTACCCTTTCTTTACCCTTTTTTCGTCCGTTCATTCAACTTTCTCCAATTGATACACTTTTAGCCACAATATACGTGGGAATTTTCGTCAAAAAAGCCCCGAAAAGCTGTTGATCCGAAAGAGAAGAATGCGCTCGACAATTCATCATTTTAATAGCAACATCTTGACCTTAGCAATTTGTGTTTTTGTCAGAAAAGCGTTTTGCGTATAAGAAAATGATTGGGTGATAGGGATCAGTTCTGAGGATTTTATTTTTGGTTGAGAATTCGAAGAAAAGTGACTGAAAATGAGGTCACTTTTTGAAAGAATGTAATTGGGGAGTTGAGGAGAAAGGGTACAAAATTGGGCACAGCTAAAAAAGAAATGAGACTGATTATTTGATGATTTGAACATTTAGAATACAGACAAGAAGATTACAAATAGTTTTTACGAATGTTTGAGATTACTAAAACACTGAATCTATCTCAAGATGATGCCACGAGACAGATTGAAGTTTGAGAAAGTTTTGCCAAGATCAAGCCGGACAAAATCGAAAAGCACAAAGAAGAGAATATCAAGAGATCAAGAGATCAAGCGATCAGATCAAATATCAAGAGAATTTGATAGTGATTGTGATGTCAAATTGAACTAGAACTTCAACAAAGCTATTCATAACACACCAATATAGCTCTTTACTCACAATAAATATCCATCGGATCTAATAAAAGTTCATGCAAAAGCATAACACCCATCTTTTCCCCTTTCGCTGTTTCCATCAAACAATTTCCGTTTATTTTTTCTTTTTTCCAAGGCTTGAACACAAGAATTTCTTCTTTTTCACTCAACAATTACGATCGAATCTAGGGGTTTCCTTTTTTTTAAGGGAAATGCGTAGTTTTCTCACATCTATTTGTAGTGCAAAATATGTAAGAAAAAAAAACAAATGATCTCAGAATACTCATCCATTTTCCCATCCAAACTAGACTTGCATATCGGAGAATTTGAAATGAGAATTGGATAAACGAAAAGTGAAAGTGACAAAATGAATTTCGAAGTGAACATCTTGTGATATTTGGTGTCAGACAACAAAATTCAATTGCCATTCAATTACCATGCAATTGCCATTCAATTTTCAAAATGATTCATCTAAACTTTGAATTCTTCTTGCTAAGTTTACTATTTGTAGTCGTAACTTTTTTTTGGGGGAGATTAACTGTAAACAAAAGATTACACAAGCATTCATCAAAAGAATTCCCCAATTTGGTGAGATTTAGGGGTAAGGAAAAAGAAAAAGAAGGATAAAGAAAGAAAAGAAGTAAACACAATAGTAAAGCAACAGTTCATGAAAGAGAAAAGATTTGTAGTTCTTTATGTCGTCGAGTCGAACGTAATCCCCGGAAGATTCGGCTGGGTGAAAAAATTTGCATAGGAAAGCTTTTTATCGAGATGATTTCGGTGATCAGACAATGGGTAGTGAAGCGAAAATTGAGGAAAAAAGATACAATATCAGGAATTTGATGGGGAAACTGGGCTACATCTTGCATGGCTGACTCTGTACTTTTGCATTGTTTCTCCCGTTGGAATAAGCAAATCATTTGCAAGCCTTAGTTATGACGAACATAAACTAGCATAGAAAACTCTACTATTACAGGTATTACAGTATTTCTTCTACCGTAGTAGAAAGCTCTATTGCGGTTGCTTAAAAAGGCTTTTTTTGAAGTTTAATGAAGTAGTATATGGCAAATTCTAGAGTCGAAAGTTTCAGTTTCAAAAGAGAAAGTTGGAAGGCATTCTAATAGGTTGATGCAAAAGTCTTTTCGTTTTTTTCGTACTTCTGTTAAAAAAGTAACAAATTCACCAATTAATAGTTTGCTCTATAAAAAAAGTGTTTTTTTGTTCAATTTCCATCTTTTTAAATCAATTTCGGTTCACTTTCAAGCAAATTCGAGAGTGAAAAACGCCTTTTTCGTAAAAATCTATAAAAAACTCTACGGAAAAATTGGCTGAATGAATTTCTCTGAAATTTTGGCGAAATATCAAACTTTTTTTTCTCTATCTTTTATCTATTGACACGAAGATAGGTTTTCTTTAGCTAAGGTGTCTGAACCGCATCATCGAGTTAGCCCTTTTTGACTACCCGACTTCATACTCTCAAGAAAATCCAGGCATAAAATATTTTTAAACCCGTTTTAATGTTATTTTGCAGAAAAATAATTGGTTTTTCTAATGAAATCAACCGTAGTTTAATTGGTGCATTTGTTGGCTTGAAACGGCAGACGAAAGGGAACAAAAAGACTTATGCATCAACCTAATATTACGGCAATTGAGTTTTTCATTTTACTTCAATTTTTTCCATTTTAGGTAGGATGGCTATATAAGCAAGGAAGCATTTAACCCCAGGTCCCCCATTTTTTCACCAATTGAAGACAGCTCTCTTGGTTCATCAGCGTCATTCAATGGGACTTCATCTCCTTTTTCTTCATCTTCTTCTTCTCCTTCCTCATCCTATCTCCTCACCTTCATTCAATGCTCATTCTCTTTGGTCTTTCTCCTATTTTCCCCTCTTGGTCTTCGTGGGTGGTCTTCTTCACCCCTTAGCTTTGTCGATAATTGAGTTTTTTGGGGATGGGGACTTTAGATGGAAAGAGATGGAAAACCGCTTCTACAGAAGACGAAGAGAATTAGAGGAGTGTTCTTCCAACCAGAAAAGAAATAAACCATGTAAGAGCCCTTAAAACCTGTTTATAAAAAGCTGCAGATTGGGTCAAGGGTTGTTTTGGGCCAAGCCTTTAATAAAATCTCAAAAGCATTCTACAATTTGTATAAAGAAATTCTTCGTAGAAAATTATCGCATTTTTCATAGTAAAAAGGAATTAAACCGGTTCAAAGCTACAGCCAAGAGATCGTCGAAAAACTGCGAGGCGATAATTTGCAAACACACTGTAGTTATGCCATTTAAAATAAAAATTTGAAAAGTCGAAATTAAGTGGCATTACGGGGGTTGAACCCGATTCGTGTAGGCCGTAGGCAAGTGTTAGTAAAACAAAGTGTTAGTAAAATAAACCGTGTTAACATTTCTTTGTGTCGTTCTTCCCATCACTCCTTGTACAAATAACAATAAATGATCACTAAAATATTTGAAATTTCGACTCAAAAAAGGATATTTGATGAGTGTGAGTAATTGAAGATCATCAAATCTTCCATCAAATAGACTGCGCCACGACGAAACCGCTGGTGCATAAACTGCTAGAAAATAATAGCTAGGGGGTTTGGAAATCGGGAATCTGATCACCTTTTAGTACCATTCTTCGTCAAAATTATTTCAAAATCCTTATTTGTAACTTATAAGTAGCTGTCAATGAGATACAATGCACACACCTATCCGATGCAAAAAATAGGAAATGGGGACCAAAATAGCCTAACTATAGGTACAAAAATTAGGTTTGGTACAAAAATCCGTTTTAGAGATGGTTCGTTGATCAGACAAAGGCTATTCAAGAGTGAAGGAAATTGAAAACGACCTCAGAGATCAGGGTTCTAGATCAAAAGTTCGCTTGATCTACATAAATAAAATGAGCTCATTTTGATCAGAACACAAGGAATTTATAGAAATGGAGGTGGAGGAATGAGGCAAATAATGGCTAGGGAATTTAATTTTGAGGGCACTCTCATCCCCATCCAACACCCTGCTTTAGGAAATGCTTTAGGAAATGGATACAAAAAGGAAAAGATGGGATTTTTGACGACAAGATGGGGCAAATTAGGGCCAAATGGGGAATATGTGCAGAATGGGAATCGGGCTGAAATGAATGGGATCTGAGGGAATGTGAGGAATGTGAATGAGGAGAGGTGACGAGGAAGGGACAAGGAAGGGACAGGGGAGGGACAGGGGAGGGACAGAGGGACAAGGTGTCATCCAGGAGGATCTCTTTAGAAGAGGAATATTCCAACTAGAAGAACAAGAAGGAGATATTCCAACTGACATCACCGTTTCTTTTGCGATTTTATTTCGACACCGTTTCATCTTTCACAACCTCCCACAATGATGAGCCACTTTTTGTGGAAAAAGAAGGGAAAAGATCGAGAGAAGCGATATATAGGTTTCGTTTTTACGAAGTATTATTCATTATTCACAGGTTGATTTATGATCTCATTGTCAGGATATGTCAGGATGTTGGTTAAGAGTTAATTCTTGTGAAAAAAATAGGAGTTGCTTGCAGATATTGGGCTGGTGGGCTTAGAGTTATGTAAAAGAATATGCAAGGCTCTTGTTTTGACAATGAGTCCACTAGAGTCACAAATTCTATGCATTAAACTATTCGTATTTCCACTGCAAAAATAGAAGAGATACCTAGAAGCTTAAATGAGCTCTTTGGTCAGACAAAAGGGTACTCAAGCGAGAGAATAAATGAAAGAAACGAACTTGAAAATCTCAGAAACAAATCTACGCAAACGGAATGTCTGTTCAAAGAATGGAAACTTTAAAAATCGCAAAACTGTAAGTTCTTTTAAAAAAAAGGACAATGATACAATGATATCATACGAATTTCTAGTGAATTCCCCCTTTTCTTTGCAATTTTTGATTCATCAATGATGAAAGAAATGGAAAATCTACAATGGCAAAACCTTTTGATGTATTGTGTTGTTGAAAGTTTCCCCTATTTGACTCATAAAAGCGATTTTCATTCAAGGAACCCATATTGCCCGCTTTCAATATGTAGTAAGTCAACTCTTTCACAAAAGAAAGTTATTAGTCGACTTTTTATGCCGAAAAGCGAGGGATTTGTCTCAAAAAGTGCGCGTGTCCAAAATAATAAATTTTGAGAGAGTCAACAACGAAAAAGTTGAAGAAAAATGGAAAAGAGACCATCGTAAATAAAGAGAACAATCTGATGTCTACACGAAAAATATTTACTTACTGTAAGTGGACGTCATTCAAAATATAGACACTTCGAATTTTTCTACCATCTCACCGTTTTTCTCCTACAATTATTTGGCATCAAAGTTGGGCTTTTCCAAAATTTTGAGACTACAAAAAGGTGCAAAACGATTAATTGAACCTATTAATAACAGAAAATGGAACAAGTTTACAATTAAGTTCAAAAACGAAAATCTTGATCTCTGTAATTTGGGTTTTTTGCTAATCACAAAGATGATAACGGAAAAGTGATTGTTTATAAATGATCGATATAAATGAACAAGACACATCCGCTTGAAATAAGGTTACAAATGAATACAACGAAACTTACTTTGAGGCGGTAATTGTGAAGCACCCTGTACTACAAGTTAGACTTGCTTATCTCAGTTTGGTGCTAACTAGAGAGTCTCCATTATCAACTATGCATTTGTGGCTATTTCCTACAGTAATTCTTTTCTAACTTACACTAACATTGACCGGTAAACAAGTCAGTAAGCATTGCAGCATTACAGTAAGCTAGACTAAGCTATACAGATGAAACAACTGAACTTCTGGCTTCGATTGAAGAATTGAAAACCAATCCAGACTTTACTACAAGGTGCGCCAAAAGTTCCCCGTACTTGTATTTTCTGCATTTTTGGTAATTTTAGATAAAAGATAAGATTTTAAAAGTAAGAAATTCTAATTCCTCACGAAAAACTGATTTAGAAAACGTTTCTGGTTAATTCATAAGTGCAACACTATTTAAGACAGGTTGAGGGGTCGGGGTTTGGTCGCACAGTTAAGGGGGGGAGGGGGGGGGTACAGTTAAGTTATTTCCTTTGGTGGAAATTTGTGGGGGGGGGTTGGAAATCTTTGATCTAAAAGGAGGTACATTTCTTACTTTTAAAATCTTATCTTTTATCTAAAATTACCAAAAATGCAGAAAATACAAGTACGGGGAACTTTTGGCGCACCCTGTATAAGAATTTTTATCGAGATTTATCATTCGACTCAGAAAAATGTGATCATTCAGAAAATCGATGTTTTTTTGTCTAAAATTCATGCAATAGATTCTGAGAAATTGACATTTTAGAGAAACTTAAACCTACATAAGAAAAACTACACAGGAGCTTTTTTCAAAGCGGTTCAAAACGCTTGTATTTTAGCAATTCGCAAGGCCGCTAGTAACTTTTGCGAAGGTTGTTGTGTTGAAAAGGAAAGGAAAACTCCTGTGGAAAATTTCTTTTTAAATGTTCTTCAGAATCTATTGCATGAATTTTAGAAAAAACATCAATTTTCAGAATCAACACATTTTTCTGCGTCGAATGACATGACTCGATAAAAATTTCTATAGAAAATATGCAATAGTCATCATTTCCAAATTTCTATTTCTATTTTTTGGAATGACTGAAAATGAGATCATTTTGAAAACAAGTGGTAATTTTGAAAGAAGAGATTGGGTTACAGAAAAGGATTGAAAAGAGAAAAGAAAAGGATTGGTCATTTGGTTTGGAATAATTGAGATGAGATCGAAGTGAGTGTACATAGGGAAAGGAAGGGAAAGAAAGGGAAAGAAAGAGAAAGAAAGGGAAAGAAATGGAAAGAAAGGGATGAATAACACGACAATTTGAGATTGACTTTGAAAAAAAGGGTAGAAACGTTTGAATGTGAAAAGAAAAGAAAAGAAAGACAGGGGTTATTATCCAAAAAATACAATGAAACACAATTTCAGCTTTTTTTGTTAAACAAAGATGTCCAATTTTGTTCTTTTCTTATCTGATTTGTGATGATGTTGAGTCCAAACTTTCAGAATTCAAAAAGAATCAGTCCAAAACTCAATTATTTCTCCTTGACTTGCACGAAGAACCTTAAAAAAGAACATCAAAAGAGAAGACCTTTTAAAGAATTCATCTTCTCTTTTTCCTATTCAGCTTTTCATATAACCTTTGATGCTTTGTCCTTTCGAATTAATTCTAAAAAGTTTCATTTCATAATCGTGAAGGTGAATCGAAAACTTTTAACATTTAAAGAAGTGAATAAAGCTGAAATGAAAAACTGAAATGAGCTGATTTGATAAAATGAGGTCTTAGTCCTTCAGAGGTCTAAGTCCAATTCGAGGAAAACGTAAGAAGGGCAAAAGAAAGGGGAAGTGTTCCCTACTTTCCTTTTCTTCTTTCATTCACTGATCTTCAGGCGTGATAGTGAACCGGCATTCAAAATGATAAGTTAAAAATGAAAGGGTGAAAAGTGATTGTTGATTGATCTGAGGGCATTTAAGGATTAATTCTAATTATTGAGTTGGCAAGAAGGTACGATCGTTTAATCAAACTATAGGCGTTTCATTGTCAAAACTACTAGAGTTTTTACAGATTTACTCCTTCTTTTCCCCACTTTCGTACATTTATTTTTGACCGAGTTTACAGCTGTTTCAGACGTTCGCCGAATTAGAAAATGATTAAAACTGATTTTTTTGTTTTTGACCGGAATGAATGGCCATTCAAAATTGAACTAACTGTGTTAGACATGACTAACAAAACTAGCTTAAATCAAAATACATTTTGTTCTTTGTAATCAAGTCACTACATCCCAAAACTATCAAAATCAACTATCAATCGGGAAAAGGTGCTATACATAGAATAGAATTCAAGAGTTGATCTCTCAATTGAATCACCTCTCGAACAGTGATCATTCTTTGAATTCCCCAGCTTCAATGGGGATCCCCTTCCCTTTCCTGATCAGTTTCCCCTCGACTCCCCTTTCCCTTCTCTTCCGCTTTGTTTCCCTCCTCTTCCGCTCTTTCCCCTTTCCCATCCCGCCTCCATTCGACGTTTCTTCCGGCCTTCTTAAGTTTCCCCAAAATGGATGTCCACGTTGATCGTATTTTCATCAGAAAAAAACATTATCTGGATAAATATATAAACGACGAAGGAGTCCAACTTTCAAAAGCTATTTTTTGACAAGGGATTTCTTTCTTTTTCTTGGCTAAGATATCGGATATCAACTCAATTATTCTTGGCAAGAAGAATGCATCAAATATTTTTGGTTAGCGAGAATGTGGACGATTAGATTTTGGAGGATTCGTCAGATTTAGAGTTGTTTGAGCTAGTTTGGCCTGCTTGAACCTTTGAAAACTAGAAATGGAAACTAGTTTACTGTTTTGAACCAATAAAAGTGGAAAACCTGTAGGCAAACAGCTTTACAGAATAACGTCATATTGCGTGGGCACATTTGAAATGAGAATTCCTAGAAAGAACGCAATAATCAAAAAATGAAGAGCTCTATGGAATTTCGAGAAGTGAAAGGGGAATGTTTTGGAATGGAAAAGGGAAAAGAAGTGCAGCGACCACCCACATCGTCGACATGGGTATACATATACATATTCAATTCAATATATATGAAAAAAGGAACCAATAATCTAGCTGGCGGGATTGAACCCTTGACCTCCCGACTAAGGCACTTCGCCATGGTGGCAAATACTTGATCATTAATTTGATCCACTTTAGTCTGATCTACATAGGAATCTCAATTCAAACCGATTACATTAAACACTTGGACTTGAGAGTAGATTTAAAGTTAAACAAGACATACTTTAGCCTTATCTAACAATAATACACACCATAATTCCGGGGTTAGCTTTTATCCAACTCAATAGGGAACACTATAGGTAAAACTAAAGAGCTATGACGTATAGAGTTATATTAGGCGGTCCAGAAAGTCTTTCCGTTCCTTTTCATACTTTCAATTAAAACCAACAAATGCACCAATTAACCTATGGTTTGCTTTATTAGAAAGGCCAATTATTTTTCTGCAAAATAACATTAAAACGGGTTTCAAATGTCTTAAGTCTGCATTTTTTGGGAATATGAAGTCAAGTAGTCAAAAAGGGCAGTTTGATGATGCGGCTTAAACACTTTAGCTAAGGGAACCTATCTTGATGTCAGTAGATAAATGATAGAGCACAAAAAGTTAGGTATATAGCCGAATTTTTAGAGAAATTCATTCAGCCAATTTCTTCGTAGAGGTTTTTATAGGTTTTTACGAAAGACACGTTTTCACTCTTGAATTTGCTTGAAAGTGAACCTAAAGATTGACTTAAAAAGATCGGAAATTGAACAATAAACACTTTTTATTTAGAGCAAACTATAGGTTAATTAATGAATTTGTTATTTTTCAATGAAAGTCCATTAAAAGGAACGAAAGTCCGTTTACAATGATAACTTTTAACATTTGGAAGGTAACATTGAATTTGAAACATTACAAGTTGTCAGGTCAAGATAAACCTGATAAAAGATTTAAGACGTTTTCAAGACGTTTTCACTCTTGAATTCGCTTGAAAGTGAGCCTAAAGATTGACTTAAGAAGATCGGAAATTGAACAAGAGACACTTTTTATTTAGAGTAAACCATAACTCATTCAATTTCTTTCAAGAACTAGAAACTGATAATGAAATCTTTGACCTGAATTAAATACTTGAAGATCGGTTCTTCTCATTGATAGATGAGCTGAATATCTAATTGAGAGAAATGATCAATGGATCTCTATAAAAAATGAAGATATTATGCTTGACAACTTTCAATAAGAGACTAGGATATAATATTTTAAAAAAATAGTGGTTCATCAAATAGATAGATCATCAAATACTCAATCAACAAGAGAAAGATCCGGTTTGAAATAGCCAGACGTTCATTGTCACCTTTTTAACCTTTTTTTTGAAATCTTGATGGGTATGACTCAAAAATTACACTAAATTCCTTTGTGCCAAAGTCTTGATTTGCCTTATGACATTCACTTTTGAAAAGTTTAATTATAAACCTCTTTAGCGAAATGCGAAATGCGAAACTGTACTTAGAGCAAATTTTATAAAATTTTAATGAATTCTTTTAAAAAGTCTGATCAAAAAAACAAAGACTCGTATGAAAAATAAAATGGAAAAAAGGTTTTAGAAGAAAATTCAATCTAAATGTTTTCTTATTTAAGTAGAAAACAAAAATGACACGAGTTTTCAATAGAAATGAGGATTAGAAATGAAAGAAATTGATATAAAAAGATACTGTAAAGAGAAGAAAAGGAAAGAGAAGGAGATAAAAAAGAATGTCGAGCAAGATTGAATAATAAACTATTGTTTTTATACTAAATGTACTGTAGTTTTCAATTTCAAATACTATATTTGTCAGTGAGTTCTGGATCTACAATTCTTTCTTGGATTTCTTTCCTTTTGAAGGTGGAGGAGGTGGTGGGGGCTCGTCATCGGCGTCATCGTCTGAAAATTGAGAATTTCATTTAAAGTTCCTAAGTACAGTACAGATTTCAAAACAATCTCAACTTTAATAACAATTTTGTTAATCTATTTAAATTCTGGTGGCGGGGGCCACTATTTAAGCTCTGGTGGTGGGGGCCATCAGAACTTAAATATATTAAAAACCATCTCAATAATCTTTTCTCAAACTTTTGTTCTTTTGTTTCATTGTTTCATTCTGCAAAATGATCCCCATCAAACTTTTTGTCCATTTGTAGAATCATTTACTTCTTTTCTTTGAGATCAAAATGTTTTTTTGTTTTTTTGTTCTCTACATTTCACCAAAAATGTAAGTACAATCTGTTTTAATTAATTTTCAACAAAAGTGACCAATAGAAAAAGAATTTTGTACTAGTAACTGTACTAGTAACTAGTAACTACAATCCTTTTAACCAGTTTTCTAATCATCTCATTTATTAAATTGCATCCATTCATCCATTCCTTTCACTCACCATCCAAAGAGATCTGCCCACTCATAATCTGATCGATCCATGTCTGCAAAACTTCGAAATTCGAATCGGAATGTTTCTTCGGATCATCCAAGTTCACTTGAGACATATCGAACCAAATTCCCTCTTTCTAAAAGTCTTGAGCTTATTAGCGATGTACTTGTTAGCTACTTCAACTACTCAATAATTTGGGTTACTGGTGGAATTTGTTCATACTCGATTCACCGTTTAAAAGAATCTGTCTTCGTTTTGGAAACATATCATGATTTTCTCAGTAAAGGTTATCGCTTATGTGTTCTGTTTTGATACCTCTTTGAATCGAAATCAACTATTCAACAAAACTACAGGTGGTAAGACCAAACGACCAAACTCTCCTTTTTCTAAATCATAAAGGTCAATTACTCATAGTTCATGTACAAATAAACTTTCTGTTTGTAGCTCTTGGAAAATAAAAGGTGATAGTGAACATTGACAGGGATCTTGGTGTGCTTTGAGGCTTAAAATAACTATAGGGACCGTCTAGTGTAGTCATGTCTAGTACTGTCACTTCAAGTACTTTCTAGTACTGTCACGAGTAAAGCGTTTTCTAAAATGTCCCTATTTGAGGAAACTACCGTAGTCAAACCGTCAGTTTACATTCAACCAACCCCATTTTGGTATCATTCGATGACGAATCACAAGACCGTCAATGATACCAGCTGATTGAATGTAAAAGTACGGTAGTTTTTTTCAAATAGATGCCTTTTAGAAAACGCTTTACTTATGAGGAACACATTCTGATGTCTAAATTTGATAAAAATTTGACATAATTTGACATTCAGGCTTCTTAAGAACACGTCACACGGTCCCTTATGTAAGGAAAGTTTTTAAACAGTTCTTTTACACTTCTTTTACAGTTTTTTTGGCGATAATGGGACTCGAACTTGGGAGAAAAACGTAAGAGTTCGGTAGTCTAGCAGACTATCCACTAGATCACCGAATCAGCTAAATCTCTTTGATAAATGCTGACCTCAGAGATGTCAACCAATCCAATCTGTGGTCCTTCCTCAATATCGATACCGAACATCTCTTCCCAAACATCAACCATCAATGGGAACTCATCTGTTCAAGATTGATTACAGCTTTCTTTTTAAACTCACCAGGATCCACAAGAATGATTTCCAAGGTTCCTGCATGTTCCGAATTCTCATCAGCTAATTTGTCCAACAATTTCTTCATCGCTCTTCCTTCTCTTGTCTCCTCATCAACGAATGCGAGAACCATTTTCTCTTCATCTTCTGGATCTCTCTGAAGATTTTTAAAATAATATTGCACAATAACGTTCCACGATTTTAATAGACAAGCTTTCAGTAATGAAAATTGTCTAATCAAACCCCACCCAAACATTGAAGTAGTTGTCCAATTGCAACTTCATCATCACCGGCTCTTTGTGCTTCTCAACCCAATCCTATTTTATGATTGTTTGGTTTGAAATTTCTCGATTTCTCACTTCAAACTCTTCTTCCGTATCAACAGATGATGGAGCAAAGAGCGGGCTCTCCTCGAATGGTCTCCACATCTGCACTTCACCCACTCGCTTCAATCCCACTTTCCGGGCCCACTATTGTACTTTCAATATATTTCAACTTTATTTTTACTCACATATGAGTTGACAACGGCATAGAATTCGATTTCTCCCATGAAATCCTCGGCTGCTTCCTCAAATTCTTTCAAAGCTAAAGAGAAATCATGAAAATGAACGATTTCAATTTAAACCAGCAGATCCGGGCTCAAAATATCCAACAATTCTGACACAATCATCCTCCAACTCCTCGAATTCATCCAAATCGTGTTCATCATTGATGATTGTCACCGGATCGTCTGGGATCTAAATTTGTTTGGCTATTCAATCGTTTCAATCTTTCCTTACATCCATAAGCCATGAGACAAATGTCTCAGGATCTCTGACACCATTGTACTCAATCTTGTATCCATCTTTGTACACGTGGATTGTATCCTCACCCTTTTCTACTTCTAAAGTTTATTTTTTGCTTGATATTTTGGAAAAGATTGGTTTAAGGGAATGGGTCATAAGGGAACTCATGAGGGTTTCATGGAGGTGGACCGATAGGGGATAAAGAGAGACTCTAGAAAAAAAAGACTCTAGGAGGACGAAGAAGTAAAGAGAAAGAAAGAAAACAATCCCTTTCTCACAAAAGAAAAATAAATGGCGGTGTAAAGAAGTGGGAGAAAAGAAAGGAAAAGAAGAGAGGGGAAGAGAGGGGAAGAGAGGAGCATGAGATCCCCTCAATGATCACCACGGATTTCTCTTTTCTATTCTATTTTTCCGATTTCTCGATGAAAGCTGAGACCCATTGGAAGAAAGGTCGAAAAAAAAATCAAAAGTAATCGTTATTGAGAAAGAAAAGAAAAAGCGGGTATTTCCTGGATTACACTTTTCACTTTTCTCGACCCGATTATTGATTGAATAAGCTGGTGGCAAAAAGGGGAACAACGGAAAGTTCATTCAGATGTTCTGAATTCGAATTGATAAAAAATAGAAAAGAATAGAAAAGAATAATCCTAAAAGTTAGCTCTTTTGCGAGATTCAGAGAACAATGTGTGTAAGATCAAAATCAATAGTTCTTTTCTTACATTAAGATCTAGGAAAACTCCTTGTAGTGGTAATAAAGTCAAATTATTGTACACTAAGTATAGTGTAATATTACAGTACACCAGGAAACTGGTAGTTAAACCTATCGTAAATACTGTGATAGTACCCCACCCCCATAATGACGGTGCGGAGTGTTGCGTAGTCTAGCTTTGAACGAGTTTTTCTCGACACTGGTTCATGCTACAATGCGCGCTTAGGTATCAAAAAATAGCCCTGAATTTCAGCTATTTTTTGATACCAAAGACGCATTTTTTGAAAGTGCGGGTGCTTTGAAAAAAATGAAATACTAAAAGACATTTTAGTGGGGGTGCACCGCCGACTGTACGAGGGGGTGCACCGCCCTCGTACATACTGTAATAGTACCCCACTTAGATTAACTAGATTTAACTACCGTAAATACTGTAATAGTACCCCACCCGGGTGGGGTACTATTACAGTATTTACGCTAGTTAAATCTAGTTAATCTAAGCCTACTAATTGTCAACTCTCTCTCTGCAAAACTTGGAAATGAAAATTTAGAAAAGTTTAGAGGAATTCTAAAGAATCTAGATACACACTTGTTCTGTACAATATTATTTCCAAAATGCAATCTATCCAATCAAAATTTCAGCCTTCAATTCCTCGAATTTTCCATTTCAACAAACCCTCTTGTTTCCTCAATTTCTGCTCTTTTGTGGTGTTAACGGTGTAAAAATTGTACCCTCGTTTCGTCATGATTTGGGCGGAAAGCTGAATATTCTATTATATATTGAATAAACAAAGTATTTCCATCATTTACAGTAATCTCTTCTTTTGATCTTTTGATCAATCTCTTCAATTTCCTCAAAAAAAAATGTTGTGAGTCAGAAAAAAGCTTTTCTCTATATAATTGACAAGTAACCCACTAATCCGAAACCTCAAAAATTAGAAATTTCCGGGAAATTTGTTCAGAATATTTTTCTTTTTAATGGAAAAACCTGCAAAAGGGATTTTTGAGGCTATTCGGTTAAAAATGGAATGACTGTAGTTGTGGAGGGACTAGCTATGTAAAATATTATAGTTATGACAATTTTTGATAAAAATACCTGAAATTTAAGATTAGAAATGAATGAATAAGCTGTTTAAAGCTAGGATAAACTTTCTGAATAGTTTGGACTGAACAGAAAAGAACTTTGGGACGAGCTTTTCTCCCCTAATCCGAGCTACTTGTAATTTGACGCATATTCTCTTAAGCCCTTCACTTAGTATCATTTTTTTTATTTCTACCTGCAAGAAGCATTCATATTGATCCAATTCGGGATCGTCATCCTCGACATCGTTGAAGAAAATCACCGATTTCGCGTCTTCAGCAAAAACGGTTTTGTTGAAGTTCTTCTCTGTCAACACCTAAATTTAACCACTTTTTCTTGAAATCCTCAAATTTTCCTGTTTGGGATCGAATTCAATTGTTATTTAAGACAAAAGATCAACGAAAAAATAACAAGGAAAGTGTAGTATGAAAGAGATGAAAGAGATCGAGTACGCATACCGTATCCAATCCATTTTTTACCTGCCGTTTTGTAAAAGTTGGTCAGAAAACGTAAGATTTCCCCTTTTTTTCAATTTCTTTTCTTTATTAATCCGTTTTTCTACAAACCTCAGTCCTATCAAATCCATCGTATTCGAGATCGGGATAGCCAAGAAACATACATTCCAATTCTTCTGTTTTTGAGAATCCCGCATAGGATCGAAGGGCCAAAAAGGCCAAAACGAGGAGGGAAATCCGAGGGATCGCCCAAGACATTACCCTGAAAAATTGGAATCGATCATTCATTCATTAGGATCTTTTCATTAGGACAACTTTAAGAAGATTCGGTTACAAACAAGAAAAGAAAATACTTGTGAATCTATTTTGTGTATTGAGCCTAA
The DNA here is from genome assembly GCA_958450365.1 of Mesorhabditis belari. Lineage (NCBI taxonomy): Eukaryota > Metazoa > Nematoda > Chromadorea > Rhabditida > Rhabditidae > Mesorhabditis > Mesorhabditis belari. The sequence goes on from CAUEEP010000898.1 coordinate 692,127, forward strand.
AACAACGAAGAGTCAAATGTAAAATGTCAAAGGTCAAATAAATTGAATGGGTCTCTAAGGATTGGTGAGGGAAAAAATTGAGAGATCCAATTGAAAGAAAGAAAAAGATGGGGAACAACCGATCTAAAGTCTCTCAAATAACAACTGACGCTCATTTGGAAGGGAGAATCGAGGAAAGAACGCGAGTTGGAAAGGTAGATTTGAGGAAGAAAAGAGAAAGGTTAAACAATGTTTAGCTTCTGGTTTAAGATTTAAGGTTACAGAAGGTTTAGACTTCGTGTTTTGCATAGTTTGTAGATTTGAACAGTTGAAAGTCGTGTAAGTAGATAGAAGCTTGAGCTTTCGCTTGAGCTTTCGCTTGAGCTTTCGCTTGAGCTTTCGCTTGAGCTTTCGCTTGAGCTTTCGCTTGAGCTTTCGCTTGAGCTTTCGCTTGAGCTTTCGCTTGAGCTTTCGCTTGAGCTTTCGCTTGAGCTTTCGCTTGAGCTTTCGCTTGAGCTTTCGCTTGAGCTTTCGCTTGAGCAGCGAACAATTAATAGAAAGATCTTTGAGATGAAATCGAATGACGTCTTCGATCAATTTCATTTCCCAATCTTTCTTTTCAATAAAAGAATGAGTAAACTGTCAGACGCTAAATTTATCCGAAAAATTTCCAGAATTTCATCTTACCGAATCAATTTCTTTTCTCTTTTTTTTTCCAGGGGTTCTTTCACGAAATTTTTTTGTTGATACACCAGACGACAGGTAAATAGGAGAAGTGGGGAAGAGGGGGTGGATGGAGATGAAAATGAAGATGAATGAAAGGAGATGAAAGGAGATGATGGGGGATAAACGAGAGATTTCATTGAGGGGACAACTTGTCCCTTTGATAGTCTTTGATAGAACAGAAAAGTTGCAAAACTCAAGTGTCTTTGAATGTTTTTATTTCGAGTTACTGAGGACGTCAGACTAGACAGCAATAGATCTAAATTTTAGGATTTCGAATAGCTAAAAATCATGGATATTCATGATAAAGATTTAAGATTAAAGATTAAAAAATCCTTAAATGATTGATGGCTGTTTGTGATTCAGTATACCATTGTTTTTAGAAAGCCAGAAGCTAAACAAATACTGGGTTTGCCTTCAGCTCTGGAGGTTTGCTCTGGAGGAATATTAAGTTGGAGAGTATGAAAGCGACGACTTTCAAACTTCTATAACATTGAGTAGCCTTTATCAAATGACACGCGAGTAGTATCGTTAGAAAGGTCACTTATTTCTCTACAAAATCAGATTCGATATAGAACTCAAAAAGCCCCCCAATTCAATAAAAGATCGTTTTTTTCAGAAAATTTATAAATCGTCATTTAGAGAAAATGACTGACGAGATCACTACAAAAATTTGGCTACTTATGTAATTAAATGCGCTCTAACTTTTTTGTTGTGACATCAAGTTCAGTTTATGTGTAAGAAACGAGTCAAAAGAAGAATCGAGCTCCTTGCCATTTTGACTGGTTTCGCTAAAGAGCCCATAAAATCCACAAAACAAAAGCTTTTCAGAATCTCTCAAAAGTCATTTTGTAGAGCAATAATAGAGCTTTTTAATTATACAAACAATAGATTATATAAAGCTTTTATGCTTTCCACAAAAAATTTGAAAGTCGCCCAGTAACTCTAGGACCCTGGGATCAAAAATGAAATAGCTTGAACTTCTAAATGCAAAAATCTTTGTAGACACAAATCTTCTAGTGAGCTAAAGTTTGGACTACTCTTTGAGACCTGGATCTTCCCTTTCTTTTCCTCTTTTCAGTCTTTCTCTTCCGCTTTTCTTCCCCCAAGCGCTATTAAACTGTTCCCTTTCTCGAGGATTTCTTCTTTTCCTTTTCTTCTTCCCTTTTTCTTTTTCTTTTTCTTTTTCCAACAAAAGTGAGTATAGAAACAAGATTTATACAGAAATGAGATCTTTATAATCTTAGATCAATTTCTTTCTTTGGCTTCTTTCTTGTCCTCTACAAATGCATCTCTATGTGTCCATGGATGTTCGGGATGAATGATACAAGCTTGAGAGATCACTTGACGTCTTCTAAAGAATAAGATTAAACTAAAAAATGAAATTTTCAATCATTTCGCACCTGACCCAATCCGTTTTCTGGTTGCTATGTCTGTAGAAGAAGACGACAGCCAACACCACCCACACAACAAGAGATCCAAATGACCATGCCAAAAGAATATCATTCATTGATGTCCATTTAGATTTCGAAGTATTCTGAAAATATTTGAAAAGATTCCAAACTCTTTTAACAACTCAAAACGACAACAACAACAACTAACAACAGTCCGATTTGCACATTGAGCTCCAATTGATCGTAGTGGATCATTTGTATCATTTCCCTCAACTCCTTTCGAATCATCAAGTCTCCATTGTTCTCGATGATTCTCAAATTGTTCTAAAAGATTTGTTAGATCTTGTTGATCTTGTTCTTAATCTTTCCTTACCCTGTACATCGTTATCAATTGGTGGCGGAGCTCTTCCCATTTCTTCACTACTCATCTCTTCAAATGGTGACTCTTCAGTGTTAATATTCATCAATTCCAGATCATTATCGCTACTCTGCTAAAATGAAGTGTTATTTTTACAATCAAAATTGAACCACTGATTGATTTGGTCTGTATACAACTTTGAATGGAGGTCTTCTTGTTGTTGTCACTTTTGGAATGAAATCGAATGGAAGAGGTGTTGAAGGGGATTGTGAAGAGGGATCGTTCCATCTCAGTGGTTCCAAAACTAATTCAAAATCTCCATTTGAGTCCCCTGCAATCAACCTTCTTTGCAATAACAATCTCTTCTTACATTTCTCATTTTGCTTCGTTAAAATGGTTCTCCTATTTGAGAAAGTTATGCTTTTTGTTGTGGAAGTTGGAGTAGTGGAAAAGACAGTGACAGCTCTTCTGAAATTCTCAACTGTAAGACTAATTAGCTTTTTACTGCAAAGGTGTGAGTAAAGGTGTTGATGAAACTGGAGAAAGTCGGCCAGGATGGTTCTGTGTCGATGGAACACTAAAGTACAATTAGAAACAAGCACTTGCATAGTCAAATTACTTGTCTGATGATTGGAATTGATTGAAATCAGGATGCATCTCATCAATGCTTTCAAAATTGAAATTTTCCTGAAAAGAAATCGCGTCAAGTGTCAAGTACAGTTTAACAAACGATTTTCATGAGTTCCGGTACTCGTTTCACGGGTTGAGAGCCGACTTGGAATGATTGAATATTTGGAGGAGAAGTCGTCCAAAGTGTTTTATTGTGTACATCTCTGAAAAGATTCGATTACTTGAACTTTTAAGACAAAAAAAATCATTTACCTGAACGATATATCCATCAAAAAGGGTCTTTGGGTTGAAGGCATTCGAATTTCGATGAGAGAATGATTGACCGCGGCTGTCAATATGTATCCTGAAATTCTAAATGAAATCCTAAGCCCATTAAAAATCTCACTTTCTCGCAATTTCTCCACATTCGTGTATTCATTATGATGTACAGTAATCCATTCACTCATCACATCGACCTCTCGTTCGAAGTGGACCGTTTCCGTCATAAGTTCTGAAGTTTTGAGTACAGATTTACAATGGAGAGATCGGAGTGATGAAAGCTTTTTCTTACTTGTTCTAAAGTCATCTTTTGAGCTAGACAGACGAGCTTTTCTCAATTCATGACGTTTCAAGAGCTCTTCTTTAGTGAATGAGCACTTTGGGGGCTAAATTTGTCCATTCGATTCTTGGCCCCCTCAATCACTTACAAGAAGACTTTGATTACATCCTCCAATTCCTCGTCGGCACATTTGTAATTTACATTCAAAGCGCATCTTTTCACCTATTAAATACATAAATTCTTGATACATAAACACTGAATAAATGAACATGAAGTCTTGTCCAACTAACCGGCTATAAAGCGAAATATTTTTGCTCTTCCATAGATTTTTACTTGATAGTTACTGTAGGAGAGATCGCCGAGAAGTTCCAAGTCAATGATACAGCTGTAAATAAATGGTAAAAGGTCGAATAGAAAAGAGATACCCATTTTCATCAATGAGATGAATTATTTTGCCTGATTGAGAAACGGCATTGCAAAAGGTGAGAATACCCAGGAATTGGCCTTCTTCTGAAAGAAAGAAGGAATTGTCCTTCTTCTTGTTCTGTCTACTTTTGAAAGAAACCAACTATTACCCTTTGGTGGAAATGTGCAACTCCAATCATGAACAATCGAATCACCGAGATGAAATTGTGGAGAGAAAAGATCCCATTGAGAGGCTTGGCGAATGATATGAGAACAAGTAACACTTCAAATCAATAGATCAATGAAATGTTTAGAAAACAGACTTTGGCTTCTCTTGGATGCTTCCTATATTTCTTTCATCGATGCATTTCACAGAAAATATTCGATCGGCTGTGGTCATCACTATCTGAATTGGGAAAAGGATTCATTTTTGAGTGTTACTTACTGGATGAAAACTCACAGCCACAAATGCATCAAATATTCGAGATCCATTCTAAACAAAAATTTGACAAAGAACAAAAATAACAAAAACAAAAGTTTCTGAATAAAAACAGATTGAAAACCTTGTGCTTTGTCTCTTCGAAACATCTCTCGAAATTCAATAGAATTGTGCCGTTTGGAGAGAGATTTGAAAGAAAATTTGATGAACAAGAGGGGAATTCTGGCTGAAAAGATGAAGAGATGTTCATCACTCATCAAAGTTCAAACCTTATCCACAACATAAATTCTTCCTTGAAAAGCCACCGATGTTTCTATTTGAAGTAGCAATGAGTTCTCTCCACATTTCAGCCTTGGATTTCCTGTAAGAATCGACTAGGGATTGATTGGAGACAGCACTTATCAGCAAACAGTTAAATGAATTGCTTTATTTGGCTACAGACAGCTGTTTTTTTGATAATGACTTCATGATGAAAGATTTTCACGCTTAGTCATGCTTTCATGCTTCAATGCTTACCAATGATTCGTGCATATTCAAAATCTGAACAAAGAACTATCTGGATGATGATTGAGAGTAGAAGAATTCGATCCAATGAAAAGAATCTTCTCATTTTCATCTAAACATAGACAAATCTCTTCTTCAATTGATGTTCGCACTTTCGTTTTCTCAACTTTTTGCTGAATGGGTGTAATGGGATGAAATTTACGGGATTGAACTAAAGTGAAATGGGTTTGTGTTTCAAGAATAGCTAAAGAACCAAAGTCAAAGAAAGCCAAGCCAAAGAAGAATGAGAAGACACAATTGGTCGTAAAGTTCAAACTCCAGAAGTAAAGCACTGTTTGTTTTCTGACAAGTCTTCTATAAAACACAGTATTTTTCGATGAAGTTCTCGTTGAGATTTCCAACCAAAAAAAGGAATAATTGCCTCCGTTTAACCCTTTGCTTTCTTTTTCACTCTAAACGACATTTTGTCTCCATTCCATACCTAAAAGCTATATTTTTCCTTTTCAAAACTTTCCCTATTCTTTTTTCTTTTAGGGTCTTCGATTTAGTCACATTTACGATCTCTTTTCCTTTTCCTTTTCTTTTTTTGCACCCAAATCTGAACCAGTTCTTTTCTTGCCATAAATTCAAGCAATTTCATGCGAATGCCAACGTATATTTACTGAATGATGAATGAAAAAGATTGAAAAGTTAAAGTTTCAATTGTTTTTTTCATCCGATCAGAAGAGAATCCGTCTAAACATTTCATTTTAATGTTTGAAAATACAAATCACCCCATAAACCAGCGTTGATCTCCTCTCCAATAAGGATCGGTTTGCACAGAACGGACCATTTTATCGTCTAAACTCATCCCAATGAATCATTTTCAGTTTCTGGTAAACATCAATAATATTATGTTAGATAAAATGACAACAAGAACAAAATGACAACGAGCTACAACTTCCGAAAGTGACAATACTTGACAAGCAAGACCAGAAAACAACAATTACACAACGCTAAAGATATCATTTTTAACCCCTGAACCAACCAATACACGTCCTCCCACCACACACTGTAAACCAATCAATCGAATTCGATTGGCGTTGCGGTTGATTGTTTAATTGGATTTGTGATGGGAGATTCCATTGAATTTGTGATTTGATTGGATTCAAAACTAGGAAAATAAGAAATACATACAGAAATCTGCTTATCATTGTTGCGAATGACATTGACATTCATTTATGATCACTTTTCACTCTTTTTTTTGGATAAGGAAGAAAAGCAGGTTTGCATGATTTTATTTGTGAACTAAAAAGTGACAGGGATGCTTGAAATAAAGAGAAATATCCAAATGAAGCAAGCTAATCAGCAAGCATAACACAGTAAGCCTAGAGTAAAGCTTTTCAGGGCAAACTTTGAATAGAACTGAATTGTTTGTTGTTTAATTTGTTTGAATTGTTTGTTTATTTTTGTTTGTTTGAGTAGAACTGATTTCTCAAAGAGTTTCAAATTGTATTTGTTATTTTGCACCCAATACGATTTTGTCCCATCGATTCTTCCATTTTGGTCATTTCGCCATTTCAGACTTTGAATTCTTCAAGTTTCAGCCCATCTTTTCCCAAGATATGAGAACTGTCAGTCAAGAAAACCATTGAATAACCCACAATAAAATGACCATTTCATCGCTTTTCCCATTTTTTTCTTTTTCTTATCACACGATCACTTAGCCATGCTGACCCTCAAAGAAAAATTGAGAAAAGAACAAAATTGGGAAATTCTGCAAAAATTTGAAGTACGAGTTGGGTTTTTAAGGCTCATATAACGACAAGCAAGTATCAAGTCAATTTCTATTTCAAAATCAAACTCGCTTCAAATGATAAAGCATTATCGGTTTCATGATTCCAATGTGATGATCAAGATCGGCATTATTTCAATGTCTTGACAAATGCTGCTTCAATCCAACAAATATGAGTTTCTGAAGCCTAATTGAACATGAGCTAACTATAGATGACTAACTGTAAGCCGTTACCTTTAGTCTGGCTTTAAAATGCTGATCTTCAGCTTCATTAGACTAACTTATTCATTTTGGGAGTTGAAATTTTAAATCCTTAACCATCAACTGAAAACTAGAGTTGAAATTTGAAACAAAAAAGAAATTTTGTCAATTTTTTGACAAAATAGGTGATTGTGAGTAGATTGACTAAAAGAAAAAGCTTTTTTAAAGTCAATAATAGCATACCTTCAATTGATCAAACTTCTACCCAAAATTTTGTGAGCTGAGAAATCGAGAGGTTTGAAAAACTGAAACTGTCACTCTTTGCGTTATCTCAAAAATGAACCCATTTCCTGACTTGAATGTGATGATCACCCAATTTGGAACGAGCTGTCACTCACCGTGAGAAGATTTCATTCACAGGGATCGGAAAAAAGTAGGAAAAGAGAAAAGAAGTCAATCTGATAACAGTTACTGCATAAATACCCAGTTGAGGATCCGGGATCTTCACAGTCAGGTCTATTCAACAGTCCAATCCCTCTGTCGGAATGAAATTGTTGGTAGCGTTCGGCCTTGTTGCGGCCGCGCTCGCCTCATGGGAATCTTCCCCAATCTATCAAGGATCTGAGCGATCATTCGTCAAGGGTAACACCTACATCTTCTCCTATGATGGACAGGTTTGAAATTTCTTTATAAGTCTTATAAGTCTTTATTTTATAAGTCTTTTCTAAGTCTTTCAGTTATAAGCTAGTCATAAAGTCAAAAAATTTGAAATCTATTTCAATCTTGAAGTTGCTTTTTTTCTAGGCAGTCTCTGGCGTTGCTGCCAAGGGATCCTCATCTCACTCAATCCAACAAGCTTCCGGAAAGGTCTACGTGACCGTTGGAGACAAATACTGGTAAGAATCATCAATATCTCTATCCAATAACAACTTGAAGATCATTTTCAAGATGAATCCTTTTCAGGACGATGCGCGGAGATGACATCAAACTCACCTATGGACAACGCAAAATGGAGGAGCCTCGCACTTTTGAGAAGGTATAGGTTGAAGGAAACTTTAGCATCAATCTAAAGCTTTCAAAACTCTCAGCTCTTATTCCCAAATTTTCAGTTGACCTCGCTTGAGCAGCAACAACTCACCGACGAGCAAATCGCCATTCTCCGTCTTCCCGTCCGTTTCCGTTATCACCAAGGAATCATCACTGATGTGAGTTGAAATATCGGTTCATAACTTTTTTGAACTAATCCTTTGTTTTCCAGGTTCACTTCACCGAGCGTGACAATGCCTGGTCTGAGAACATGAAGAGATCGGTCCTCTCGATGTTGCAAATGCAACTCTCACCCAAGACTCCCCAAGCCCAAGAGTTCTCGACTGTTGGTGAAAAGGAAATTGATGAGAACAACAAGTACTTCACTCAAGCTGAGGTTTGTGTTGAGGATTATCATTGATAAGTTTCTATAGGTTAAAGATTTAAAATGATTGCTCTTTTGTCAAGCTTAAAAAGTATCTAGAGTTCACCTGTCAAAATTCTATTTAGTAATAAGCTTTGGTAATCAATTTTTTATCTTTAGCGTGTTCTCGAGGGTGAATGCGAGGTTGCCTACACGATTGTTGATGGAGAGAAGAAGGACGAGAAGGAGATCACCAAATCCCTCAACTTCAACAAGTGCTCCAAGCGTGTCGATATCCGCTACGGATTCCGTTTCAACTCTGGTAAGTCATATGAAAAGAACACTAGAAGTTAACACTAGAAGTATAATAGAAAAAGGTTATGAATATTTGCTTGCTTTTATGATTCATCCTTTTTCAGAGTGCGAGACTTGCCTCGAGGAGGATGCCCGTCCCGAATCTCAAGTCGTTGTCAACTACAAGGTGATGGGAGATGACAAGTCTTTCCTCATCAAGGAGATCAACCTCAAGTCTGAATACCTCTTCACTCCATTCTCCACTCAGCAACAAATGCTTGCCACCTATCAACACGTCATCATGCGCCTCATCAAGGTTAGATTTTTGATTGTTTTCTTTATTCCTTGATTGTTTTTGATACAAACTAAATCATAATCTATTCAAACAATCTCATTAAAGCAAATATTTACAGATTGTTGAGACTGAGCGTTCGGAGGAGGCCCAATGGTCAAACAAGAAATCGACGATCATGTACAACTACGAGAAGGAGCTTGCCCGTGAACAATTCTGGATGAACGGAGATGAGGAGAGCTGGAAGAGCGCCGGATTCGAGTTCATGCCAAAGAAGGAAATCGTCGAGAAGGCCGTTCAACAAATGATCGAATCGATCGATGAGTCTGACAAGGATGGAGTCAAGCTTGAGTCCACCCACCAAATGGCCCGCATCGTCATCGTTCTCCGCATGTGCAACCGCGTAAGTGAATTTTGTTAAACTGCGATTGGTGTCAATTGCAATCAATTTAGCAAGCAATCAATATCAATTTAGTTAAACGAGAATGGTTACCCGAAAATCTATTGATCACTATCAACTAAATTTTAGGAAGAGATGATGGACATCCACCGTACCGTGTGCGAGAACAGCAAATACACCAAGGAGCAACAAAAGAAAATCAACGAGATCATCGCTGATGCCCTCGCTATTGCTGGAACCAAGGTAAAAGTTATAACAAATGGTGAATACTGACTAAAAATCTCTTTCCTACTAAACTAAATTTAAGCTAAGATAGAGATTTTTAACAAAATAATATCGCCAATTTCAGGTTACCGTCGAGCACTTGATGGAGAAGATTGAGAAGAAGCAAATCTCTCCTCTCAAGGCTGCCCTCACCCTTAAATCCCTTGTGAATGCCCGTGTCTCATCTGAGAAGATCGTCGACCTTGTCCTTCGTCTCTCCAAGTCAAAGACCTCTCGCGAAGAGCCAGCTCTCCGCCAATCAGCCATGCTCACCGCTGGAGCTTTGATGAATGTGATGTGCGGAAAGAACCAAGAACGATGGGCTGTTGAGATCGATGGATCAAAGAAGTGCACTCGTGAGCAAAAGATGTCGTGGCTTTCCACTTTCAAGTCCCTCTACACCGAGTCATCCGACAAGTACGACAAGGTCCTCGTTTTGAAGTCTCTTGCCAACTCTGGAATGGATGTTTGTGTGCATTTCCTTGAGGACATCATCTACTCAAAATCCGAGGAGACCATTCTTCGCTCCACCGCTGTCGATGCTCTCCGAATGGTTTGTTTAGCTTAATCTCATAAATCAAGCATCTTTACAGATCCGTGAAGAGATGCCCCGCAAGGTTCAATCCCTTCTCCTCCCAATCTTCAAATCTCGCCACCAACCACTTTCCCTCAGAATGTCGGCTGTCTACCAAATTATCCAATCGAAGCCAACTCTTCCCGTCTTGGAGCAAATTGTTGACACCCTCAACCGTGAATCGAGCCACCAACTCCGTTCATTCTGCTATTCTCTTCTCCGTTCCTTCGAGGAGTCTGTCAACCCATGCGAGAAGCAACTTTCCAACGTAAGAACTAACATATAAGCTTCTAAGATGATTTAGCGAATTAGATGAAAGAATTACAATTCAAGTTCAACAATCAATTTCCAGGATGTGACTGTTGTGCTCCGTTCTCTTCGCTTCCGTCCTTCCCTCGAGTCTCGCCACTTCCACGCCTCGACTTTCTCCAAAGCCCTCGACCTCGGATTGACCATCGACTTCGCTTCGGTGCTCACCAACGAATCGGTCCTTCCCCGTGAGTTGCTCTCATCCTTCGATTCTCTTTTCTCTGGACAATGGAGCAAGCACTTGGCCCAAGTCGGATTCTCTCAACAAAACCTCGACTCGATCCTCATGCCTCTTCTCAACAAGCTCGAGAAGGTCGAGACTGAGTCTGTCGTCCGTGGATTGAGATCTGAGAAGAAAGAAGCCATCTCTGAGAGCCTCAAGGGACTTGTCAACCAAATGAAGATCGCCGTCCGCCGTTCGGAGTCTCGTGGAGAACCCTTCGGAATGCTCTACATCCGCTACAAGAACCTCGACTATGCCGTTCTTCCAATTGATGAGTCGATCATCTCGAAGTACACCCGCTCAACTGGAGCCTCATCTCTCTCAGAGCTTATCCGTGACTTTGCCAAGGGACAACGCTTCAACGTTGCCGTCGCTTCGTTCCTCTACGAGCGCACCCGTGTCTTCCCCACCTCTATCGGAGTCCCATTGTTGATCACTCAAAAGATGCCAACTCTTGCCGTTGTTGAGGGACAAATGAAGATGGAAATCTCCTCTGCCCGCCCAACCCTTCGTCTCCAAATGGAGCCATCCATCGCCTCCACCCATGTAACCGAGATGCAATTGTTGACTCCTTTGTTGACAACCGGAGCTCGTGTCTTCCACTCAATCCAAGCCACTCTTCCCATTGACTCGAGCCTCGAGTACGATTGGGAACGCCAACAATTGAAGGCTATCGTCCGCCCACCAACCAGCGAGAAGCGTGTGATGATCTTCGAGACTCGTCCCGTCAACTTTGTCCGCTCGTTCTCTCACCGTGGAGCCCCAATGGTCCAAGAGAAGACCATCTCACTTGCCCGTTTGGAGAGAAACGCCGTCCACTACGAGCACGAGTTCGGCCAGAAACTCACCGGAATCAAGGCTGAAGTCTTCGGATCCGTTCACCGTCATATGTTCAACACTGAAGACAAGTTGGAGGCTATCCTCTACGGAGAGAACCACGTTCAACTCAACCTCATCCCAACCGAGAAGGCCATCAAGGAAATCGTCTTCGAGATTGAGCCCAAGTGGACCTCGGAAAAGAACGGATTGCAAAGCCCCCGCTACAACGAAGGATTCGAGGAGGTCGACTTCAGAATGGAGGATTCTGAGGAGAAGAATGAGTGGGAACCCGAGCAAAAGAGATCTTCCCGTCACACTGAGACCAAGAGATACTACGAGAAGAAGATTGGAGGAGAAAACAAGAAGGAAATCGAGGGACGTGTTGTCATCAAGGGATACACTGTTGGAGGACCCAAAGAGCTCAAGGCTCATTTTGAGGTGATGGGAGAATGCGAGCAAGACGGAAAGTACTGCCGTGTTGAAATCCAAGGAAAGCGATCCCCACTTTGGGTTGAGGAGACCCGCGAATGGGAGCTTGATTGCAAGGTCGGTTCAGTAGGAAGCATTATTAAAATAGATATTAAAAATAGTAACTGCGTTGATAAGCTGATACAATAATCCTTTGTAAATCCAAAGTAAACCATCATTTCATAACAATGAATTTAGGCTGAGTTGGTCTTCCCCGAGTCGCCCAAGTCCATCCGCGAACTCCGTGAGCAGAAACATCGTGAGATGCAAGCCACCGTCTCATTCCGTTGGGGAGCCCACGAGAAGAACGAGATCAAGATGAAGATCCAAGCCGAACAAGACCGTGAAATGCAAAAGTTGATCCGTGACATCAAGTTGGAGAACGAGGATGACAAGAAGGGATCCATCTCTCAACTTGAGACCCTCAAGGAAGCCTCTCGTCTCAACAAGCTCTCCGTTTTGGTCAACCACGATTTGACCAAGAAGAACGAGAAGATCTTCGAGCAATTGTATTCTCTCATCAAGGCCCGTTACTTCATCGAGTCCGAGGTTGAGTCCATCCGTCGCACCAAGGGATCTCTTTTGGTGAAGATGGTCGTTGATCCCCAAGAATGCCGCCGTGTCAACGTCACTTTGGAGACCTCCGAGGAGAAGCTCTCGATCCCATCGATCCTCTCCCCAATCCGTCTCCCTCTCCCATCCATTGCCAAGACTTCTTCAGTCAAGTTCTACAACAAGGTCAATGACATCATCGCCAAACAAGCCACTTGCGAGGTCCGCTCCAACAAGATCACCACCTTCGATGATCTCACATACAAAGCCCCAATGACCACTTGCTACCAAGTGCTCGCTAAGGATTGCTCTCAAGAGCCCGAGTACGCCGTTTTGATGAAGAACACCAAGAAGAACTCCGAGGAGAAGAAGTTGAAGATTGTCACTGCTGAGAACAAGGAAATCGAGATTGAGTTCGAGATTGAGAAGGAGAAACTCGTGTGCAAGATTGATGGAAGCCGTGTTGAGGATGAGGAGACTCTTTCTGAGAACGGAATCGAGTTGATCGGTGAGTTTACTCAAAACGAATAGCAATCTGGTTTTAATCTTTTAGGTGAGCGCACTTTGGAGGTTGTTCTTCCCAAGATCGCCGTTCGTTTCGACGGATATATGTGCGAGATCAAGGCTGACAAGAGAACCCAAAACAAGCAATGCGGTATGTGCGGACATTTCGATGGACACCGCGACAACGAGTTCCGCCGTGCCGACAATGAGGAGACTGGTGGGTGAAGAGATTCAAATAAATTAATAAAGTGGTTACAAAAGTATTGTAGCCTAGTAAAAAGATAATTTCGATTTGTTTCAGAGGATCTCGAGGACTTCCACCGCTCTTGGTTGAAGAAAGACTCTGAGTGCGAGATTGAGGAGTACAAGCTCAAGGAAAAGACCAACTACGGAGTTGAGGAGAACAAGGAGGTAAGATAAAACGAAAATATTGACAAAGCTGCTTTCTAGCGATGACTATAGCTAAAAAAACTGTTTTAGTCGACCGAATTCGATTCGGAGGAGGACGATTTCGAGAGAGTCAAGAAGGTGAAGAAAATGCACAAAAAAATCGACTACAAGGATGAAGAGGAGGAGACATACGGTAAAGAAAAATGAAGAAATGAAAAGATTTATTGATTTCAGAGCCAATTGAGAAGACCATCGTCATTGAGCGATCAAGCAAGACCTGCTTCTCCGTCGAGCCCCAACCAGCTTGCCGCCACTCCGATGAGCCCCAAGAGACCACTCAAAAGAAGGTTAGTGTTCCGCAGAGACTAGGAAACTCACCTAATTACATAGATGGTTTATCAGATTCGTAGAACAATGATTACTTTGATTTTTCAGGTGAAATTGGCCTGCTTGCCACGTGGAGAGCGCAAGACCCGTGAAATGATCAACATGATCAAGAATGAGCAATACGATGAGGTCTCTCGTCTCGTCAACAACCTCGAGGCAAGTAACACCAAGAGCTCAAAGCTTTCCATCTAGAATTTTTGATTTTGAAGCACTAGTCTTTTTAAAATGATCTTCCAAAAACGAATTCTGGCAAAATCTTGATAAAACTTAACATATAAGCTTCCTTTTTATCAAAATTCAATTTCAGGAGCGCTTCACCGAGTCGATCCGTGTTCCAACTCTCTGCCGTGTCTTCTAAAGACTTTAGCAATATGTCAATATGAACCGTTTGGTCATTTTTATGTAACGATAAAAGCATGCAATTAATTTTGCTCTATCGCATCAAAAGTTATCATGCACATTGAAGTTCCAATCTACTTTGATCCCCTCTCATTGAGAAAAACCTTTGTAAAAAAAGTTAAAGCTGGTTGGCTTGCTGATTTGAAAGGTTGGATTGCTGAAAAGTTGGATTGCTGATTTGAAATCTCAAGATCTTTTCTTTGTCCTTGATCCCAAAAAGTTTCTGATTCAATAGTTCAAAGGAGTTAGCGAGTTCAGTCAAAGTTAGAAGGGATTCTTAATCCTTATAGTCTAACCGCTGTCCATCTTTTTCAATCTTGATATTTTTCTTAAACCTTTCTAGGTGAAAAAGATGTTTTTAGGTGTCTGAAAGATGAAAAGCTTTGAGATTTTGAGACTTTATGATTTCGAATTGATTTCTTGACTCCTTCTGTATTCTCCTTCTTGACGCCTTTTTAAATTTCTGTTTATTTGCTTCTGAAAGAGTGACACTCAAAAATCTCAAATGCTTTACTATTGCATCAAAGCTGCGAAAAATCCAATAATGAGAAAAACGGGGAAAAGGGATTTGGAAGCGGTGAAATTGCAAAGATCTCCTTGACAGCAATATTGATTTCCTTGATAAGCAGCCAAATTTGTGATACCAGTACCCTAAATTCGGACTGTCAAAAAGACAGCTTTTCTTGACTTACTGTGCATGGAAGAACATTCATCGTATAGGCCACTCCACATCCACAACCCCAACCAGACACCGGCTTTGCGAGATCCTAGAAGATTTTTTTCTGATTTTCAAATGATTCAAACTGTGAATTGCATAAGTTCGATTTAATCTTTAAAGTGAAGTACTTTTAGAAAGCTAATAAAACCTTCTAGTACGCAAAAACCGACCATTCCATTTACTTTCACACAATATTCACATCCCGCCGAACAGACTTGCGAAGTTTCCTATAAAATGGATATGAAAAGATGAAAAGAAGAATTGATTTCTCTTACAAATCCAACGTGATTATCTCCTTCATAATTTGCATCAAAATAACATCTCAGAGAAAAAACTGTTGAAAAAAGAGCAAATAAAATAGAGAATTTCATCGATTAAGTTTTCAGTGAATAAAATTTTCGAATTTTCTTTTGTGCTTATCATTTTGAGGGAACAAAGTATTCAAAAAAACATTTCATTTCGCACAAAGCACAACATGGAAAGAAAACGATAAATATTTGTGAGCTTTTGTATTTCAAAAAGAGACAATCTTTACAATCTGCTTAGAAAACAAAGAGTGAATGCTAAACTGATCGAAGAGATGAGAAAATGATTGAGCTGATTCATAGAATTGCATCGATCTCCACTACAACAAAAGAGATCACCGTTTGGGACAGAGATTCGGCCATTTTTCTAGAAGATTTCTTTGAATTTATCTGGTAGACTGATCTGATACTTGTTCACTTCAATTTCTTGCTTTTCCCCAAAACTCACATAACATATTTGTGGAGCAGCGGGGAAAATCGTCCCACACCCACATCCCCACAGCGATTGATACCGAGTGCTGTACTAAAAACAAAAGAATTCCTTGCTCTGAACTTTAAAGTATCAACAGCCTTGAAAACAGATAAAACTTTTCCGAAGCTTTTCAAATACAGACCTGAACTTTCATGCGAAGTTTCCCACAGTATGAGCAATCATTTGAACAAGAAACTATCCTTGGGAGATCCTAAAACTTATCATTGTCATTGGAAATATCATCAGTTCAAACATTTGCCTAATCGATTGCCACTTTTGGCAATCGATTGCCAATAAATTTGCCACTAAATCGATTGCCACAATTTCTAATTTTTCGGAAACTTGCTGAGATAAAAATCCATTTCGCAGCTTTTACTTACTGATGGATGTGATTGTCCATCGGCTTGAGAATCCGAATAACACTCGATTGCTTGTGAGAGTGGAAATAATCCAAGATAAAAAATCGTTACAATGGTTAAGAGCTGCATTTTGGTTTGAATAAATCAATGAAATTGAATGAAAAGTGAAATACGTGTGAAATGATAGTTCGTTTCGACGTTTGAATGTCTATTTTTATTTCCTTGATTTATTGATCATGATTCACAGTGATTGGAAAAGCAAAGAAGGACTTGAATGGTCAAAAAGAGTCATACCAAAAGAAAGAAAGTGAGATTTAAGAATATTTTTAAGGAGTTCTGATTCAGGCGAAGAAATAGTTCAATATAAAGTGAATCAACAAGACTTTATAGTGAAATCGATTTGATGAATTGCAAAGATCACCTCTACAACAGAACATATCTACGCTTGGATACTTAAGAGAACCTTTTCCCTGAAAGTTTTTAGTTATTTTAGATAAATTCTCTCAACTTTCCTTACCAAACATTGATCTAAATACATTCCAGCCGTCTTTCCACACCCACAACCCCATCCAGTGAGGGCTATGGATTGCTGAATTCTTGGGTTAAAGAGTTAATGTTTTATTTGAAGCTCTTCTCAACTTGATAGTTCTCATCCTTCTCAATTTGATAATTATTTGACAGTTCTAGTACTGTCATATTTAGAAAGTTATAAAGCTACAACCTTCATGTAAATCTTTGAACAAAATTCACAACCAGAAGAGCAATTGACATGTTGCTGAAATAGGTGAGCAAGTGTAAAGGGCAAAGTCCCAAACCGAAATCGAAGTGTGTGCTTTTCCATCAAAATTCAAATCATAGTAACAAGTTATAGAATTTCGTAAATATGGAAATGTAAAGCTTAAAGCAAAGTATAGATATTTCATATGCAGAGATGTTTCTGATGTGAAACCGTGAACATTTTCTCATACCACTTGTCAAACATCGTTTAGATCGTTCAGAAAAGAAATGTGTTCAGTTGTAGGCTTTTGTAAGCCAAATAAACCCTTACACAAAGAAGTTTGTGAACAAAAAAAACAATTTTCAGCACTAGTTTAACTTTAAAAACTGGTGTACACAGAGAAACAGTGATTTTAGGCTTTTAGATACTGTTTTATTCATGATATGTGAATACAGGCTGTTCAGAAAAAAAGTGGTCATCGGTTTGAGTCTGGAAAAAATTGTCTCGTTGATTTTTCAAGGCTCATCGTCGTGTCAGAATTGGTTTTGCCTCAGGCACCACACAACAAGATGTACGTCCATCGGATATAACAAACGTTCATCGGATATAACAAAATGCAAAAAAAAACGGGAGTCACTTCGATGGACATGGACTAAATTTGAAATCAATTCAATTTAACAGTTTTCTAACTAAAAAGAGTCATGAAAAACAGAACAATGAAAAAAGAAAGGAAGAATCTTTTTCTACAATTGTTGCAAATGAATTTATTTCTTTCGATTTTTCCTCCTCAAGTAGAATCTCTTGGAACTTCTCATCGTGCTGTCGTGAAAGATCTCTGAAAAAGAATTAATTGAATTCATAAACAAATATCGTTATCAAGGAATGAATAAAACTTTCACAAACCTGCTTTCAAAAGTTCTATGTTTCACCAAGAATTTCAATATTTTGAACTTATTAGTTGGTGTCGGGTCTTGCGAAAGCAATTTTGGTTTTGAAGTGAGGTTGAGGGGGAAAAGGAAAGGGGAAAGGACAAGAAGAGGATCAAGATTTCACTCTTTCCCTTCAAAGCATCAAAGTTTGAGTCTCGAAAATCGAATCTCTTTCATTGAAATGATGCAGTTCAAATTCTACCAAACATTTGACTATAAAGACTTTACATCTAGCACTACTTCCCTGACGATAAATTGCTTCTTGACTACAATTTTCTTTGGCAACAACTCCATCAAATTGCTCTCATCAAAAGAGTCTTTGTTCTTGTCAAGATATGTTTTCAAGAAAAGTCAAGAAAAAGACGCCTAAGCATTTTCTGGATTGATTTTTCAACTGTTTTATTCATTAAATCTATTTTCTATCAGAAATCTCATCTATAATTTACTTCTCACTTTCTTCTACAAGTCACACGTCTACTTCAAGAACTTGTTGAGCAAAGAGAGAATTTGTGGTGCTTAAATTCAAAAATCTTGTTATGAGTCATAGTAAAACTTCTCACGTGATCTTCTCACGACTTTCATTTTTCTTTAAACTACTTGACTTTTCCACCAAATGGACCAAAAGTGGATTAGCATCTAATTCAAACGCCTTTTTGTCTTTGTCAACCATCAACAAGAAGTTGTATGTTCAATTTCCAATTTCCCTTTATTCTCAAACCTCCTTCACATATTACCATTGAAATGTTGAGTCTGCTGTCGACATCTCCGCTGGAATGATCTCCCCATCATAGAAGATGGATCCCATTTCCTTTCTTCAAATGTTTTTGAATCCCTTTTTCTTCAATTTTTTTCTTTTCTCTCTTTCATTTCAATGACATCCAAGACGGGGAGGGCCATTTTTTCACGCATATTTTCAAGACGAGCCTTCCTTTTCACGAAAGTTTTTGCCCCTTCACTCCTTTCAGATATGGCATGGTCCCAGAGGATCATTTTGCTGGCTGCTGTTTTCCCACAAGTGAACCTCCCTTTGATCCTTTTCATGTTTTTGACTTCTGGTAGACATCAATACAGTTGATCGATTTTGTTGGGAAGTAGAAGTATGATTGTTGGTTAAGAAATGGTTAAGAAGATCTCAAACTAAACAAAAAGCACTCTGTTTTGTTGGCAAGCAAATATTTTTAGCCAAATTTTATCAAATCAAAGATTTCCTGAAATGTTTATTCGATTGTTTATTGACTTCCCGGCTCTCGGAGTTTTTCTTAACTTTGTGGCGAGAAAATTTGGCCAATTAAACAAAAAAGCACTGTGTTTTGCCAATTTTGCATCTATTTTCTTCTAAAAGTTTTATTATTATTTAATGTTTGAATTTCAAATGACTTGTAAATCATTTCCATTTTCAGACAATTCAAATGGATACACCGACCACCGTATTATTGTTACTGGTATGTATCGGTATAATGACAGCAATTGTTGTTGGATTGTTTATTTTATATTGGAAATTCTGTACAGAAGATAAACCAGTTAGGAGGTGAGCGTTTTCAAAAAACAATTGACTTTTTAAAGTCACAAGCAACTTTCTGAAGCCTTTGCAAAGTCACAAGCAACTTGCTGAAGCCTTTGCAAAGTCACAAGCAACTTTCCGAAGCCTTTGTAAAGTCACAAGCAACTTTCTGAAGCCGATAATTTTCTTTAGAAAACACACGCCTCATCACACGGCATTGAATGCTGTTTGAAGATTGGATTCTTTTGATTGTTTATTGTACATACTGTGATGTTGTTATAAATTTGATGTTAGATAAATTTTGAATCTAAAGATGTTGTGTATAAAACTACTAAAAGAAATAAAAAAGTTGTTATTTATTCAAAGGCAAAGCCAACAACTTTTTAGACAAAGCCAATCGCTTTGCTCTCAATTAAACTGTTTTTAGTTTATTCTGTCGTTGAGCAAGAAAAGAACTGATCTTAAAACCATTAGAGGAAAAGAAAAGTATAAGAGGATCGTCTCAATCCTTCCAACAAGATGAACCAGCTGTTCACTCCTTCAGTGAATGAACCAACTCTCACCCATAAACATCCCAAATAGAGTCATTTTCTTTCAAGAAACTATTACAGAACAAAGCATTTGTTTTGTTCGTTCTTTGCAGGATTATCTGGATAATTGATGAATTTCCATTCATTTCGCTTGAATGCGGGAAATGGGTCCTCAATCTCTTTCTCTTTTTCTACTCAATTGACACTTGACATGCTGGGAAACATTCCGGAAAAGAACAGCTGATGGACCCAATTAGGTTATGGCTCTCTTGAGAGATCATAAAAATATACGAGGATAAAGCTTGACAGTCTTGAGAACAGATTCTGAACTTGTGCTGGCTTTTTTACTTTAGTTTTTCCTTCAGCAAACTCCTAATTTATCAAAAACAGCTAGCATTTTTTGTTTTCAACTAATTTTTCAAGTTTATTCCACTGATAGAACCACTCAAAATTTCGGGACGACTCAAAAGGAGGAGCTCTTATAAGTTGAAGGGGATAATGAGGAGAGAATGGGTCCCATGGGGAATGAAGAGTCTGGTAGGTGAAAGGAGAATGGAGGGGTGAACTCTCGAATTCTCTAGTACCCTCCCCGCCACCCTGTGGTCTCTTTTCTATAGGTGGAGGTCATTATGAGTCGCTGCCAATGGGTTCTCCCTTCACTACTGGCAAGGAAGGGATTCAAGGGGTTTCCTTTACTCTTTTTGCACATAGTAGTCCGCTTTCTCACTCTTTTCCCGTTCACCTATTCCGACTATTGAAGTTTATGAATTTCACGCCATTCTTTCTCTTTTTTCCATAACATTTGAGCCACACATTTTCTCATTTCCTTTCTAGCAATGGGGGAATGATCTATGAGTCTTTTAAGAGCGAACAACTCAAAGATAAGTAAGATCTCCTTTTCCCAGATCTCCTTTATCTCCTTTTGAACGTAAAATCCTAAACTTTTAACGCTTTTGGTATACTTTGTAGATCCAAATTTTAGAGACTTGTCACTGGATTCAAAAAAAAGGCGATCATGTTAAAAATGGAAAAAGAAGAAGGAGACCGAATTGGCTCAATCAACGCCTCTTTTTTGAAAAGGAGAGACCGGAAAAAAAGCCGGAAAACCGAAGAATCGGCATCGAATCAGCGCATCCCTTTCCATTTCACACTCTCCTATCTGAAAAAAAACGCGTCTTTTTGTCACTATGTCTTTTTTTGTGTGCTAAACTCAATAGTTTTGGTCTCATTCTTTTGTTAGAAGTTTTGGCGAAGTTTTGGGAAGAAGTTTCGACTATACGACTTTGTTTCTAAATGGATACAAGTTGGATTCATCGGATTCATCTAGCATTCAATTTACTTATCACTCTCAAAAACGATTCAGTCAATCAGTTCACCCAAATCCCCATTCATAGAGAATCACTTGAAAGTAAATGACCGTATTGTTTGCCGGAGTGGGTGGCATCAAAATAGATCCATTCATTGAGCCCATTTGAACTCATCGACTCCAAAGAGAAGTTGGGAATGTGTGGAACTCATTAGGCGATAAATGATTCACGCGGGGACACTCAAATGGGAGTGAATGGGAGGGCGAAGGGGTCTATCTGTCCCTATGGAATGACTCTTATCTCTGGAAAGCCCAATTTGGGTTCTCCAGATGATGATCGGGGCAAACCGCCAAAGGAATCCCATCCCTTCCATCCCTTTCTCCAATTTTCTCCGTTCTTTCGGCTTTCCATTTGACTTGGTTTCAATGACTTCTATGGGATCCCTTACCCTCAAAAGATTCCCCTCAGCTTTTTCTCATTATTCTCTTCAGAGTGAAACTCATCATATGTATACACACGCAAGCACAATGCCCATTTCAATCATATTTCTATAAAACATCTGCCTATTCATTCTCTTTTTTTTGTGCTCCGGATTTTGGGTTTAGTTTGTATTTTGTTTTGCCATGTGAATCCTATGAGAAGTTCTATCTAAGCTATGATGAATTTCTTTTGAATTCAGTCCTTAATTCTAGTTCAAATTGAGATCGAACCAGATTCCTTTGGGATTTATTTTGCAAAATTAAAATTCAGCCTAGAAAATGGTACAGAATGAGCACCTGGCATCATGATGAATCGCTTTGCCTTTTTCGAAATGAAAAAAGCATAAATTTAGGCAGCGAAAGAGACTATAAAAGACAAAAAGACCGCAAAATAATCGAATTAGTGAGAGTCAACGGAAAAATTGCTATTTAGCGATATTCGATCGGATTTTGGCGGAGAGCCATGATTTTCACATTTTCCGCCCCCTTGCGCATTTCTGAGAGTGAAAAAGAGATTGGGAGCTCTCGTCCATTGCGGGGGGCAAACGGTATAATTGGCCGAATTTCGTTACTCATTCAGCATTGCTCTCCTTTTCCCTTAAATCTCCACCCTCAATGTCCAGACAATCCCCAATATTCAATGCAAGGGTAATGGCTTTGTCAAGATTTCTTAAACTTGTGTTTGCTTTTAACCCACTTTCAGAGCCTTTTTAAGAACCTTTTGCTTTTAATGGGCTCAAACTTTGACTTTATGATCTTCATGGTTTGTACGGATGCTTTGTTATTATGCATCATCTTGATTTTTCATCATCCTCACCCAGGTGGACGATCTGGTTGTTCAATTGCATAACTGACCCAGCTGAAACCCTTTCGGGGTTTCCTAATTATTCCCTCAAGTATCGCCATAATCCATGCAATGAGAGGTGTCGATTGGAAGGATGGGAGAAGGGTTCCCTCGATTGGTGCACATTCAAGGCTTCTCCCGTTCTACTCCTTTTCCTTTCCTTTCCTTTCCTTTCCTTCCCATGTACCAATCGACGGGTCACGCAATATTGGGGTTTCTTTTTCTTTTTTCTTTTCGGAAAAGACTAAAGCTTTGTCAATTTGGTGCTTCTCTTTTGCTCCGTTCTGGAGGACACCCGATTAGAAGGTAATTGTTCGATTCTCTTCCCATTTCCTCTTCAACCAATCCACGAATCTCATCCTGACTATACATACTAGAAGTAGCTAATATCCTGCTATTTAGAGAAAACTCTGCACACTTTTCCAAGCGTGTTTCAATCTTGTTGACACGTATCACTCCCATTATTCCATCACTTCAAATCCTCCACTTGAGATGATTGTTTGCATGTATCGAGAGCCTTCCTCATACAGATAGGCCAACTTTCAATGATATGCATAAAGGGAACAAGTCAGTTCACTCATCCAACCTGTCAACTAGTGTGTATTTGTTAGCCTCTTGCAAATTCCTTCCAACCTTTCTCTCACAACAACCCTGGAGGGGAGAAGGCTCATTATCCGGTCACAAGCCTCTCTTTCAACTCTTCAATTCTCTTTTCTTTCTCTTTTCGGGTGTCGCGAAATATGTGCTCACCTGGCGTGTTTGGTGGACATTTGCTGGACACGAATTTACAAATATTTCCTCACCAATCGGCTATTTTCCTCTTTGTCTTCTCTTTCATAATCCCCACTAGTTGACAGAAACCATTTTGTCCATTTGTGAATCATTCTATTCTGAGAATAGCCGCTTTTTACTACAGAACACTTTTCAATTTGTGTGTTTCCCCTTTCAACAATCGAGTTTTCTAGCTGTAGCCGTACCTGAAGTCTCGTAAATTTACACGGACATCCGAAGTGAGATGCAAATTGGAGCAAACAACCTTAGGGAAGGGGAGGGGAAGGCAGGGCACCCCAATACACACGTTTTTCTTCCCGTTGCCCTTCACACTCACTACATGTACGAGTAGGTAGAAAAGGGTAGAAAAAGGAGAGGTCTATGAAAGGAGAAAACCCTTTTCAGCTATCCAGAGAGCTCCGTGATGAGCCGCGATAACCACGTTTGCAGCGGATGGGAGACTTGCCCCTTTCCTCGGAGAAGACCCCTTCCCTCTCAAGATCCTTGCTTTTCATCGCAACTTTAGAGATCATCCCTTGAAATCCTTTCAACTTTCCTTTTGATGTCAGTTTTTTCGATTTTCATTTACATTTTCTTATTTGTGCTTTGCATATTTGCCCCTTCTATCACCACGATTCATGAATCCATTTTAATCTCTCCCAAATCTCGAATCCCTCAACACCCTCAATTCCACTCCTTTCCTCAGTATGGCCGTTCTTCCAAATCTCTAAGGGATACAAAAACATTGAGAAGTCCTTCCCCTTCTCCGTTCTTCCCTTCATTTGTCCTCCTTTTTCTACAGAGGAATGAAGCCACTTTCCAATTTCGTCCATCCATTCTTTCAGCAACTCTCTTCTTTCAGGGAAACAATCTTTCGTTCATTTGGAACCAGATCGTTTTCAGAAAGACTTTTAAAAAAGTTGTTTTTCCTAACGAAATTTGAAATTTCCCGGTAGCGGATCCTGGCACCAATGACTAGAAAAAGGAGCTCTTTTTCGCTAAGTGAATGAAACTCTGAAGGGGTTTGTAGGGTAATTCGGGGGTATTCGTGAAGAGAGCTGTATAGGGTTTGTTCCATGAAAGAAATGAAAGAAATGACCGGATGGGAGAACGGCTCAAATAGGCTCTCGACTCTTTTGAAGCCAATCATTTTCTTGTTGAAACTTGACTCCTCTGTACTGACCACCAATCTTCCTTTTGCCCCCCTTTAGCCTTTGTACATCGATGAGCACAGTTGGTGACTTGAGTCGCCCCCAAAACAACCAATTCCTCGATAAATGCATGCACAAATCTATTAAGTGAGATTACGCAAGAAGAAGTTTCAATTTCTCTCACTGATCTCTTCTGCACTTCTCACTGATCTCTTCTTATCGTAAAAAACATTAATCGAGTTTATTCCAAAGCCACAATCCCTCAAAGATTTACTTTCAGACAAAAGATAAAATACGAGATTTCTTTTCCTTTTGCCAAAATGGGAAACCGATCACTAGAGCCAAAAAAAACAAAAGCCAGCCATTTGAGCTTTCCCCTTTAAGAAAAAAAACCCTCACAGGTCTCCTTTTCTGACAGAATTTTTCTTCTTCTCCATCATTTGAATAGATCAAGTTACATTTGAATTCTCACAACAAGAGCCCAACACATAATAGCTAAAAAACCCGATCCCTTCTAATGGTTTTCGAGATGTTTTCTGCTTCTCTTAAAAAAATGTAACATTTTAGCGTAAAGCAAAAAAAGTAAAGCGAAAGTGTTAGACTTGTGAATTAAAAGTAGAGGAAAAGATCCCTAACGTATTCAATAATTCAATGACTTTTTACCCTCTATCTCTTCTTTTTTACTCCTTCTTGAGTCAAGACCTCGGAACAGCTGGCAATATCCCTTTTGTTTATCTTCTTCATTCTTGTTCATGAAGGGATCTTGTGGTCAGAGCTTCTCTTCAATGTTCTATCTCGATTCACTCTCAAGTTCTTCACATTCAAGTAAATTCCCTTCATCTTTCTTTTCTTCATCCTTTCCCCCATTTCGAGTTTCATTTCCACCTCAAAATGAAGAGCTTCCCGAGATTCCATATCAAGATATTATTCTCTAAATTCTTCCCCAATTTCACCCTATTTTAAGCTACTCTATCCAAGTTAAACAAACCGATTGATAGTGATTTTTGCACTTTTGAAGTTACCTAAAAGTACCAGCTTGCCAGCCATTCGTTTCTACTTGTTTTCGCCACTTACCACCACGTGTTCACATGGGACTCAACAAAAAGGATCTCAACTAGGATCAAACACTGTTCAATTCATTCCTTACTTTTTTGTTCACCAACTTTTTCTGAATTCATTTCTTGTGGTGTGCTTTTTTTGCATGACCAGCTGCCCGAAAATCTCTCTTCATTTGGGGTCCCGTCTCTTCATTTTTGTTTGACAAAAAGAGATGATGGATTGGCGGGAGTCTTCCCTTTTCTTCTTTTTTCTTCACCCTGCACTTTCGTTGTGGTTATTTTTTGAGGCTTTCTTTATTTTTTTCACCCATTTCCCTTTCTTTTCTCCACCTTTTATGAACCTTTTTTGTGGATGACTCGTCAAAATTCACATCTCCTGTCATCTCTTTTTCCTTTCTCTCTTTTTCTCCTCCGATTCAATCATTCTCACAACCACAACCCCCTCATTTTTTCCTCAGTCTCACTCAGAAACACATCAAAAATGAGAGTGATTTGTGGAAAATGAGCTGTTGAGACCATGGAAATGTCCTTGACTTACATTATTCTTTCATTGAGTCAAAAAAACTTGATCACATCGCATGCAACATGGCCATTTGCTTTTTTTTCTGTTCTGGCGGTCTATTATTGGGCCTTTTTTCGTAATTTTATGGCTGTTCGGAGGGAACATCGAGTTTAAAACAGAATACTGAGGTAAAAACTTGTTAAGCTGTTCCATAGAACCACTCACTAGTAGAAGATTGGCTTCAAATTGTGCTGAGCATTCACTCTCGTTTTGTGTCTTTTTCCTAGCTCTCAATGGGTTGCAATGAGTGTCACAATGTTAGGGATATCACTAGTGGAACTCTTGCTCTTTTTACTCTTTTATCCCTGCACCTCAATCAATCCTCATCGCTCACCGGGTGTCACAACCTGTGAGGGACACCAGATGACCCACACAACACAAGGAAACCACTCAACTCACTTCGCGCAGCTCTTTCTTTTCTCTATTTTAATTTATAACAAAACAACAACCTATTCTCTTTAGTTCTCTTAATTTTGCTTTTAAGGCCAACTTGAACAAACAATTGATATTGCGTGAATGTCCCTTTGATTGGTGAACGGATTGAACGGGAGTTCTTCTCTCTTTTCATCCCAGTCATCCTCAATGATCGGCTTATTTCTAGTGAGATTCTTCTGTTGCTTTCTGTTGCAATTCCTTCACTTCTTGATGAATCAAATGGAAACAAAAGGAAAAAGAGCCCAATCAACGAGTCAACATTGAGAGAGATTCTCTTGAAAAGAGAACTGCGTTCTTTCACCAATTTTCTCCCGTTGATATCGAAATTTTTCATCCCACTCTGCCCCTTTTCGATCAAAAATGTCATTTTGTGTTCCCAACTCGACACCTTATCTTTTGCACAAATAACCTTTTTCATGATTGAAAGCAGATACAATTTTTCTATTTTGTGGTCTGAATTTATTGATGAAGTTGGTTAGAACCAAGTTTTGAGGTGTCCCTAATCGGTAAGTCTTGCCACTCACAAGAGGTGCTCGACATTGTTTTTGGATAGGAAAGGAGAGATCTCCTAACCTCATCTCTTTTTGCTTCTTGAGTCAAGTCCAGGTGGAGGACAGAGATCATCAAGAAAAGAAAAAGATCTTGTTTGGTTGAGTGTTTGTCCCCAAAAGAGAAATGGGGAAGCCACACCGGTGTGCACATCTCGATCACATCCGCTCGATTTCTCTCATTGATTAAATCCTTTAAAAAGTCGTTAGGTGCATCTTATCCTATTCATCTTCACCTACTAAAGCTTTCCGAATCTTTTCAATCCTTTAAATCCTTTTTTCTCGTGAAAGCAATTTCCATATTTCGGGTGTTTACATAGTGAAGGTTGTGGGCAGGAGAATGGCTTGAGGAAAGGGTGGAAGGGAGGGGAGTGGGTGGGAGTGGAGGGGTAGTCCAAATGCTTATGTTCGTTGACTCCGAAGTGTGTCTCTTTCTCTGAAAGGGCAGAGTCCCTTCTTTCACGTTCTCCGGTGCAACAGCATATGGCCAGGGGAATGGAATCTAAATCAGCACTCTTTAAATAAAATCAAGTTAGGTACTTTGTCTTGAATTTGCTTTATAGGCATGCTTTGTTTTAGACATGCTTTGTTCCTGTCAGCCTGCTTTTTTCCTTTCAAAATTGCCCCTTTCTGCAATCGTCAGCACTTGTTTCTGCTTTTTTTTATTATTAGAACTCTTCGTACTATTAATAATCTAACTATTGGTAGATTGACGGAGTACTTTAGAGAAGCATGGAATGAGGGCAAATGAAGAAGAAAGAGATGAAGTGGTGAGAAAAGTTATAGGCGCCAGTCCGTGTGGATATCAAATTTCGTTTTCGTCCCCTTTTCTCTTTGATGGAATTGCAGAAAAGTAAGCAAAAAGAAATTGTGCCGATGAGTTAGAAGTAGTGGAAAATAAAAAGGAAAGAGGTTAAGGTTGAATGAATGAATAGTTAGCACATAAAACCTATTGACTAATTGACTTCTTTGCTGGCTGGCTTTTGTAAAGTCTGATGCAACCGATTCAAATAAACCAAAGCATTTGTTTATCTAATTTCTGAAAATAAGAATTATATTCTTTTCTATCTATAAGACATCTTTTCGAACGGCCTTCAACTTCAACTTCTTTTTGAAAAGATGGCTTGTTGTTCTTCTTGTTTTAAAAAGAATGTCGAACTTTTCTCTGTTACTTGAAGAAAACATCCTTTGATTCATTGTTCTCTTTTTTTCTTCAGTTCAAAGGGGTTTTCTTGGGCTTTCCTTTTGGAAGATGGGTGGATGGGAGAAGAGAAAGAGGAAGAAAGGGACGTTGATTTGTCTTTTCCTTTAATGGGACCCGCTACGATTTATTCGTTTTCCAATGGTTTCGATTTTTATCTTTCAGAAAAACAACTGGATTGTTTAACTGGAATGTAGTTAAGAATGTTAACAGTAATCAGTTGATTTGTTAACTGAATACCTTTATAAACCTATTTTGAACGCTAATTTTATCTATGAAATATTAACTTTTTAAAAAATTATATTTCGTCCATCATGTAGCCAAGAACGCAAGGAGTTTTTTGATCTAAAACTTGAACCGATTTGATTTTTTAGATACTGAGAAATTTGACAGCGCTGTTTTAAACCTTTTCTAGGCTAGAGCTGTTTTAACTCCATCCCGTTTAACTGAATTCCGTTTATAGGCAATCCGATTTAGGCCAATCATCAACACACCATTATTCACCAAGAAAAATGCAGTGTTTTTTCATTCATGGAGGTGCACACGAGGTGGGATGAGCGGGAGGAAAGAGGACTCTCCTCGTGAACTCCCCCAGGTGAGGGCCCCAAAAGAGGCCCCTCGGGGCCTTCCCCCTTCCCCTTTCTCCTCCTAATCGATCTCTTTGGCGCCCCTTCTCTCTTCTTTAGATGCCCTCTCCTTTTCCTCTCTTTCTCCTCTTTTCATCCCCCTCAACTCTCGCGCATTTTCTATTTCTGAGCTTTTCCATGCCGATGGGACTCCTTTTTTCCTTTCAGAGACAAACACGACATACTGACTGAGAGAATTACTCGATGCGCGGGCCTCTCCCAGTCCATTTGTGCATATGGCTTTTGCCCCTGGTTTCCCCCTTCCCTCAGCAGTTTCTTATCGCTTTTCCTCAAGGACTTACTAGATCTGAGCGTTTGTCTTCTTCCTTTTTTTCTTTTGACGATTTCGACTTTTCTGCTCGACTTCTTTTCATGTTTTAGGTCCCACCAACAGCAGAAAGAAAGGCAGGCACACACCCAATTATCTCTCACTCACACGCTCAACTTTTTCTTTTTTTGCCTTCTCTCTTCCATTTAGTTGAGAAAAAAGTTTTTGCGTTTATTGATAACTTTTGCATAGCTCCATTTTCTATCGAATAGATATGAAAGAGCATTATCTGTCTTACTGTACGGGCATTGTGAGTTTGAAGTTCTCTGAATTTGTTCCCAAATGATTCTTCTTTTTTGAGATTCCTCCAATCTGATACTCCAATCTGATATCTTTTCTTCTTCTCAATTCCTAATCCCATATCGAGTGTGAGAGTTCTCCTTTTCCCTCTCTCAATTTCCTCATAAATTTCTGATATCGTTCCCTTTTCTTATTTTCTTTTCCAATCGTTTTCTCCTTTCGATCTCGAATCTCGATTCAGATCCCTCATTTTCTTTTTCTCACCAGGTGCATATCGAAGAGTTTTTTTCTTTTTAAATGTTTCTTTTTAAAGGTTTTCCAATTAACCACGAATCAATTTCCTTCTTTTGCTCCCTTTCCAATTCCACCAATCCATTCAAAGCATTTTATTTGAACACCTGTTTCATGCATTGCCTTTCATTTATTTTTGTTTCTCTTGAAAAAACGTATCAAATTTTCGGTCATTATTTTGACTTCATAAACAGTTTATCCAATTTCTTTTTTTAGTTAGAAGCATAGAGATTGAGATTGAATTGTCGTCTTTCAATCCGAGATGAGGTGGTGTCTCTTCTCGGTGTGTGTATTGCTGCTGTCCGGCGTTATCCAAGCACAGAATCATCCACAATCACAGGTTTGTTTTAAAGATTGAAATGATTTTACTATTTAACCATCAGAAATTTCAAATTCAAAGTTCATCATTAAGAAATTGTTTCAAGTCTTTCATTTGTTCACTTTGATTCTAATCGTTTTGTGTTTCTTTCTTGCTTATTTGATGTCTTTTAGGGTGGAACTCAATATCAGAGTGATGTAAGTTTTAATAACTCCAAAAATTGATTGTTAACTTGAGCAATGAGAATCTATTTCCATGCTTCTACTCACCGCACACAATTCTCACGCAACTCTCTCAAAAAAAATAGAGAAATCTTTTGAAATGAAGAACTAATCCTTGGTTGTGGTTCTGACTGAAATGATTGATACAATAATTTTATTTTCTCACTGGTTGAAACAATGACTGATCTATTTAATAACAAATAATCTTTTGAACTAATCAATGCATTTAGTGCAACTATGTGACTCTGGTGAAATGTTTCATCGATATTTTGGATGAATGGGCATGGACTTTGTATGAATTGAGGGCAAATGTTGTGACGATCACACCTGATCAATGCACACATTTGACAAGATTGGATCGATGTGTCAAGGTGGGTGAAAAGATCTGCAAAGCTTTAAAGCCACAAAATAGTTTCTTCTCTAACTTAAGAAAGAGGTGAGCTTACTGATGAACTTCTTTGCGAAAGCTTTGAGCGAACTTTATCTTCAATAACATCTAGCTAAAGCCTAGAAACTAGCTAAAGCCGTTCAGCCATTTTTCTCCACTCCACACTTGTTTACCGTCCATGTCTTTAGTCGTCATGGAGGAATTGTCTCTATTCGATGTCACATTTTCGGGGGTCTCGATCCGATCCAAACTCGATTTGCATCCTAATGAGTCCTCCCAATCTCGGAACCCCTTTTGACCCCTCAAAGTATCCCTCTCTTTCAGTCAAAGACTCATCAGTGGCATTCACCGAGTGTGAATGTCTCTTTTCTCTTTGATGGCTTTCCATTCATTGAGACTAAATAGGAAATCAAGATTTCCATTGTGATATGGCCAACACTTAGATTTAAAGAGAAGTTGGAACTAGAGCAGATCAAAAAAATTGTGCGCCGCCGGGACTTGAACCTCCGACTTTGGGCTTACCGGGTAACTTTTCTAACCATTACAGCACAACGCACTTGGTTTCCCCTACTCCAGAGGGAGTTAAGTGAGAGCAAAACAGTTTAATGTGTTTAGATAGAAACCAGCCAAAAATCCGCCTAAGAGGCCGCCGGTGGGTTTTTGTGGTTTTGGGGCTGTCGGAGGTTGTGTTCACCATGTGGCAGTCGGTCATACCCATCTTTCGCTTAACTACGGCCCACACAATCCGGTTCGATCCCCCGTAGTGCCATTCAATTTTGACTTTTTAATTTTTAATTTTAAATGGCATAACTATATTAGATTTTAAAACTTTATAAAAAGTTTCAGTCTTTTTGGCCTAAAGATGGCTGAGAAAAAGCCCGCACAGACGACCGGACGGACAGACAATGCTCTTTTATAAATAGTAGATCAGTTTTCAAACCTCCTCAACTAGTACCAATCAGTACCCATCTTCTTTTCTTCAGCTTTTTTGAAGCTTGTCCCCAGTTGGTAGTTGAGGTTCTTTCTCTTTCTTCCAATCTTTCGTGGGGAATTTCTTATGCAAATGAGCTCGCCGTGCATATTTTGGCCGTTTTTCTAAAAGAAAGCTTTTGAAAGTCCACCAAAAACGCCCAAAGTGGGACACATTTTTAAAAAAAAAAGAAAACAATACAAAAAACATTCCCCGCAACGAAACAATATAAAAAAATCTATCTAAGGTACCAATTGATAAAATTTATCATTGCAATGCTAATCGTTTTCCCATTTCTTTTAGAAAATCGTACTCGCCCTTATTTTTCTTGGGGTCTAAAGAAGAGAAAAGTACACACACCTAGTGCGTTCAATTCAAACGCAATTGTGCCAATTTTCACCCCGACCCCTTCTCCTTTCTTTTCTTCTCTTTTCGACTAAAAGATTGGGGAAATTCTGTTTACACCGTTCTGACCATTCAGTACTACGAAATGTGAATGACCATCGAAACTTTAAAACGGCTGGTTTGATAATTTAGAAATGACTCTCAATTTCATTAAAGCAATTCCTTGATTTAGCCGAAGACTAATAGTAAGCGGCTGGGTTAAAAGACAGCTGGTAGTTGACAAAGAGAAGAGCGCAAGGTCAGTCATTGATCCCCTTCAATCGGCTTTCTTTGGACATGCATTTACTCAATCAAATGAATCTCTTCATGGATTGACTTCTAGAAAAGACTGCCTATTTTGTCGGATTATGATTACTCAACTGTAAACATTTGAAGAAAAAAATTGAGAGAGAACAAATCCCTCACCCATTACCGTTATGCAATCGTTAATTGACGGACAAGAAGAGGAGAAAGACAAGGCTTTGGTGCCCTAATTGGTGTTTATATTAAAATATTTATAAACAAAATAAGGTCGTCAATTACTTTATAAAGTTTATATTTCAGGATAACATCCCCGAAGGATCTCTTAAACAATTGGGCATTGACGAGGACAAGCACAAGCATCAATGTCGACATGATGAAGTTGTTGAGGTGAGTGCTCGAATAGTAAATCTTTACAAATGACAAATAGATGTTTTATTTGAGCTTGAGCTTACAATCATTCATAAAATTCTAAAATTTATTCAAATTTAGGCTTCCGAGACAGTGAGCGATTTGTTGACACACCGAAAGAAGGCTGGATCTTTCTTGAAGGTTGGAATTGAATATCTGAATAGGATGCTTTGTTGTAACTTACAAATTTTGGTACATTTGCGTTAAAGCCCACAAAATTTGCATTTCAAAAAAAAAAAAGAACCTCTGCATCAAAAGAACCTCCACAAAATTTGCATACAAGAACTCATCATTTGTCGAGTTAAATTTACGGAGTTAATGGTCAGAATCAAAGTGAAAAACGACAATTTATTTGAATGGATTTTCAATCAAATTGTGCTGCAATGTCCTCCAAAAGGCATGCTTTAATTTTACGTGTTTTTGTGTCCGTTTTTAATACTTAAACTTTGTGGAGATATAATGCAAAGGATAAAGGGAAATTTGTATATGCAAATTTTGTGGGGATATAATCCAAATGAAGCATAGGTTTTTTTGTGAAAATATAACGCAAAAGTACCCAGATTTTATCACTTTAACATAGAAATATTAATAAAGTTAATGGTACTTTAGTCATACTATCTCCTGACATACGCTTGCTCGGAAGAAGGTCAATCGATTCTTCGAGAGCACCGAGAATGCCTCAAATTGGTTTGTTATTTGGAAACAGTAATTTTATGGTATTTTGGTAGCAATACCCCAATTTTCAATACCCAATTTCCAGGAAGGAATCAACGATATGACGTTGAAGGCTGGCACATATTTGACCACAAAATTCCTTGACCAGCCCCATGATGAGTCGTGTGAGAGGGTAAGTTGTACCCAAATGTTTACCTGTTTACAATTGTTTACAACAATTGTTCCAATT
Source organism: Mesorhabditis belari (assembly GCA_958450365.1). NCBI lineage: Eukaryota > Metazoa > Nematoda > Chromadorea > Rhabditida > Rhabditidae > Mesorhabditis > Mesorhabditis belari. The sequence goes on from CAUEEP010000898.1 coordinate 725,568, forward strand.
GTTCTTTTAGATACAAGAACAATTGGACGAGTACATGCAATCGACGGGAAATCTCTGCAAGAAGAAAGCCGCCGCGAATCTCATGTGCAAGTCCCTCATTGGAATGTTCAAGGTGAGTGTTTCTAGTATAAAAATATTAACATAATACCAAAATTGTTACTTTTCATTGATTTAAAATAAACAACGATTTCAGGGAATGCACGCAGATGCATTGGAAGCCTGTGATCTCAAATGCAATCTTGCTCACATTCAAGAAGAAGCACCAAACTCGAATGATGTTGGATTTTAAAATTAATTAGAGAGCAATTCATGAAAACAAAAAAAAGAAGAGAAACAAGAGAGAACCTAAAAAAGCTTAAAAGTCTACAAAATCTGAAATTCGGTAATGAATTCGACAAATTTCCTTTCAGGTCCCAGAAACGGTTCCCGAGCAAGTTGCCACCGATTCGGATGCTCAAACGAGAAGAGGCGGCTCATCGTCAACTCTTCCAATCTCACAAATGTTCGCATTCTTGGGAGCATTCCTTTTGTTGAATCGATGAATTGAAGATCCATTCATTTATTTCAAACAAACCGGTAGATCTCGAGATTCATTTGTTTTTGATAGATCGGCTTCAATCAGTATGTAAGCTCTCCGGACTTGACGGATCTTATTAGAGTGTGTTCCCTGCGATCAATTAATTGATTAAAGTTGGACAATTGAAATTTTAATCGATTAATCGTCGATTAATGCGGATTAATGCGTTTTTAAAATGTATTAATCGCGAGGAACACACTCTAGTTCTTATCGGATCTGCAAAATAGCAAATTTTTGATGAAAATAGTTCTATAACAATAGTTCTATAATAATGTTTTTATTTTGCAGGTCAAATGCAACTTTCAAGCCTGCATTCTAGCGTCTTTTCTTAATAATTTCAATCCCATTTTCCCCTCGATTTCTCTCTGCAATACCTAATAGAAGATTCCGAAATATTAGCTGGTAGAACAGGGCATTCAGTTGGATATTCTTTTGTTTTAGCTTTATTTTCTAGTCATTTCCATTTGAAAATGCTTTAATTCCTCCAATTCCACGCACCTAATCAAGTGCAAATTTGAATTTATTCAAAAATTCCAAAAAGACTCTTCTTCAAAAAGTTTTCTCTGGGTTTTTGTGTGACTGCCGCAATTACAGCCATTTTTTTTAAAAAATAATATTCAGTTATTTTACAACAGTTATTATTATTTCAGCATTAGCGCTTTCTTTCTTCAATTTTTTGTCGAAATTTGAAATTTCTTTTGTTTAGAGATTTGTTTGTCTTTTGAAATTGTGAAATTTCGGTGTCTTTTGGCCATTTTATTTTGAGATTTTGAGATTAGCTTCGAATTCTTCAACAATACCCAATAAAGCTATGTTGTCTTTGTCTTTTCCCAGCTCTGATTTTAATTCTTGATTGAAATTCCCTGAAATCTCTCTCATTTCTGTCACTTTTGTGTGATTTTCTTCTCCATTCATTCATTTCTTTTCAAATTTCTCCCATTTCTTCTAATTTTTATGCATTTAGTGCTCACCTAAAATGTCCCTTTTCTTCTTTTTCAATGATAAGTTTTATTTTTCAAATAAAGAGTACTATTTTTGACTTTAAAAAGCAAAAAAATAGCAAGCAGTAAGAGAGAATAAGTGAATGAATTGGGGAAATATTTGTTCTTCAAAATATAGAGAAAAGATTGGAAAAGATGATGTAGAAGAGAGATTTTGTCTATGATTTGGCTGCTTCTTCTTTTGGAGCTCTCTTCTTGACACTCACATTCCTAGAAATTACTGGTTTTGCATATCGAAGTGTCGTAAAGTGAATTTCTTAAACGTTAACCAATCAATCAATCTATTCACCATCGTCATCTAATCAATCTATTCAATCTATTCACGAGTTTCCCCTACAATAAACTAATAAACTCCTCACCTTACAATCGACAATGTCTCTTTGATACAATTCTTAAATCCTCCAGCCGCATCCTTTGGTTGAACTTCTTCACCGATTTCTACCTGAAAATTTTTGCATAAGGCTTGTAAATTTGTTCTTTGACTTCGCTTACATGTCGCTTACATGTGAAATCGCTTACATGATTCTCCTCACGGTGATTCTCTTCGTTGTGTTCGTGTGAATCGTTCTCGTTGCTCATTTTCTGAAAACAAAAGAGTCTTGTTACAAAAACTAAAGCATCAGAAGAAAACAAGGAAATGTATGAACTCAAGAATTTGTGCATAATATGGAGTTCCTAACAGGAAAAGGAGGAATGTTTTCTGCATGATTGAGCCAATCTTAGGCTAGAGTCACTTTCATCCATCCATCCAGATGTGAGAAGTAAACGGAAGGCTTTTTTGATCATTTCTTAGAAAAAGTTACAGAAAAAAGTGCCCTATAACAAAGATTTCAGAAGGAAAGAAACATTTGATGTAATTCTCAAAAAAAGCAAGTCAGAAAGCTGAAATTTGAGTATCCCTGGGAAATTCTTAGTACTTCTGCTCTGCTTCGGTTCCAAACATGAGTAAAAGTTGCTAGATATTTTTAAAAATGAAAACAAATAGAAAATGATTCCAAAAATAAGAGGAGGATTCTTTTATATCCTCTTTTATATCTTTTATGTTTTTTTTTTGCCATGGATGGATTTTTTCCGGAGATTGAAACGTTAATACAAATATTACAGGTGGCAATCCATTTTTTCCAATCCATAACCCTTCCAGCTGGAAAATCTAATGAAAAACCTCAAGGATTGACCAACGGAAACAAATAATTTCATGAAAAAATGGGAAAATTGCGGCCTGAGATTGAGATTTTTCATAGCGAAACCACGATTTTTCCTAGCTTTTCTTGAATCCAGCCAAAAATAGATTAAATCAAAAAAAAAAGTTTGAAACAAAGAATCGAAAGTTTATATCGGAATTTTTCTGATTAAAGGGTTGAAGGCTACAAGTTTTAGCTTATCTTACTGAACTTAGAAATAACAAAGTATTGTGTTGTAAAAACAAACCAAGTAAAAAACAACAAAGAAGAACACTGAAACTGAAATGACTGAAAATCAGAAGGCAAATCCAGGGATTCGAAGAAGTTGATGAAGAAGTTGATGTGAATGTCGCAGTGAATGAATGTCGGAAAAGAGAAGAGTTTCCGAATGCAATGACGCACACAGAAAAGAGACTCTCCCTGAGACTCCCTCGAACTTGACCCCCATTCCCCTCAATCCCTTCCATGTCCCCTTCTCCCTTTTTGATTTTTTTGATGCGAAGTTGCAAAAAGTGGAATGGATAGAATATTCATTCCTCTCTCCCCGACAAGAGTGAAGAGATCAACTTTTTCGGGTCAAATTCGACATTCAAATTCCATGCATGAATTTATTGGCACTTATAAAAGTTTAGTTATCATAAATCAATAGTGAGACACTCTAAATTTGAGTGCCTAACTGTTTAACTGTACACCGGAATAAAATAAAGATTAAAAATAGGTTTTTAGTATGCCACTTTATCAAACCTTAAAGGTCAACAAAATCTCGAAAACAGAAATACTTATTGAATTGTCGAATTGCTTGTAACTTGATATAAAGTGACGAAAATTGAGTGGGAAATTTGTGGGAAGAAAAATAGGGAATGGAAAGGACCCATTAAGGATGAAAAAGAAGAAATCGGCAAATGGAAGAAAAGAAATCAAATATTTCTATTCGGATCCCGCTCAGCCTCGCCCTCCCCCTTCATTCTTTTCATTCGTTGCGTGTTCAGACACTTTTCTCCTCCATTTTCCGATCCATTACTTGAGAAAAGGTTTTTATTAGAACTTTCTCTTCAGAATTGGAAATTAGATGAAAGAAATTGAGAATTCATTGTTTTTCTGGCAAATAAATTTGGGTAAACACAAAGAAAGTTGTTGATTTGCAGAATCGCTTATTAAAGAAACGATTATTAAAGAAAGAATTATACTTTTGATTTAAGAAACTTTACCGATTAAGAGATTCAGGAGAATAGGAGATCCACTTGAGAAAAAAAGAGAATTCATTTATCGGATTGAGCAAATTGAGGTGAGAGCTTTTCGAGATGGAAATAAGGGAAAGTGAAGAGGGGAATTTGTAATGTTTTAGCAGAAAATTTTATTGAAAACATATCCAAATTAAAATTTGAGCTAAGAAAGCTGAAGAAACGTGGAACAACTTGCTGCTCAATGTAGAAAAAGGAATGATTTATGAATAGAAGTTGAAAGTTTCAGAGTACAATAGGTTTAGGCTTAGGCTTAAGAAGCTTCCATTTGAAAAAACATTACAATAGAATAGAGAAGGAATCTTCCAGTTTGAACTCAGTCAGTAAATGTAAATTGTTGAAATCTTTTGCCAACTCGCGTCACTCTCCGTTTACAATCCCTTCTCATTTTAGCCGCTTGTTGTCTGAAAAAAGTTCCGGGTCTCAAAAATCGTGACAAAGGAAAAAAAATCAAGAAAATAACTAATCCCCTGAATAAAAGAAACCAAACTTTTTCTTTTAAATAAATCTCGCCTTGTTATTCCTTTACTTGTGATCAATTTCATCGGGCAACAGAAATTAGCCCCGAATGGGACAATCATAAAAACGTCAACTTTTAGTTGAGAAAAAGAAAGGATTCTTATTGGTTTTTCTTGGAAAAACGGCAAAAAATATGTTACGAATACGAAAGTGAGTTGGATGAGTATTACGCACGTAGACATGTACCTATTTGACTCAGGATTAAATTACACCCAAAAATAAAAAGATATCAATTTTACTTTACTGGCGAAATTTTATTAGACTATATTATATTAGAAATTATATTAGACTTAAGTAAAAACAATTCACTTTGAAACAATGCACTTAGGTTTTGAAAGAAAATTGAAGATTTTCATGGTTGAAGTTCAAAATCAGAGACTAGAATGGATAAAGCAGGAAGATTTAGATGGGAAAAGATTGTGGTATTACTGGGTAATTCGGATGAGAAAATCTGATTTCATATAATCTGAGTCTGGGTAGACTTGATGGAAAATTTGATTTTAACAATGATTTGGAGGATTGTGAGGGATGATGGAGAAAAGGGAATGTGAGTGAGTGAAGTGAATGATCCATTCACATAAAGGACCAAGAGGGGAAAAGAAGTGGTCTCTTGGATACGGAACTCCCAGAACCCCATCAGAAACCCCATTTTCCCTCTTTTTCTTCCAAAGTTGCCAAATTTCATCCAAATGTGAGATCTTGTAAAAGTCATGTGAATATTTTGTTGTTGTGAATGGAAAAGAAGTCTAGGAAAAGGATAAAAACAAATTTTAGTTCATAAAGATTGAAATAGACTAAACATTCTTTGAAACTATGTATAATAGAAACTTTATTGAGATTGTACTGTAATAGCTAGAATTCTTGGAGCGGACTCTCTTCATCTATTAGTGCATAAATCTTTACAATTTTTTCCATGAAAAAGAATCCTTTACCAAATTTGTTGCGTTCTAAACTACTAAAAGTCTATCATTTCTCTCCAAAATTTGAGAGAAAGCTCGACTCAACTCGGTAAAAACGCATTTTTATGTAAAATTTTCAATTGCTGTTTCAAAGAAAATGGCTGAACGGATCGTTTTCGAATTTTACAGACTTATGTAATCAAATAAGCTCTATCTTTTTTACTTTGGTACCAAAATAGGATTGCATTGAAGAAAGTGTCCAAATTACACTTCGGCATCGGAGCAGTTTTGGGTGCTCTCTTTCGCGCCTCTGAAAATCCACAAAAACAACTACTTCCAAGAATTTCCCAAAAGCCATTTTTCAGGGAAACAATTAACCTTTTTCAAATGATCCAAATAGAAATTTTGTTGGTGGCGGGATTATTTTTAAAAAACGCTTGGAAAACAAATTGTAAAGACTGATGCGCTAACCTAATATTTCTTTTCATTTTGCCTAAATTTTATAGACTCTTTTGTCCAAATTCCAAATTGAGTTTCAGAGTTATCAAAACGAAGCCTTTCAACGATTTGAAGAAAGAGCCAAACGAGAAGATCAGTGGGCATTCAAATATAATGAGGCACCACACGGGAATGTGAGTTAACATAACAATTTGATCTAAAATAACACAGGTTCGATTGGTGTTTCTTCAGCCCTCTCCACAACAACATCCCTCAACAACAAATATTCCAATACTGGCTTTGATTATCCGTATCCAAAGGGACAGTCCGAAAGTTCTATCCCTCATTCATATCCTACAAATTCATCCAAAAATCCTATTCTTTCAATGATTCCTCAAAGAAAAAATTGGATCCAATTTTCCAACACAAAAACATGGGGAAACAAATGAGGTCAGTTTATTATTTGAGTTAAATTCGGAATAGTTTTTATTAAAACATTCAGACAAACAGAAGCAAACAATGGAACTAAAATATGTTCAGAGAGATCAGCAAAGGATTGCAAAGTAATGGAATCTTTAAGAATTTATAATTTGTGTACTCTTTAAGCCAAATTTCACAAGCAAAAAAGCCAAAAGCAAAAAAAATTGTCTACCTTTTATAACCAATCTCTTTTAGATCCAACACTTGGAAAACAAATATTCTTCATATTTTCACTCAACAAACGCATAGATCGACTTGTGAAAAACCAAGAAACCTCATTCATTGCTATTTCTTCTCATTTGTTTTACTTTTGCGTCATGGTTTTGCAAAAAGTTTAACTTTATCTCTCTTAAAATGCTGAATAAATATTATAAATAAAAGAAAAATGTACAAAGATGTTTACAAATTCAAAAGGTAAACTTATAAATAGAGGTCAACGGGAAATAATTGAGATCGTTTGAAAATTGAACAATAAACAAGTGAGCAGTTAATGAGATAAACTTAAAAATGGAATGCAGAAGAAAAATCTAATCCTTGCTATAGCCTCAAAGTCTCTGCTTGTAAAGTTTGAATGGACTCGAGTTGGCGACTCGTTGAGCTTGTTGTTTTATGGGTGAGTCGATTATTGGATTCTGAAAACAAATACGAGTAGATGGTTTATGAAAGAGTTTAGAAAATTGAGAAAACTTTAACAAAACCAACCTCTTCCCTAAATCCATCATCGATATATCGACTCTCACAAAGACAAGGCCTTTTATGAGTGCATGGGAAAGTGAAACCTTTATGCAATAAGTTCTCCACTTGATTTCTCGAGATCATTTCAATCTAAAGTATTCCCATAAAATTCTATCAAATCTTTTTCACCTTTATTTCTTCAGCAACCTTTGAACATCTTCTTGATACGGGTAATATTTCACTTTTGTCAATCGATTCTCTTTTGATGTTTGATGGATACTCGGGAAGTTTCAAAATTGGAACATCTTCCATTTGAAAGTCTTGTTTTGGAAGATTTTGATCATGATATGTTGCATTGAAGAGAACACCATAATGAAGGACGAAATTTTGAGAGAATAGAGATTCCGGTACATAGGAAACACCAGTTATCACCTGAAATCCATCTCAACTTTTTGATTTTATATGTGCAAACCTTTGAACTGTTGGCTTTGAATAAGTAGAGTTGATCATTTTTTGGAAGAACGGAATCAATAGCTTGAATAAGGATCTCTCTATCTTCTCGTGAAAGTTGAGATGGGATCACTTTGACCTTCACACAGCTATTCATCACTCTTGTCGTTTCTGGGTCTTCTTGTACTAAAGTTTTCTATGATCATTCCTTTTAGCTTCAAACTTACCCAATAAGCCTTTAAATGATTTCTTTTCATTGGAAAGAAAGATTTCATCAGCTCTCTTCAATAGCGAAAGTCGATAATAGGAGAATGGACATTGAAGAGGATTCAAATGGAGAGATGGATCTTCGTCAGCAGTCTCTGTTAACCTAAACACTCAAATACTCATAACCATTTCCAAATCACTCACATATATTCAAGATCTTCCATTTGCTCATCGGTGATTTGCCTCAAGTTCTTGATCTCCAATAGATGAACATGAAATCGATCAAGTATTCCAAAAGAAAGAAGTGCACGATAGTTTGCAATAAAGAAAAGACGCTAAATTTCTTGTTATCTAAACATATTCGGTTTACAAACCAAAGCATGATGTGGGGATTTTTGGAAATTCGGCCCGACTCTCCAACGAAAAAAATTGTAGAGACCCATATATCGGAGTGTCTCTGGATCAATATCAATGTAATCATAAAGACACTAAAAAATTTCATAGATAAGTAGATCTTTTTAGCAAACCATCATCGAGTATTCGAACATCATTTTACGAGCAATTTGATAGGCATTTGATGCAAAAGCGCTATTCCAACGCTCATTCGCGTAAACTGTGTGATTGAATCTAAAATGAAACTTGGTATTTATTATTTGCATAAAAATGTAGTTGTAGTCGTCATTTAGTATGACCAGAATCTTCAATGAATTAAGGTCAGTTGCAGACGCCTTTTATTTAAGCAGAACAACGACATCAATGATCATTAAAGATTAAAGATGAGATACGCCTGCTTTTGATGGGATCGAACCCTCAATGCTTGTCGCGAGAGCCAAGAATGCAAACCACTAGGCCACAAGGTCAATTGGGTTTCTATGCGAGATTCCCGACATAAAGTTGGCGCTGTAAAAACATAAAGCTTTAAAAACAATTAAATAAGGCTAAATTGAATGGATCTTGGAAAAATTCTCGAACCTGACAGGAGCTCTCGGTCTGGAAATTGTTGTGAAAAGCAAGTTGTCCATTCGAAGTTCCTTTTTGAAGTGAGAAGTTTGAGCTCTGAAGTCCAGTTGGATCTAGTTGCTAGTCCTTAAAAATATCTAGAAAAAACCTTGTTAAATGAAATTTGGGTAAGCGTTGTGGTCGGTTGATTGTCGAGTTTTGATCGAGATCTCTTTCCGATGGAAGAACACACTCATCACTGTGACTATCATCCAAACAAACCTCCAGAAAGATTGCTTCAGGTATATATTCCTAAAATCAGCTCAAAAACATTTCCAATATTTCTCTTTTACCTCATCAGATGGTGGATCTAGTCGAATCTTGATCGAAAACCTTGGATATGAAGTATGGTAGTGAAGGAGAAGAGAAAAGAGATTGGGTGAGGATCGACCACAGAGCACACATTTCTCTGGATGATCAGCTTTCATTCGTCTTACTCCTTCTTTGAATATCTGAAAGAATCATTCAATTCAAATGCTCTTTTTCATTTAATTGACCCTTTCCATCTCTTCTTCTTTTAAAAAAGGATGATTTCTTCCATGAAAGAGCACTTTGTGAAGATCTTTCACCTGGAATTTTTAAAGGGGATCTTTTAGTGCAAAAAGCGTGGATGAAAGCGGGTGAGTGGAAAGCGTTAGAGAGGGAAAGGAGCAAAGGTGGATGTTATGAAAATGATCGAAAATGGAAATGATCCAAAATTCTCATTGTGGCCAATCTTCGATCATAATCATTTCATTTGAGTGGAATATCCAACATACGTTTTTCCGGGTGCAAGCGTAGAATTCGTAAATGAGCAACGCGGGAAATCCGGGATTCAGCACAAATCGCAACCATTTTAGAATTTGTGCATCTTTTTGAAGTTCCTCCATCGATTCATACTTCACTGAAAGCTTTAATTAGAACTGTTACTTTTAAATACATACTTATTTTGGTGATATTCTCGAGTCTTCCTTCTATTCCTGGCTTGAGCATTGGATCAAAATATTCAAGGAAAGCGAGGCTGTTGTCCTGGAAAAATTAGTATAATATTTTGGTTTAATAGCAAGCCTTTTAGAATAGGAATTCTTATCTAACCTTAAACAACCATGCATGATGATCCATTCGATCAAGCTTTGATTTTAGCTCTTCCATTGGTTCAATTGCTTTTTGATCTGAAATCATTTGTTGCTTTCGTCAAATCTCACAATCAAGAGAATTGAACAGTTTCCAAATCTAAAATCAAATCAACCTTCATTTTTCTCTTTTGATCCATTTTGTGAATTCTTCTTGTTCCCATTCGATCCCATACTTGATGCAACAGAAGCATTTCTTTTCAATGGAGGTGGAGAGCTTGTCTGAAACCTCTTTTTTAACAAATATTAATTAATAACATTTACCTCAGGAATTTCCCTCTTCAAAGATCTTCGTGGTTCTTCAGTCTGTTTCATTGGTGTTGCAGGTTTCATTGTGATGATCGGACAACTTGGAACACATCCCTTTGACGTGAGAGATTTCTCTCTGATCGGTTCCTAAAAGATTGAAGAATGAAATCTCTGTTCTCTCATTGATTATTCACTTCTTCTTCTCGATCATCTCCGAATTCTGTGTCCAAATCAATAAAATTCACAATCAAATGAGCGCTTTGCTTGGATTTCTTCTGAAATTCTTTCTCTTTGTCTCCTTGCAATCCCAACCTGTGCAGATTCTTTAATTGCCTTGTACAAATGTGGATTTCTTTCCACTTCAACCATTAAATCAGCCGCTTCTGTTATTTCGGAGAGATGTTTTCGAGGAAGAAATTTTTTCACTGTTTCCTGTTCGATCAAGCGTACTTCATGAGTCTTCAGCTCAATCAGCTCTCGATTTGCCTAAATTTAATCATAAAGATCAATTCCTCAAGCTCACTTCATAAACAGCTTGAGCTCCATAGTAGAATCTTCCAGTGCTTTTCTCATCAACCTAGAATTTCTCTTACAATCCATCAACTTTCTTACAATTCATCAAAACCTTAAAAATCAAAGCAGCTAGCGAGAGTTGATGTTTCTCAAAATCGATTGCTTCATTTCCGGATCTCAAGAGAATTGTGACACCATCTTTTTCTCGGAAAACAATATTATTCTCGATTGGGGCAATGCCGTCAATTGGAATCTGCATAATTTATTGCACAAAGTTTTCTTTTCTTAAAAAAAACCGGTTCACTCATTGTGCCCATCGGAAAAGTCGCCAATGAAAGGAAACATTGAACTTCAAGATTTCTGAACGCTTGGCTAATTTTTATTTTGACTATGCCTGTGTTTTGATTCCTTTTATATTAATACCAACTCATTATGAGGGGCTGGCACGTGTACATGTCTCAATTTCACACAAATATCCCGCAATTCGAGATCGCTCATCGGCTCGCTTTTAGGCAAGATTTTTGTAGCCTGGAAATTTTACATTACAGATTACAGAACATCAAAAAACCATTAGTTTCCTCATATAGCCTGAGCATCTTCTCATTGGCATTTCGTCGCCATTTTTCAAAATTTGAGCCAAAGTTCCAATTGAAAAGTTGAAAGGAGTTGAGGTTCTGCAGGCAGTCTGAAAAGATTATGTCGATGAAAGATTGATTCAAACTATTGATCAGAAGGGCTTTCTGTAAACCTCACGCACCAATTTCTTCAGCTCATCTAAACATTGCCGATCACCGAGAAGATAACAGATATCATTGAGACTTTCACGTCGTTCAAATGACGACTTTTGTTTCTGAAAGTTTCTATGAATAGGATAGCATAATGACTCATTCTTACTCGAATTGATTTTGGGCTTTTTAATAGTTTTGGTGGCAGCTCTTGTGTAAAATCATAATCGAGTGCTCGATCATCCAATTGGTTTTTGCTTCTGAAAAGGATATGATCAGCCAACCAAACCATCTTACATACAAAAAAGCCACGTGATTTCTGAGGAGAAATGGACGACGAATGCATTTGTACAAAGTGAAAGCAGCCTGAAATCATCTCATTTACTAAAATTTCTAATGGTCTTACTTGAAAAGATGAAGCGGCAGCTTGTGCGGCTTGTTCAGCTCTTCTTCTAACTGTCAATGGGGGTGATCCACCTCTTTTTGGAATTCTTACTCTCAGGCCATTGCAACTGTAAATGTTTGTATTGCAGTATTAGTTGATCTTCACCTTTTCGATTTCCGTAATTCATAACTTTTCACCCATGTTTGTGATGGATCTTCTTTTTCACATGAGATCTCTCGAGAGAGATTTAGTGATGCGCTTGACCTGAAGATATTGCTAGATTATTTTAAACAAGCCGACAGACGACAGACGTACAGACGGAAGGAGGGACACACACGGACAGACGCTCTTTTATATGTATATAGTAGATTAGCTAATTGCAAGATCTCTGATATATGTTGTGTACTCAAACAACCATTTGAATCAAGCGAACAACCTGATGGTTTGTGTCCGGGAAGATGTCCTTGAAGGCTCACTCTGTTCATTATCGGGAGGTGAAGAAACAATGGAACTTTCTTTTGAAGATGAGGAAGATGATATGTGAATTGATCCAATTTGTGATGATCGGAGAGATCTTCTTCTATTCCCATTTCTCTCATCTTCTTCCTCTTTTTCCTTTAAACGATTTGAAGGGCCAGGTGAATAATCAGAGGAAGACTCGTTTTCTGAAAGATTTCTTTTTAATTCTGTGATTTGAATGACATTCCTGTAAGGTATTGGCAAATATTATTTAAGTAACCTGAAGATGATCCTTGATATCCCTCAAATCCTCCCAAATAACATGTTCCATCTCTTCTTGGTCTCGAACCCATATACCTATTCAAAGATTTAAATTTTAATTCCAGGTTTTAATAATTTGAATAATTTGAATAATTAATAAAACTATCTACCTTGACTAATCCCCAGAGAAGAGAGAAAATTCAAATCTAACCACAAACTACGAAAAGAGGTGTTGTTTAAAGAACCTGTCCAGGGTTTAATGACGAAAAGAGTTCTGATTTTGATCTGTGTGAAAACTTTGAACTCAATTTAAACGTAAATTGTTTTAAACTTCTCAAAAAAAAGAAATTTTTAGTATATTTTCAACAGGCTTTTGAAGTAATTTGTTATTCGATCAATTTCCACCCAATTAGATTCATTTGAGTCATAATTATAACTTGATAATGTTGCTTGATCCACATATCTGCAGTGTCATTAGGAAGGGTCTGTAGCTTTATTAAAAAAAATTGAAGACAAAGAAGACAAATTGAAAACAAGGAAGAGACAAAAAATGGTTCTGATTCGAAGCAATTCAAAGTCGATAAGACAATTCAACGAAAGCAACCACCATTTAGAAGAATTCTCTTCTTGAAAGTGGTCCAAATTACGAATACAGACAATTATCTGAAGTTTTTTAGATTAGACTCTTATTAAGCCTAAGAGGGTTGCAAAACCAAAACCAAAACCAAAAATAAACATAAATGAAATGCGGGTTTACATTCTTTGCAATTTGCACCAAAATTTACCTGTGAGCTAGGTAGGAAAACGATTTCGTTTCTCTTAGTAGTGCACCCCGGCGAGCCGAGTTGATGACCATTTTACGGTTTCCAAGCTTTTGCGAAGCACACCAAACCCCCTAGATCTCATCGTCAGCTACATTTTCCGACCCCACATCGATAGGTTCTGATAAGCGGTTCTCGAGATTTCGAGCAATTTAGGCGACGCTCAGGGTGCACTACTATTAGAGAAAATATGGTATTCATTTTTTTTGCTACAAACCTGTCTCCAAGTTTCAAGATCGATCCAAAAATCATATTGTTTGTATCTTCCATTTAATGGCAGTATATTGCCCTTTTTATTAATTGCTTTTAGAATAGTTCAAAGTGAAATAGAATCTTACTCTATTTTGTTCTTTTAGTGATTTACAGATGGAAAGTCAGTCAACAAAATCTAATTTCTGCTCATCTTTTGTATTCAACTCACGTCTAAGTATCCTTTATGGACAGTTGATTGATTTTAAAAGTAGTACTATTTATTACACGGTGCATTTACTGTAAGCCAGGAAAATAATCAACACATCGTCCTTCCACAGTGTTTCCTTTGTTCACTTTGGCACAAAATTGCCTCAATCCACAGAGGTTTTTCCTTGTTACAGTCAAATCGCAAGTGTTTGCCTGGAATTGATTAAAGCTCTGGGTTAGAACCAGATGCAACTCACTTCATTCGGTAATTGCGTACATTTCCCTTGTGTGGGACACCAATTCTCCGAGCAAACCCATACCGGAGCACAGTACCATCCCTCAGCACAACGGGGATACCAAATATGACATTGGAGCTCTCTTGGGACTGGCTAAAATGGTCACAAAGTAAAGATGGGTAAAGAGAAAAGAGGAACCGTCTTTTGTACCCATTTTCCAATGCAACCTCAGCTTTTGCCCTTATCGATCCCAAGAGAACAAATAAACAGAAAAATGAATGGATTATCGTTGGCATTTCTCTCATCTATCAATTTTCCCATATTCCCGTGTCTCTTTTTCCCATTCGATCCACTTGATCCGAGAGAAATTCCCGTCTCTTTTTTCTTTTTCTGCCGATCCACTTGTGTGATCATATGTTTCTCTCATTTTTTGAGATTCAATTTCGCATGTTGACTAAAATGATCAATACTATTTGTAAAATGATCAAACATTTATCGAAAAAAGTAGTTTCTTTTAAGTTACTCTTCGCAATGCTTGCTGCAATGTAGCAAAATCCATTACAAACCATCCTGCGCGCCTTTTGATACTTTCTCGGATCTGAATTCTTCTATCATCGTACAATGAAGAGATTTTCGCTTGAGACTAATGCAAAAATACAAGTAAGAACGCGTCGACTAACAATATTTCCTCCAAAACCAATAAAGGCATCAGCAGGCGGTGATGCTTCGAGATCATTTGCTCCATCGCCGATCATCACGAGATTTTTGTAGCCTTTTGTTCTTTTTAACAGCTCCATCACTGCCGCTTTACCTGTCTAAGAAAAAATTGGCAAAAAATCTCATCACTGACTTTTCCCAATCCATTTGATAGCTTCTCATCGGTGAAATGCACATATTTGCCAGTATTATCAAAGTGTATTGTGTTGCAGAAAATGTGACTTCTAAAATAAAGCTAATGCTTTAAAGTGAAGCCTTTCAAACTTTTCAATTCCAACTAGATCCGCAGTCAAACAGGCCAGGTCATAAAACCCCCCTGTCACCAAATATACATCAACTCTTCGCTTCTGCAACGCGGCAATCAATTCAACAGCACCATGGGTAATCTTTCTGTTTTGTAATAATCACTTTATGTTAGAAAACCTTGATTTCTCGTTTAAGAAAAGTCTCATACTGTCTTTTAGTCGGATTGATTGTGCTCATCGTTCTTGAGATTGACTCTCTAAAAACAGAAATAAAAAGATACACGGATGGATTCACTTGAATGGGACTGATCCATTCATTCCTGCTTTAGTCAAAGCTTCAACTCGATCGAAAATATTGAGATATCTGGCTAGTTCATCTTGAGACTCGTCCTAAAAGGTTTACAAAGAAAATGTGATCAATCAACAACAAAACTCTTCACCATGCACAACGTGGAATCCATATCGAAACACGCAGCATCCACATTTTTCCAAATTTCTTTTATATTCGCTTCAGATGTTTTCGAAAAGATTGATTTTATGTGTATAAAAGTAAGCAAATAACTCAAAAGCATAGCACAATTTGAGTAAATGAACATCTCTTTTTGGTTTTCATTTTTTGACCTTGAAAAAGGTATTAGCAAAATCAATGTTAATTGATGATTTCAGGTGCAAGTTCTGTGAGTTTTTATGCGTTTATATCGTTTTTTGTTTTGTTTTAAAGTTTCACAAAACTTTTATTACTATTCAACAGTTTGGTTTTGCAAAATTATGAAATGTTTTCTTAAGAAAAGCCAAAGAAATTTTGAAAACCCTGTGGCACTAATGCTCAACGGGTGAATAAGACTGAAAAAGATTGGATTATTGAATAAAAAAAAGGAAAAAAGATAGAAATGGAATGATAGAAATGAGAATGTAACTAAGAAATAAGGATAAAAGAAACACTGGATATTTCATTCATCAAAATGCACACTTCCCAGCAGGTCAGCACGACAGAAAAATCTTTCTTTGTGATAAAAGATCTCTCAATTTGAATAGATAGGGGTAAAGACTATCAAAATAAGTCACAAACAATGAAGAAAAAAAGATTTTGATGGATTTATGTGTAAAGTTCAATCTTGAAAAGATGCTTCAAGAAAATCTATTGATGATGAGGTATGAGAAGTGTTATAAAGCTGCGAGAAATGCTTTTGCGTGTAAGAAAAGAGCAATAAAGAAAATAACCAAGCAGTGAAAAGTTACGAGCAATTAAAATATCAAATATTAATAACAAAAAAGATAAGAGAAATTCCTGAGACCATCCATGTCTCTGGAGGACAGAGGGAGCCGTGAGTGGCGCATCCAATTCAACTCTCCGATTGAGGAGAGCACATTGAATCTCTGGGCAAACAAAGGGTTTCGATTTTGTATCATCAAGTTTTTGATCTTAAAACATCTAAATTTTCCTTTGAGATTCAACGTTTGGACGAGTTATTGAACCAGCAATATGCATGTGAAATGCGAGTGAACACAAATCAATAACACAAAAGAGAAGTCACGATCCTTGGCATATTGCAAGCATTTGATTTTTGGCCCGCTTAGATTGAGAGATTTTTGTTTTGGTTGAGTGAAATTGCGTAGCCAATTATGGATGAACAGGATGTCATCCAAAAATGAGCAAAGAATACGCAAACAATATGCCAGAAAAGGAACGAGGACCAAATATAAGAGAAAAGAAGGGCAAAGATTAGAGCTGATTGAGGTAGCTTCGGGCAATTCACGTTCAATAGTAAAATTGTGGGAATTGATTTTTGACATTATGGTAGTGATTTGAATAGCTCAAAAGTTGCCACCAAAATAAAAGAAATCGATTTTCATATACCGGAATCACGAGCAGGGCACGAGTCTATCGAACAGCCACTCACTTGTGTGCATTTACAAAGTGGAGAGGGAAAGTGGATTGGGAAAGTCAACCAACATTAAGTAATGGAAAAGAGCTCTGAGGCTTGCAACTAAATGCCTAAATGGCTTGCCAACAGTCCAAATTAAAAAGAGGGAGCAGAAGAATGAGGGAACAAGCGCACAAAGAAGACCCATTAGACGAAAAACAACAAACTATGAAAAGGAAAGTTGTACTACAGGGTGCAAATCAATTGCCATTTTGATAACATTTGAACTGATATGTGAAAGAAGAAAATCGAGGGGAATACTGTCTATCAATCAATAGAAAAAAAGGAAAAGAAAAGGCAACAACCGGTAGATGGCTCGAGAAAGGGCCGATCGACTGAGGTTTCGAAGGGAAAATCGATTGGGGAGATCAACAGAAATGAGGAGATTCATTGAATGAATCGAAATTGGATTCCTCTCGACTTCCGTTAAAGGCAAATGGGTGAAGACGAAGTACAAGATGGTACATCAGATCACGAGCACGCTGAAATTCGATCATTGAGTAAGTGGTGAAGGAAAAGAAATAACAAACTATGGAAAAAAACTAAGGAAAAATTGAATAAGTTGTGAAGATTTGTACTAAATTGGACATGAAATGGCTCTAGTTTCTACCTCTTGATTTTGCCGTTCAATCATGCCGATCTTTTCTGAGCCATAATCGAAAATAGTCGGTTGGGGGAGATTCATTGCATCGCTTCCCTCACATCCCGGAATAGTAATTGGTGGGGAACCGTTTCGCGATGATTCCGACCGAATTCTTGACCAAACTGTGCTCAGTTCTGGAAAATACACGTTTGCATTCCATTTGTGTTTCATTCAGATTAGTTTATTCGATTTTTACTCACCACTTGGATGCACTTTCTGATTTCCCGAGCGTCGATGTCGTCCAGTTGGAATCAACTCTTCGTAGTTTGAGAAGGGGATTTCCCTGGTGCCTAGAATGGATTTTAAAATCGAAACTTTGTATTTCTCCGTTTCTTGAAAACAAGAACTCACTCGGTGCTTCCATTCTATCTTCATCGTCTTCATCATCATCTTCTCGTTGTTGAATAGATTGATTCTCTTGTTCAAGCATCCAATCCACATCTTCATCCAAACAGAACACCCCACCAACTAGAAATTTCTCCATAAATTCCTCCTCTTGAAATTTATCTTTGCTCACATAAACCAATGCATTAGAAGCGATCCATCACATAAACTAACCATCAATTTCTCGAAAATCGATATCTCTTTGATGAATATGAGTTTCGGTGATCATTTTCTCTTCTCCAATCATCGATTTCTCTTCTTGATCTGAATCGTATCCTCGATCCGAATGAGTGTCCATACTGAAATTTATTGATGTTGAGGAAAAATGAAAGAAATGCTTAGAAATGATGAAATCACAGAGTGTCTAAGCCGTTAATTCTGATTTCCGAAATGGGAAAGTGAATTTATATGGACCGGAGTGATGAGGGAAAAGAAAGAAAAAGGGGATTGAAGCACAGATCTCTGTGAACAAAAATAAGTCTGAATGGGATATGAAGTTGATCCGATTGATTGAAATTGAAAGCTATTGATGGAGGGAAACACATATGACGGAGACTTTCTCAATAAAGAAAAGAGAGAGATTTGTGTGAATGATGGGACTCTCCTCTATTCAAAAAGAGTGGGACTGCATTCGACAGCAATTTCAATGATTTCCCGTCCAAACTTCCGCCCCAAACTTACAACTTTTTAGAAATCTATTTTACAGATTTGAACTGAAAGATTGCAAAACTAACGAAATTTTCTCACTGAATCAGCCAAAATAAGCACTTTGACCCTTGGCCTTTTTTTTCTTTTATTGATAACTGGGTTTTTCTAGCAAATTTCCATTTGGAAACTTCTACTTTTTGCCTGAGAAATGAGAAGCTGCTTATCTGCAAAATGGAGAAGTTTTTTCAAGAAGTAAACCCGATTTTTTGCGGGGGAGATTGGAGAGAGAACGGAGAGAATTGGAAATAGTAGGAAATAGTTGAATATTTCGAAATCACAGTCAAATTCCTGGTCTATTGTTAGAAAAAACAACGAAAAATAGTTAGATGGGTTTATTATATTATTTTTATCACAAACAGCTGGCTAATTTCAGAGATTTTCAGTTTAGACTACTGAGGAAACAAAATTTCCCCTGTTTATTGCAAGATCTGAATTCAATTCTGAATTCAATGCACGACTGTTCAAAGATTAGTTGCCGTTGTAAAGCAAAAATTGTTTAATTTTGATGCGAAAGGTGTACCTACTCGAATCCGAATTTCCTGCTTTAAATCTCCAGAAATAGAGGATTTGAAGCAAAAATTTTCTCGAATTCAACTTTGAGATTTCTTTCTCTCAAAACCAAGTAGAATAATCTCTAGAAAAAAGAAAATGTTAATCAATAAGCCGATTTTTCGACTTTGATTCCCATTTGTAAGGATCGAAGATGCGACTTATAGCCACAATTTAATCCGAGATTGCTTTTTGAGGGAAACGATTTGTGAAAATTGCAATGTAAAAGTGTCAACTCACGTTCTATTGAGAGCTTCAGACGAATTGTGATGAACAGTATCCTCTCTTCCTCCTCCTCCTTCTTCCTCTCCTCCTTCTTCTTTTTCTTCACTTTGTCTCACCTCAATATCTCGAATTTCTTCGTCGTTTTGTGCCTATAAAAGCAGATTTTCTGAGTTGAATACACAGCTTTTGTCTGTCATTTATTCATTTATTTAGGTGTGTAAACAGAATGGAATCACATCGAAAAGTGACACCCATTCAGAGGAAAAGAATAGAACTTGGCCAAGACAAATAAAAGACAAAAAGTTTACGGTAACCAAGAAAAGTCAAATGAAGTTTTTAGCCTCAAAAGCTAATTCGTGCAAAATTTTACATTTCGCTTTCATTTCGCTTCACTCGTTTCCACAAAATGAAAGTCTTTTCTTGAGATGAGGTCTCAATCTAACGAAAGATATGGGGAAAAAGAGGGGAGAATAATTAGAATTCCATTGTCTCATTTGTCGCCCCTCATCTCAAAAATGCAAAATGGGGTACTTCCTTGTCATTTTTGAATAAAAGATGTCTTCAAAATGTCTCCACAAAAAAGATTGGACAGAAATTTTGCATAATCATGCTTTTTAGTACCAGGTCACTTCAAAAAACTAAATAATTGGGGCGAAACATAAAGTTTTCAAAAGTCGAAAGATTCCCGAGAAAACAAATTTCTATAGGTGGGTTGAATCTTGTGAAAAGTGAGGGTCGAAAATTAAAAACTGTGTCATATGTATTGGGAACGTTCGGAAAGAGGAAAAAAAAGAGGTGCGATCAGATACCAAGAAAAAGGGAAAAGAAGAAGGTCTGTCTCTCAAAAAGGAACAAGGGAAGAACGGAAAGTAAAAGACGGAAAGTTCGACGAAACCGGAAATTTACAAAAATTGAAAATTTATGATCACTTAGCCATTTTTTGATTTACCGGATGTCTTTCCTTTTCCGGAAACTATTCTTCATGCTACAAATGTTTGCTTGTAATTAGAGTAGGCTTCTGTCAGTTAAACAAATTAAAGTCGACTTTCTCTATAACGGAATGAGAAGGGACCAAAAAATCTTTTCGTTATATCGACGTTTTATATAGCTTAGCGTCGGCCAGGACCAAAATTCCATTCCGTTATATAGAGTTTTCCACTATATAGAGTTTCGTTATAGGAAGGTCGACTATAATTAGTTAAAAATTTGCATTTAAAAATTAACCAATTAACCAAGAATTAACTAGAAAAAACGTGGGTCAAAGGACCGATTAATGGATTTGTGAGCAGATGACTGAATATTCTAAGTTTTCTATTGTGGGCTAATAAATGTGGCTTCCCTATCTCTCTATATTTGGTTCCCTATCTCGCTAACTTTGGTTCCCTATCTCTCTAAATTTGGTTCCTTTCTTTTATTCGTTGATTTTTACTTAGTATCGTTCATTTTATTTTAAATAACAAATAACAACATTTAATTTAGCGGGGGATTTAATTACAAGATCTATTGTATTGGAGTTGTATTAGAATTGTATTAGAGTTGTATTGGAATTGTAATCTATTTGAAAGCAAAGCATTGAAAGTATTTATGTTTAAGAAACAAAGTAGAGAAAATCCAAGTGGAAAGGCAATTCATTGGGGTAATTTAGGTTCTCTGCGGAAAAAAGCAAGTAAAAAGATGGAGATGTCAGTCACGCAGTGGTCTCGAGATTTCACTTGAATTGGATGGGTTTCAATGAGAGAAGAACTTTGAAAGAAAGAAACTTGAAACAATTCTTTTAAAAAACTATCCAAGTTTACGCTCTAGCCTCTAGCCTGAAACCCAAAGAGTATTTCAAACATTTCATTTTAAATTCACAATAAACTCAGCTTTCGAAGTGGCAACTTTATTTATGAAAGCAATTTGTATGTGCTCGCTTTTCATCGCAACTCGATTTCTCGTGACTGACAAGCGGGGAGAAAGCTCAGATTTGGAGTGTAATTGCACTTCTTCACTTTTTCTTCTTTTCCTTCCGAAGATTGAGACTCCAATTTCTTTTCTTTTCTCTTTTCCTTTTCTTTCATTTCATGCATGATCAGTGCCTTCATCCCTTCATATTCTTACCACACTTTCCCTCTATATCCCTACACCGAAATTGTATGTATACACTAATTGCTTTGCCCCTTTTCTTTTCAACTCACTCTTCAGATCTTTGACTCTACCGATTACCCTCCAACGCACGGGTTTAACCAGAGACTTTTACGATTCTATTTTGAGCGATAAATCACGAAATCGTAGATTGGATTTGCTACTGAGAAGGCATCAGCAAAAGTTTTGAGAAATTCTAGGAAAAATATCAAGTTTAGAGCCAAAACAAAGTGATTTATTAATGATTTTACTTTATATATCTATCTTAATTGAATAGCTAGAAAATAAAACCTACCGTGATCTCAATATGAAGAAGCTCAGTTTTTCTTCTTTCCATCAACGATTTATGCTCGTTTATCGGGTTCGTCGAAACGATTTCCCAACCCGTATTCCTGAAAGAAAAAACTTTAAGATGCATTTCTCCAATTTCTACTCTCAAAACTAAAAGCAAATTGAGTGTGAAATTCAAATTTGCTCAAAGATTGGTTCCCCTTTCTTCCCTTACCCAGGTGTTTACCCTGCCAAGTCGCAAAGTTTGCCCTAAAGATCAGCGAATCAAAAATTTACATCTGGCCATCGGTCCATATATTGGGGATCTCCCGAAAGGCATCTCTGAGTGCACAAATAAGCGATAAAGACACGGGATGGATTGGGGGTCCAGCTGTGACTTTTCCCTTTGGACATCATTGGGAAAGAGGGACCTGTATCCATTGGAAAGATCGCTCACACGAACACCTGCCTTACCCTTCCCCCTCAAGGCAATAACCTCTCCTCTTTTTTTTGGAGTGAGTATTGCCTTCTCTTCTTCTTCTCTTATTTGTTCTAAAGGACTGTTGCGCTCTCTTCCATCCACAATCTCCGTTGATTGTTTCTCTCTTCTCCAAAAATGAACACATGAACAACCACTAATTAGTCTAATTGTGCTAGTAGTTTTTAAAATACTAGAATTGAACACTGGATGTTCATCTAAAAGTTGAAACCTATCAAACACAATGGCTTAAACAAGCTTGAAGGCTTGAAGGCTTAAACAATGGCTTGAAGCTTCGGATAAATGAAAATAGATAAAGCAAAAGATCTTCACTAAAAGAAGAATAGTCGACCTTGTTCAATCGGCCATAATATTTAGTTTGATTGTTTGTGAATGAATGAGGGGATGGATCTCATGAAATATGCTAATTCCCGGAGAGAGCCGTGATGTGTGCCGATTCTCGCCCAGAGAAGGCTCCAAACAGGTGAGCTAATATTTTGATGCGAGTCCATCGATGGATGAATTGAAGAGAGACTAGATTTTCCCCTTAATTCCCGTTTCTTTTGGATGCGTTGTGAACGTTCACTGCTGTGTCCTCTCCTCCCTTCCCCACTCTTCATTCTTTTTGCCTCTTTTGTCTGACAGTTCAACAACTTTTTCTCGGCACTTTTTTTGTGGATCGCCGAGCGACGCGCGTCTCAACCAATAGACCGATGTGAGGGGAACGCTGGTGTAGGTGAACTCAAGCACCATCCAAAAAATCTGAAGGGCTCTACCGAGTCAGAAAGCGTCTTAAGATTAGGTCTAGTTGATTTTACAATCCAAATAATGCCAACCTCTGGGCCCCAGATAGCTGCAGTTCAACCTTGTTCATCCCTTCTTGAGCAGCTTCCGATGACGGTGTTGCGTCGACCCAGCTCAGAGCCATTCTAATAGTATCGGCTGAAAAGTATTTGATTTTGCTGACCTTGTTAAGAAATTAGAAAACATAAATATGAATTCAAACAGATATTGACCAGAGAACAAAGGAAATTCAATCTGTTGAAAGATTTATACCGAGAATAGGGAAAGGACAAAGTGGAAATTTGAGCGATGCACAAAAATGATTTGAAGAAGACGAAGCTTTTAGAGAAGAAAGCTGATAAATAACAAACAGATTTTGATGAAAAAGCGGAAAAGCAGGCAAGGATTGGAAGGGGTCTCCCGTCCAGTCGGGGGTGTTGATTTCAACCATGCCCTGTCCAGTCCCCCCGTCTCCCCGAACAGCACACATACGCTCTTTCGATTCGCCGATGAAAGCTTCATTGGTACCCGGTCTATCATCCACATCTTTAAAATTGAAATCTCAAGAGTTAGTGATGATCAAAACAAAATTATTCACGATAAAACACGGAGAAGCAATTTAGACTAGATTGTTGCAAATCGACCTTGCAATATTCGCGGAAATTGGTAAAGAAAATTAGGGAGTATTCATTTCCTGTCTAAACTTGAGAGCTTGAAGAAAATAAAATGAGTAATTCTATACAAGTGAAGGACTTGCTTTGATGTCGAAAATGGATGGATGAGCGAGTGTTTTCGTGTGTTTGTGTGGTGTGTGGAATGGTCGCCGTGGTGGTCGTGGTGGACAGGGAAGGGGAAGAAGAGGAGATGAAGAGGAAGAGAGACTAGAAGGGGTACCTGGCGAGGAAGAACAAGAAGAAATAAAAGAGAAAGACTAGGGGATCCATTTCATTGTTTGCCGTGTGAAACCCCCTGGTCGGGTCCTAGCCGAGGAAGAGAGAAGGGGAGACCGTGTTGAGAAGACTCCTCCCCACCACCCATCGCTCTCTGTTCATTCTATCAAGTTGACTCGTCGTTCACTCATTCACTCGACAACAACACGCAAAGGAAAGTACATCCCTATAACCATCGAAAATTCAAAAAAGCTAGCTTTGAAAGCTTTGAAATAAAGCTTTCAAAGCTAGCTTTTTCGAATTCATTTTCTTTAAATGCTCCGTGTTAAATTGCTTTAAATGCTCTTCCCTCTGTTTGGATTTTAGCTTTAAATGGTAATCCATTAATTCTTATGTACTTGAATAATTTCTTTTAAAAGTTAGGTAGGAGAGGGGTAAGAAACTTTGAGCTCATCTTGTTCAAAAAAAGAAGTCCCATTCAACAACGGGAACAAAGAAGCAAAGAACAAAGCAAACAAAGCAAAACATTGATTCTTTGAAACAAACTTACAATTAGAATATGAAGTTGTCATGGGATATAAGTTAAGTAAATAAAAAAATGAGTGAAAATGAAAATGTTTCAATCTAGTTGTGCTATGAATGGAGAAAAGGATGATGAGGGAAAGATAGGGGAGGGGAGGCTCCGATTGGACGACTCCCCTCCTCCCTCCCCTCTCTCTGTCACATACTGGGAATAAAGTGAGAGTGAGTCTCTTCTTCACACGTAATTATGCAAATGCTCAAGTTGAAAGGAATCCTCAGGCTCAGATTCTCCCTCCAATAGGTAAGACTTCAAGTTGAGGATTCTCTGTGAGAAATCTTCAAGTGAAGCCCTCTTCTGTATCGACAACAATGAGGAAGTGAATTGTCCGGTAGGCGAGAAAAGAAGAAAAGAGCTCAATGACACAGTCCTTCTCTTTTTGTATTCGAGAAATTTTTGTGAGAAGAAATGCTAAGTATCAACCACTCAAAAACATCTTAGACCTATTAAAATCAGATAGGAAAATAAAGCAGCAATAGTTTGTTTTTGCCAAAGTTCTTTTCCAAGTTATTGAAAAATTAAAAAAAGATGGCTGATTTGAAAATTTTGAACATGAATGGCCAATCTGGCGATGGGAAGAGTGTGCCCCTCTTGAGACATTCCCTATACAAGGAGCTTCTATTGGGATTGAGAATGGGAAAAGAGAAAAAGGGACAATGAACATAAACTATTCCCATCTCTTTTCAATTTATGGAAACTAACTCTCACAAAGCATAAACATATGGATGAGCTGTGTCTTTTTTTGCTTCTTTTTGCTCAATCAAACATACGATTTGTGTCCGACAAATTGAATTGAATGAAATTTTCATAAAAACCATAAGACAAAGTTTTCAGTTGAAAATTTCAAGAATTGTATCAGAACTAAAGGTATCAGAACTACTATTGAGAGTGAGTGGTGTTGAGGTTTTCTCTTTAGAAATGAGTGAATGAAAGTATTGAAGGCAAAAGAAAACCAGAAGGGGGGCTTTAGAAGGGGTTTTCAGGCCCGATGAATTCACGGGGTGGGTGAGGGGAGGGGAGGGGGATGCGCTGTGCATGGATGGAGCTCTCCTTTCTCTTCTCCCAGAGGGGGTCCAGTTTGTCACCGACCCCTCCCCGAAACACAAACACTGCAAGCAACGAGCCCCCTCGATTCCCCTCTTCTTCCACAACTTCTCCTCAACCATCCCGGCCACCGGTCTTCCCTCTACTCCGATCAACATGCTTTCCAAAAAGAACTATCTGTAAAACGTTTCAAGCAACAATTTTCAATGAAAGAAATCTGAGATTCAGATCAACCATCACCATTTTTAAAGATCAAGGGAAAACAATAAAACGGGCGAACTGGGGGAACCGTTCGCAGATCGGAGCGATTCGGAGAAAAGAAAGAAACGGGAAGGGCATAAAAATTGCAACTGTCTTCCCAATATCCGCCTTTTCACCCACCTGTTCTCCCATAATCTCTTCGTTTTTGAGAAAACTTTCAAAAATTACAAATAACTTTTGTGCATTGGTTTCTGAATAGCTTAACAAAGCGACCAGCTGAAACAACAAAAAGCTTTGAAACTAGGAATTTATAAAAGATTTTCGATCATCGGCAGTGCTATGTGTGGGTACTGGGTGCACAACACAAACAATGATCGACTCGCAGTCATCAATGAAACGAAAAGAGAAACAAGAAAGAGAAATGAAGAAATCGGGGTGGTGGGAGAGTTTTTGTGATGAGGAATGTGTGGATGCAGGTGTCCATCCATTTCTCGATTCACCCAACACATTTCATTGGGATTTGCTAAGTCCCTCCAGTCCCCACAGATGATCGGGATTGGCAATTAATGTGTGAATCTCGCTAAAACACGAGAAATTCTCAAGATGCGACCAATTGATGAAACACATTGACAAAAAAATGTTTACTGGTTTCGAGGGGAATTCGGTCAAAAACGGCCTCTCTCAACACCCCGCAAAGCGCATCAAATTTCACATTTTTCAAAGTGGTTCTCATTCAGAAAGGCAGAAGAAAGAGTAAATGGGAAAAGACGAAAAAGAGAGGTGTTCAAAGCCTCAACACAAAAGCTCAGATCTTTCTATTTCTTCATTCTATAAAGGGGAAATCGAGAGTGCGGAGAAAATGTATTCCCCACACATAAAACGAGGCCACTTGGGTTTTGCCTTATAAAAAGACTCTCAGAATGTTTCCAATC
The DNA here is from genome assembly GCA_958450365.1 of Mesorhabditis belari. Classification (NCBI taxonomy): domain Eukaryota; kingdom Metazoa; phylum Nematoda; class Chromadorea; order Rhabditida; family Rhabditidae; genus Mesorhabditis; species Mesorhabditis belari. Next base: position 752,093 of record CAUEEP010000898.1, read on the forward strand.
TCCTTCAAACCACTTTACTAAACAAAAAAAATTGGCGTTTAAAAGTCAACCAATAAGTCAAGCTGTGTTGAAAGTAAAAAAAACGCAATTTGAAACTGGTTAGCGGTTGGCACTTGAATACCATACCCCAAGATCCTCGTTTTAGAAATAAAAGAGAAAGGGAAAGCCTGACGGAATCATCTATCTCATCGGAAGGCAAGATAGGCGGAAAAATAGAGCCACCGCAGATTGGATGTAGGGATGAAAAGAAAGAGAAAGCCACAGGACGCCTTTTTCGTTGAGAACAGATCAAGCCAGATAAGGCCCGGATGGGTGCCTTTTGAAAGAAGATAGAAAAAGGGCAAGGATTCTGGGATGGATTGCTCGGATTCTCGCTCCATAATGAAGTACATTCGATTCAAATGTCTTTTCCATAGGACTGCTGCCTTCAGGGGAGTGGAAAATGAGACTCGGGTGGAGCTCTTTTCCTTTAGTGAAGACTGAGGGGTGTGACACAAAGGAGGGACTGAAGGGGAGCGTTCAGGCGTGAACACCCTAATAACCAATCTCTTCCCCCATTCCTTCTCCCCTTTCAACAGATCAAGATCCAAATTAATGGACAGTTTGAGTACTGGATAAAGCTTTGAAAACGTGCTAATCTTCATGTACAAACATTGAAAATTGGGGTTCACTTTGAATTCGATTACGTGAGAGGATCTCTTCAAAAAAGCAAACAAAAAGAATAAAGTTAACAAGTCTCGCTTTTCGGAAAGGGCAACAAAATTTATTCGCGCATAGCTAATGAGCAACGGGAGAAGCCATCCGAAAGGAGACCCAAGAACCAAGAAAGGGAAAGGGTGAGGCGGTGGATGGGAAGGGGAGGGTGGGAAGGGTGACAAGGACCGGCACTTGGGGTGGAGAAGGGGCCCTTCAAAGGACACACACCTGCACCTTCTCCTTAAAGAAGGAACCCTTCTCAACACCTTGTGCTAAAAATGAATATGTGTTAGTTGAGCCACAAAAAGCTTGCTTTGGTAGCAATGAATGGTTGCAACTCGCTTCATATAACGAGACTTTTCTTTGAAATCTAGCTAGCAGTCATAAAAGTTGTTCACAAAGAAAGTGACTAGTTATCTTTCCTCCTTATCTTACTACAAAACCCGGTCCTCCTAGAAAAGAAAAAAGAACTAGAGACCCATTGTTTCTTACGGTCTTCACTAGAGGGTAATCCCGCCCCACTTCATACAAAAAGGCCTGTCCTTTCTCTTATTTCCTCTAGAACACGATCTCTGAGGACCTTCTTCTACCCATAGATACCGATGGATACAGGACACAAAGAGGTCATACCCCTTTCTCCTTTTTTTCCTTTATTCTCTCACACCGCAACAATGCCATTATGTCAACAAAAATGGTTGGTTGTGAAGTGAAGAAGAAAGAGCAAAGAGCAAAGAGAAATGGTCAGTGTGTTTCCCACCAACTATCGAGTTGTTCAAAGTCTGTGATTAACCCTCCTACCCCATTTGGATCGTAGATGACCTCCGCAATCCCATCGGACATCCTCTTTGCAAAATGAGACCGGTCAACGAGGTCGAACAAGGGCTGCAACAACATTCATTCATTCAAAAGAACACAGGTCAATGAATTTTTATGAGAAATGAATTACTTGGGTGTAGGTGTTGAAAGAATGAATGGAAGTAAAGCATAAATCCTAAATGGACGGGGTAATAAAGGATGGGAAATTCCCAGCCTCCGAGCAATAGATGGATGGTCTTCCACGCATATTGCGTGCAACTCAGCTCCCGTCAAAGAAGAATTCATTCTCTTTTTGCCTTTCTTTTTGCATATCCATTCACTATCTAGAAGGACGGTCTCACGGGGAGCTAAATGGTGGGTAAAAGGAGTGAATTGCGAGTGAATTGGAGCGATGCGCTGCTTAGCGGGTTCTTTCACTAAACTAAAGGAATGGATCAAAAACACAGGGTAAATGAGACTCGTTCTCACGGTCCGAGACTATTTTTACATATGAATTTCTTGATTGATCGGCATAGCAAAGAGTTTTTATTGAGGAAAAATGATTTTGTTTGCGAAAAAGACGAAGAAATCTAGGTGTTGATTGGTTAGGCCGTTCATACACAGCCATTCCATTTGCGGTGATTTCAACAGAGCATAAGAAAGGCGTTTCCGTTCTATTCGGTCTCCCATGAGGCGAAAGGGACATTTTGAGGGTTGTCCTCGTCTCCATGCACCCCAAACACCCACAACTCGAGTCACAAATTGAAAAACTCGACCTTCATTGCATTGCTTTCGTTTTTCCCCCACACAAGATTGACCCATTGATGAGTATCCGGGAAGACTAATCACGATAAAGATCTCAACATGATGTCCATCCATTTTTCTTTTCTTTTTTTCTTATCCTTTGCATTCAATGAATACGATTTTTCATTATGCAATTAGGCGCGATAATCGGTCGCAATCGCTCATCCTGAAAATTAGCCGGAAAGATTGTCACGATTTCTACTAATATTTCAATCAATTAATTGCAAATAAAAACTTTCAAACAATTGTGAATAGGAAGTTAGTTAGATGTTTTGATTGAATTTGATTCAAACAGTCAAACAAAATACACCAGTCTCTAAAAATGAGCGAATGGTGATTGTTAGTGGAAAGGAAAAGAGTAGAAAGGAGTAAAATCGGGCAGAATCTTGTCGTAAACGTGGAGCTGATCCCTTTCCTCTTCCCTTTGATGAAATGGATGGGAGAATCCCTCTCTACGAATTATACGACTCTTCAAAAAAAGCACCGACCCCAAAAAAAGTGAATTTCTCTATACAGGTTATTTTGTGAGTAGTGTGTTCACCCATCGAGTTTTATTACTTGAGCAGAGAGAGGAAATGAATAGAGTCTCACAATTCATCACTCATTTTTATGGCCATTTCTACCCGCATTTCATCACAAATTGTCCCTGTTGATCCCTCAGATCATTGAAATATTGAAAGGCACCTACCGCCGTCAATTTTCTTGTTTCCTTTCTACGATTCCCTTCACCCTTTATTCATTCGTTTCAGTTGACAGATTCTCCACGCAAAAAAAAGCGGACACAATTGCTCGGGGCATCATAGAAAAAGCGTTTAATTGGCCTTGGAACAGCCGTTTGTGGGCCTATTTTCGACATCAAATCGCTCTTATTCCTACGACGAAATGAAGGAAATAAAGTCGTTTGATGTTAGTCAATTTGACAGTATGACAGAACAATTCTCAAGGGATTCGAATAAAAGAGAGGCTTAGGGCTAAGTCATAAAGTTAAAGGTGGATGGAGACTGAGGCTGACTGAAATGGAGGGGGACGTGGGCATTTGTGAAATTAGAGAACTCTGGGAATCTATTAAGCTTCTCTGATGGAAGGGGGGATGGATGGAAAGAAAAAGACAACCAACGGATGAAAGGAGGGGCACTTATGGGAAAAGAGGGGGGAGTAACTTAGATCGGATATCACTGTCACCACAACAAAGCCCCGCCACACTCTATACCAAAATATTTGACTTCCCTATCCTAGTGCAAGATTTAGCTTGAAAGTAATTTGTTTTAAAGTCAAGATACCTTTTTTTCTGTTTCTCGTTCACCCAAAAGACTACAAGAACACGAAGGAGAATCGACAATTCACATTTCAAAGCTTGGCTTTAGAGTGACTAAATGTGCAGGGGAGAGCTTATGCTTGTTGGTTGCTTAAAGGCTCAATTGGGAGAGGCAAATCTATGAAGGGGAAGGAGATGGAAGGGAAGGGCCTAGATGGGGAGGGAAGGGGCCCGTCAACGCGGCAGCATCAGCATGTGTCCGCTCATGGATTAAAGCCCGGGAATGAAGAGAGCAAGCGAAAAACGAAAAAACCAGAAATGGAAATGATGAAGAGGAAAACCTCTTCATGTTGTACTTTTAAGAAGGGAAAAAACAAAGATAAGCTTAAACAACTTTGAATAAAAACTTGCGGTCCAAACCTCTACCAAAACATCAAAGCATCTAAACATCTACCAAAACATTGAAAGTTCTTGACTTTTATTGTTAAATCATTCACTTCTCTAGTATTTATATAGACGCTTGTCTTTCAAAGTACATAAAAAAGCGACTGAAATCAAAAACCATTCAGCTGTTCACGAGAGCGAATCTATTTTGAATTTCAATCGAAATCCAATTGCTTTTTTTTACTTTTTCCATTCTGATGGAATCGATGAATCAGGCAAGAAAAAGGGGCTGTCCAAAAAAAAAATAATGAATTTCTCCAGTTGACATTTTACGGAAAAAATGGCAAATGGTTGGTTTTTGCTTCCTCCTTCAAGAAAAATGACATAAAATCAAACGAATTTCGAAAATGGATTGTTATTTTGAGATAAGTATCACAGAAAGCTGAAACTCTTGATGCTTTTCCTTTCTATGAATAAATCTCTTCTCTTTTAGTGTTCAGCTTTTAATTAGTGGGAGTATTGATGCGGAAGTCAGGTGCTGTCCCTTTTCTTCATCCAAAACCAACAACCAAAACCACTCAAAAGCATTCAACAAACATAACAGCATTAAAATCTGATTCAGTTTAAAATAAAAACTTTAATTTTTAAAAAATTCTAAGCAAAGAAATCTGCGTGGAATGGCAACACAGCTGGGGGGAAGAAGGGCAAAAAAAGGGGAGAATTCCCTCGAGAAACCCCTAAATGCACATTATATGGGCGATTTTTTTCTCAGAAACACACGATTTGTGTGCTTTTTTATAGAATCAGAATGAGATTTCATTGTGCAATCTCTTTTTTTTTATTTTTCTAAAGAATTTTAGATTTAATAAACTGGATTAACTTTTTTTCTTTTCTATTCACATGAGGATCGTGAAAGAAGAAAAAACTTGATCTTCGGAGCTCATTTATCTAGAAAATAGAATAAACAAGTTGCAGACGAGAAATTATAGAATGAAAATTGCAAAATAGAGAACAAATGTTCTAAAACAAGTCAGAAATCAATGCAGAATCAAGTTTTGCAGCTGAAAAGATGCAATTTTGAGTCAACTTGATCTCTTTGCCGATTACGTCAAAATCTTGAGTATAGGGTACCAAAAAAAGCAAAATATTGGGTCTACAAGAAAAGCGATAATTGGGTGTCAATCTCAGTTCAGTCAAAAACCCTTCTCCACTTCTAATTGTTGCCTTTTGCTTCAAGTATGGACAGGTGTTTCAACCAATTACAGAAAAAAGAGCTCATGATTCACAATGATTGTTTTTTAGCTTTCATGTATAAAAAAAAGAGTAAGAACGAGACAAACAATTGTTCCTTTTTTCTCTTTTTTCGATAGGGGATCGGGGTTGATGAGTCGCATAATGAGGAGCCCCCTCGATAACGCAATTATTTTTCGTCTTCTCGCTCTTCTTGACAGGCTTCCGATTCTCTGGACAACATGAGGAAAAGATGCAGAAAAGCCCCGTGTGAGCACAATTATGCTAATTGTGAGAAGGAAAAAGAAAAGAGAAAAGAAGAAACACAAAGGAAAAGAATGAAACGGGAATGAGTGGTGTTGCTTTGAGTCTTTCATTCTCTTTTGGGAAGACTGAAGACAATAGCCATATTATGATCCTTGATTGGTTACGTGCTGGTCATGGGAGAATGCTCCGAACGGCAAATTTCAAAACCGAATTAGAATCTAACTAGGATGTGACTAAAAATTGCTCGAATTTTACAGACTACAGGCTCAATTCAGCTAACAAAGGGAAAGTGCACTTTGTAAATCCAACCATTCAACCTATCGGTGCCGGCCAACAGCCTATATTCTTAGATAAAAATATACAATGCATATTCTAGATTTAGAAAAGAACATTGTAAAAACATTGTAACAACACTTCCCTGTTCAATGGAACAAATAAGGTCAGTTTGAGTCAAAAGAAGCGAGATGGATGACTGACCATTTTGGACGACAAGGATCCTGCAAAATGAAAGGAGATGCGATGAAGTGAAAAAGCAATTTAAGAGAAGAATTCCTTGGTCCATCGAATCGAAAAGAGAAATTGAAAGAGTGACACAAATTGGGGAAAGAGACACTTCGGTAATCCATCTTCATTTGCCTCTCAAATACGACAACTCTCCTTCTTTCCCCTTTTGCCTTATCTTTTCTCTCATAGATGGCTGACCAATCAAGGAAGTTAGCTCGTTCAATGTCCTTCATTACATATACATATTGTCATTAATGCTGCAGATTTTATAAGGCTTTCCAGAAAGTCTTTTCGTTCCTTCTCGTACTTCCGTTTAAAACCAACAAATGCACCAATTGAACTACGGTTTATTTAATTAGAAAGACCAATTATTTTTCTGCAAAATAACATTAAGACAATTGAAAAATAAATACTAACAATAAACAAATTAAGCCTACCCTTATCGCGCTTTTCTCTTAGGCATTTTGCCATCAATCTCTTCAAATCTTTTACCAAATGAACCAATTTAGGTTCTATTTTCGGTGAACGGATCTAGAGAAAAAGATCGAATCTCATAAAGAAAAAACCCATAAAATATCAATTAGCTCATCTCATCTTTCTAACGATCTTTGGAAGAATCGGCCCAGAAATAGACCCGGTGGATGGCACCAATTGGGAAATCACCAGATGTGATTTAAATAAGAGAAAGGGAAACTACCAGCGGTTAAGCTTTGTTTCGAAAATCAAATACTTTATAAGCAATAAAAATTTCATGAGTAACCTATACACATATACATGTAAATGAGGGTTTTCACTGAAAGGAAATCAGAGAGGAAATCTCTATGAAATGAAGGGTAATGGGAAAAAGAAGGGAAAATGAACGGATTGGAAAGGGGATTGAAAAGAAAAAGAGAAAACAATAGGGAAGGGGACTATTGGATGCATATTTATGGCAGAGGATCAACCATTCTTCACCTTTTTTCTCTTCAACAACATAATTCCTGGTTTTCGAGGGTAGCCAAAAAGAGAAAAAGGGACAGTCACTGTCTGGGACTTTTCCTTGGAGACTGACTGGACTATTCATTGCACGGTGGCACTAATAACCACAAGATCTAACTTATTCATTTCAAGGAAAAGCTTTAAATGAAACACTTTCCAAAAAAGAAAATGAGCTCATTGCGTTCACTCAGAAAGCTATTTTTTATGCAAAGTAGCTTTTATCATTGAAGATTTTTTGGGGTAGAAAACGAATAAGTACGATGTATTTTTTTTTTCACCTTTCCCCAAACGGCGGCGATGAGACATTTCCGCTAAAGGAAATGTCACTGAACAGTTAGGGGAAAAGCGAGCCAACTCTCACAAAACATTTACATTTAAAGGGGAAACAAAACACATCACTGTTATTGTCCTTTCACAAGTTCCACTATGACAGTTGATTCGTAAGGTAGGACTGGAAGAATAACAAAATCAAGTGGTTTGCTCTAGATAAAAAGTGTTTATTGTTTAATTGTTTTAATGTTATTTTGCAAAAAAATAATTGACTTTTCTAATGAAACATGCCGTAGTTCAATTGGTGTATTTGTTGGTTTTAAACAGAAAAGGAAAGAAAAGACTTATTCACCAACCTAATAGAAATTGGAAATAAGATGAAGGGTGAATGGATTTATGACCTCCTTCAATGGAGTCACTCAAAAAGAAATGGGAAATGGATAAATGGGTAAAGAAGAAGGGAGCCTTCAAGTCTTCAAGTCATGCCACTTTTTGTAGGAAAAGGCAAAAAGCCATTGCGATCGAATTGGGAAATTTATCATTTGCAAGTCTATAATTAAAGCAAGTTAGAAGGCCTTTGTAAATCAGTTTCAAGAACACCAATTTGGTGTGTTTTGAAATGACAACATGTACTTGTGGTTTTGAAATCTTGTCATTGAATCTAGTTTCCCTTCGACAATTCCCCTTCTTTTTTCTACTCACTCAATTTGTCTTCTTGCGAAACATCAACAACTGCTACCCCGCCTTGTCATCCAATAATGGACCATCTCTGTGAGTTTTCTCATTGTAATTTATGGAAATCTCTCAATTTCAAAACATAAGTGCCGTGTCCTAAAACTCGTTTCTCAAATATCAATTGGGAATCGGGTCATGAGATTGGACATAAAAAGATCAAAGGATACGATGGACTAGAGAGCGAGAGAGCGAAGGATACTGTAACTAGCGATTGGTTGGTTTTATGGAATCGCCTCTTTTTTTGAAAAGAAAAGAGAGAAAAGCACTTTGCCTTGGCTCACTCAATCCGTATTTCCCATACACCGATTATCCCCACCGAAATTGTTTTGTTGACGAGAAAATTTCGACCTCCATAATAGTCTCTTCTACCCAACAAGCAAATTGTATTACACCCTTCAATGACCGTTACAGTAATTTTATTAGCATTAGTGCAGGATTTCAAAAGTGATCAAAAATCTAACTAAAGAATCAACAAAAATCCACAGCACCTAGCACTTTTGTGAATACGATTTAAGGCTCAAATTGAGCAATGGAAGCCATCAAGTCGTAAAAACCTTTAGTATCAGAAGAGAAACCGGTATGTTCAAAGCAATTCTCCACAATTTGCTCAAATTTACCCACAAAAGGGCCGAAATGAACTGCAAAGAGTATTGTAATCGATCTTTTTCTTGTAGAATAGGGTTTTCTATAAAATTTCGTTGAACAAAGAAGACTCAATGCTGGGAAAGAAGGGGAAATTTTTGTGAATTCTGGTAAGGAATGGTGGTGAAGAAAGATCAATTTACCATTACTCGTCTTTTCTTTTTCTTTTTTTCACTTAAGTCTTTTCGAAAGAATCCTTTCATCCGTCGCCACCTACCGAAACTAACTATTCATTGTGTTGGGAAAAAGAGTGGTCTCTTTTTGAGAAAATTCTTTTTCGATTCAAAAATCCAAAAGATGGATAGAAGAGGAATTTTCATTTTCGATTCTCTTACTGAATTTTGTGCCACCACATGTCTCTTTTGCCTTTTTCTTTACACATATTTTACGCAAAGGTTAGCAGCAAGAGTACGGTAGTCGGTTTTGTGAGAAATATAGATAGTTATATTAGGTTGATGCATAAGTCTTTTTGTTCCTTTTCGTCTGCCGTTTCAAGCCAACAAATGCACCAATTAAACTACGGTTGATTTCATTAGAAAAACCAATTATTTTTCTGCAAAATAACATTAAAACGGGTTTAAAAATATTTAATGCCTGGATTTTCTTGAGAGTATGAAGTCGGGTAGTCAAAAAGGGCTAACTCGATGATGCGGTTTAGACACCTTAGCTAAAGAAAACCTATCTTCGTGTCAATAGATAAAAGATAGAGAAAAAAAAGTTTGATATTTCGCCAAAATTTCAGAGAAATTCATTCAGCCAATTTTTCCGTAGAGTTTTTATAGATTTTTACGAAAAAGGCGTTTTTCACTCTCGAATTTGCTTGAAAGTGAACCGAAATTGATTTAAAAAGATGGAAATTGAACAAAAAAAAACACTTTTTTTATAGAGCAAACTATAGATTAATTGGTGAATTTGTTACTTTTTAACAGAAGTACGAAAAAAACGAAAAGACTTATGCATCAACCTATTAGTTAGTTAGGTAGTTTTCGAAAGGAATACAATTTCTCATTGTCAAAGCCATAGAGCTCCACCATTCCTGAACCAAAAGATAATGAAAGCAAAAAGTAAAGCTTGACAGGTATATCTTCGGCTGAGAGGCAGGAGCCTGGTACTACATAAAAACAAAAATCCTTTAAAATTGTTTGCAAAAGTAATCCAAGAAGTATTTCCTTTCCCCTACCCTCACCTTCACTCACGGATTTGCCTCGATGCACAACACTGAACAACAACTATCCTTTTGAACAACAGAATACCAGTTATTACCGCTTTGGTTGATATTTGGGATTCGAAATTTCTTATTTTATCGATTCCCATAAAATAAATCGGTTTGAACAAGGCAAGCTTGGCTACAGTAAGCTTTTCCGGAAAAAATCAGACGAAAAAATGATTCGATGAGGGATTTTATTGAGGAAAACTCATAAATTCGCTTGAATGGAATGTGGCTTTCATGCTGTAAATGATGAAATGAATTCATCGAGGAGCGGCCCTTTTTCTCTTCATTCAACACGTGTATTCGGAATACAGGAAATACCAATGAATAGGATTTGCCGGCGATGATTGATCAAAAAAACAAAAAAATTGTTTACTGTATGTACTAATATTGAACTATTAATATTAATAGTAAATGCTTGTACTAATAGCAAAGAAAAAGCTGTTTTGGTTCGGGTAAAGATGGTTTGAGACGCAATCTTTCATCAGGCATTTTGAAACCTTTTTATTTAAAAATATTTTTTAAAAAGTCTTTTAAAAGCTTACAAAGATTTTGTACAATTAAACAATTAAATGAAACACAATTAAACCAATTAAATTGCAATGAAACCAAACGCAAACGGTAATCAGATAAAATTTAAGAATTATCGCTTGTTTGTAACGACAAGTTACACTGACTTACTGGCAAATTGTTTTCAAGTAACAGAACTCGTCATGAGTGAGTGTAAACATGTTTAGCACTTCGAAAATTTGTTTACTTCTCAAAGACTTGCATCAAACTTCACTTTTCTTAAAGCTTTAGCTGATCTAATTGTAAGTTCGATTGATCAATTCTACAGAAAGCAACTAATGACAAAGAAACCGTGTATATTAATGTGATCTTATCATCTCATGGAATTTGTTCAAAAAATTAAGTCAATTACTTGTTTACTCGATTATTAGTAAAGTATTATTATCATGGATCGATTATCTGTGACTTCTCTTCAGAAAACTCTTGGTATTCGACTTTCGGTTATTCAAGCTCCAATGGCTGGGACAAGTACTCCAAAATTGGCAGCAGCTGTATCAAATGCTGGAGGCTTGGGATCGATTGGAACTGGAGCTATGAATGCAGATAATGCACGAAAGGCCATTCAACAAGTTAAATCACTCACCAACAATCCATACAATGTCAATCTCTTTTGCCATCAAAAAGCAAAGAGTGATGCTCAAGTTGAAAAAGATTGGATTGCACATTTGACCCCATCGTTCAACGAATTTCATGCCAAGCCTCCAGATTCTTTGCGAGAAATATACAAAAGTTTTCTGGAGGATTCAAAAATGTTTGAAATGCTTTTAGAAGAAAAACCACCAATTATCAGTTTTCATTTTGGATTACCACACCAGAAACATATTAAAGAATTTCATAAGAAAGGCATTTTTCTCTTTGCATCTGCTACATCGTTGAAAGAAGCAAAACTCGTTGAAGGTGCTGGTATTGATGCAATTGTTGCACAGGGATATGAAGCTGGAGGACATCGAGGAATATTTGATTTGAATGAATATGATGAATGTTTGGGGACAATGTCTCTTGTTCGTCTGTTAGTCAAGAACTGTCATCTTCCTGTAATTGCTGCTGGTGGGATAATGGATGGAAAGGGAATTAAGGCGGCGCTGACTTTAGGAGCACAAGCTGTGCAAATGGGAACAGCTTTTATTGGATGTCCAGAAAGTGCTGCTGATGATGCATATCGAAAATTGTTGATTGAGAAAACCAAAGAAACAACGATGACAAAAGCGATTTCGGGGCGACCAGCAAGAGGCTTTCGAAATCGACTCACTGAATTGGGGACATCAAGTAAAGTTCCAATTCCGGTTTATCCAATAGCTTATGATGCTGGAAAAGCTCTGCATGAAGCGGCAAAATCAAAAGGAAATTGTGAATTTGGAGCTCATTGGGCAGGTCAAGGGGCTAAATTGTCGAGAGCGTTGCCAGCTGCTGAACTTATTCAAGTGTTGCAAACAGAAATGGAATAATTATTTGTGTCTTTCAGATTTTCTTCAGACTATAATAAAAAGTGATTCAAAAGAAATTGTGTAAGAAAATGCAATAAAATGCTCGAGTGTCTTAAAAAAAAGCAAAACTGCACACTGACAAACAGAAGCTTGCTCACAGTTACTATCAGATTTCACAGTCAGATTGTCTCTTTTGTGTTTGAAGATTGTAGATAATAGTGATGTCTTTGAATATATATGTTGCATCCGTTTTGGATTGAATCCAAATCAGATATCCGAATGCAAATCGGATTCCGTTTTGGATTTCAATCCAAATCGGATACGACATAGACACCTTTGCTGCTTGGTAAAAACAAAGTAAAGACTCTTCCTCTTTTGTTTGATCTCTTTTGTTCTTTTCTTCACTTTTTCCTTTTTATTAATCCCCTCCATTTGCGACGGATGAAATTTCAAAGTCGTTTTCAAATGAATGCCCCTTCTCTCTCCATTTTCCACTCGAATTTCCTCTTCAAATCAGCCAATTCCGGAAGGCGGATTGCTGACTGAAAAACGATGAACTTTTAATTTGTTCACTTTCAATTTAGAAAAATTGATGTCAAGTCTATTTTTGGCCTTTTTTATTTGAATTTCTTCGGCAATTCATTGTTGGCTGTGGTCCATCATTTCGATTCAAGCACCGGCCACTTCACTTTCTTTCTTTTTTCAATCCGCAGCGCATCTCAAAAGTCCGAGGGTTCATCTTGAAAAACCCATGGTTTTTTTGGTTTTTGCTCAGAGTCGCTTCAGTTTAGCTGCAATCAATCCAGCTTATGACGATTCAGTTTGACAACCTATACATCAATATCTGCTTTTATCAATTTACAAATCAATCAACAAAGTGATAGCTTTGATCTTTCTACTGAAACTATAAAACGTTTCCAATCCAAGCTTATCCCTGCACAATATCATCAAAATCTCCACTTAGATGATTTCTCCTCTCATAAGCGACGCATCTCACATCCCCTTTCCTCTTTTTTCACAATGGATGGATTCATCGGGATTCCCTCTTCTCGTCTTCCTTCAAAAAAGGGTAATTCAATATCGGGACCTCTTCCTCCCCCTTTTTTTTGTTGCTTTCCTTTTTTTGTGTTGCTCGTTGAATATCCTTCCACAATGTCTTCACCTTTTTCTCTTCCTCTTTTCATCTTTCTCAAACCATTCATCTTTGAATTACTTTTCCAGGATTTTGATTACCTTCAAAAACATTTTGGTTTCTAGTTCTCAACCTAAAATTTTTTTAAAGAATCATCAAAACAGTGCTGAATCCACTATCGTTCTTAGCTTATCTTTAAATCTTTTTTAACCTTTACTCACAGTGAATTTTTAATTTTTAAATTTTAGTTCAAACGCAATAATGCTGCTATTATTATTGGGATTCATTGCTCCAGCTGTTCTTTTTGCAATTTTGGGATTAATTGCTTGTATCAGAAGAGCGCCTTACGCCCAAATTGATGAAGTTAAAGTCACACAGAGTCAATCAACTGTTGCCACTTCAGAGTCTTTTCAGAGAACAAGGTAGAGAAGAAATCAATCGACAAACTTTTTGGAACAAATATAGACAACTTATTTCACTTACGAACTTTCAGAGCAGAAATAAACCGAAGAAGAGCCGATCCAGTCGATCCTCCAAACTCTCGTCCTCCACTTTCACCTGATCTACATGATTGTCAACAATCCTATTCACATGGATATCAAAATCATTATTTTGAAACATTCACTCTGCCTCCTTCATATTCAGAAACCATTGCATTGGACCAAATGGGTGCTGCCACGAGTCCAACAGAAGGCAAAAAGGATGCAAGGTTAGTGGATACCTTGGTCAACAAACGGTTAACAAGGTTTCACATTGCTTTGTTTCTGAAAAAAAACGATTTAATAAGTTTGCAGGTCTGAAAACTCTTCAACACCTCATTCAAAGCATCTTCCCTCTCGTCAACCTCGAATTTTAATCACAGCTGCCTCTCCAAATTTACGGGATAATTACTATTAATAAATCTTGATATAAAATTTGCCTGAATAAATAATTTTTGCAAAATACCCTTTGAAAAGATATTATTTCAAGTTTCCTTGTAGGGTTTCGGAAATTGTGTTGACTACAATGAATCAGTGTTATTTACTTTTTACGATTCGGGTTCGAGAAGAAAATCATAGGAGAAATAGAGTTAAAATGAGAAATGAAAGAAATAAGGGGTTTCCACCTAATGAGGGGGGAAAATATAAGGGAAAAGTGAAAGAAATCGAGAGTTTGAAGAGAGGCAAGTGACAGCTGTTCCCAATGGCAACCGGTTAAAGAAAAAAGAAAAAGAAACACAAGGGGAATTTCGAAAAAAGGGATAACCATCATACACTTATTATTCAAATTAGTGTTACTTTTTTGAAGTCTTGAACAATTACTTGCTTTTCTTGACTTGGTTGTGTTGGTGTTGGTGAAGTTGGTAAACCAAACCGAGAGTTCGATTTTGAAAACAAGATGTGCAGAAAAGTAGCTCTTTTCTGTGGAATCTTATTTAATGTTTTGATTTGAATATCTGATTCTCTTGTCCCGCTTCTAAAAGATAGCTTTTATGATGAAAGGGACGGAGCCCACTTTATATTGTCCTTTCATATCCTTGTCTCGTTCCTTTCGTATTGCCCTTTCGTATTGCTATGAAACACTGAACCAACGCTTGATTCTATTTTATTATATTTTCTCGCTAGATTAGTATTGTGCTAGATTCGGAATAAATATCTAATAATCATTGCCCCATCGGTATTCTCTCTCGCACTGCACACAAGACAAGAATTTAGATGTTTGAATAGATATGACCAAGAATGGCTCTTTTCATATCAAATCTCTTCATTTTATTCCTCTTTGATCTAAATTGGGCAAAGTATTCACGCGGAATAATCGCCACAACTTCTGAGGTTCTCTCTTTCAATTCATTTAATTATTGGACAATTGAACAAAGGAAGGGAAAAGGGAAAACTTTCAGACAATGACTCTTTTACTTCCTTCAATAAATTAGCATGAAAAACCTAAAAACACTTGAGTCTTTATGAGTGCCCTCAAGTATTTTGTAATTAACTTTCTAAATACTAAGAACTTTAGTATATGCCATGGGTCTATTTGGATCGATTTTGTTTTGTCACGGAAATGGGAACGTTGAACTTTACGATCAGATATCCAACGGTTTAGATTTACTTTCAAGTCTAATGTCGAAGCGTTTTTAGGATATCGGTGTCCAAAGTCTTCTCCTTTACTATGACACTCCAGATCAATGGGATGCTGTCTATGATACTGCACTTACAGTACGTTTTAGAATTGATTCTATAAGTAAACAAACCTTTAGTGTGAACAACGAGTAGCTGTTTTGGATCCAGAAAATAATCAGCAAGTAATAAGTTATCATTTGTTTTAAAGAATCCTTCAATTTCAGATAAAATTGACTCCTTCAGATGATAGATTTGATTCCACAGTGAGGTGCTATTATGAGGAAATTGATGCAAATCAATGGACCATTTGTCGAGGAAATCGACGTTTTTAGTTGGCTTTAGAATTTCTACATAAACTCGATTCTTTTCAGTTCTCAACGATCTCGTTGGTGGTTCTTGGCAGTATCAAAATGTGATCCTGGATCTATTTCAAATTATTCAGATGGATTTGGTGTCTATGCTGGTTTGGAACAGAAATAATCAAAAGAATTCAAGTTCAGAATATCAACTTCAAATGACAAATGGACAGCCAGGAGACCTTTTCTTCTACCAATTTTCCGCTGACGAATTTTGTAAGTCTTGAAGAGTTTTGAAAGCAAAGTTTCTAGATATTCTGCCTGTCGATGTCTTCTTCCTCATACTTGATTCTATCATGTTATTGCTATCCTTTGCTGTTGCCTGTAAGTTGTAGAAGTGTCCAGCTTCTATTCGCTTTTTAGATTCACTCAAAGCTCGCCATCTTCTCCATCAGACATTCAAATTGTATCAATTTTGTGTATTAATGGAATGTACCTCATTGCTTGGCCTTTCTTTTGCATATTGTGAGTCTTGCTGCTACTGTGATTAGATCACTTCCAAATACAAATTCAATTCAGATCTTTATGCTTTAAATGGATATGGAATGACACAATTAAGACAACTTGGCTACTTTATCAGGTTGCAAATTAAAGCTAATCTTATCCAAAATCATATTTAGAGGTGTTCAAAATTCTTTATTTTTGCTTTTACTATTATTGATCGCAAAAGGATATACAATCACAAGGTAAACCTTAATTTTTTTGATCTATTAGTTAACCCCCTCTGGAGTAAGGGAGATCGAGTCGGTTGTGGTGTAATGGTTGGCACAGTTGCCCGGTGAGCTAAAGGTCGGGGTTTCGAGACCCAGCGGCGCACGAGTTTTTGATCTGCCCTAGCTCAAGCTCTATCTTCCAACTCATTCATTTCCCTTTCAGAGGTCGTCTCTCCGCTTCTTCAATCTGCAAATTGATCACTTTTATTTTCACCTATATGATTGTTTATATTGCAATGTTTTTCTATGCTCAAAAGGTACTTTAATTGTGAATCCTTCTAAATGTTTTTAGACGTTTGACCCAGCAAAAGTGACGTATGTATCCGAGTCAGTGCCTGGATATTGTTTGGCTGCGTTGAGAGTAAGCTACAAAGCTGTTCTTGAGTTATCAATTACAGATAATTGGATGGTTATCATATTTGATTTCTTCAATCACCACTGCTACTAAATATCCTGCAAAACGATCGTTTTACTATGTTTTGGGAGCACTGATGACGTTTTGGTGAGATTTGAGAGCATATGTAAAATTCTGAATTTGATTTCAGGTTTTTCATGGGTCCAATCTCTTTACTGATAGCTAACTTTGTTCTCGATGATTGGGTGAGGGAAGAAGTGGTGAATCTTGTCGAATGTTGCGTCACTTTTTACGGGTTCTTCGTATTCACGGTTTCAGCCATTCTCATCGTATCACTCAATCGTTATTCCAGATTTTAACATGGCCTTCATCCGCTAATCACAATTTCCCATTCCATGTCCGAACAACACAAATTGGCGATAGTTATCAAGGAGATTTCCCACAAAGCACTTATGAGGTGAAGTTTAGTGAAAACAAAAATAAGAGATACTCAAGCGAGAAGATGGAATTTCATTTCTTAAGAAAAACATTTACTTCGAATCTTGAAATAATAAATTGGGATGAGTGGGTGGAAATGATTGATCTATTTCCCCAATCAATCAATCTCAATCGTCATTAAAAAGAACTTTTCATCAATGAGCAAAACATGATCATAATATGAGAGTCTTCTAAAGAAAGAAAATCCCTTCATTTCTTTAAAATAGCTATCTTTTCCAATCCTTCCATCTTTGCACAATCTTTTCCCTTTTCTTTCCTTAATTTCTTTCTCTCATCCATCTTCATTCCTTAATATCTTTTCCATTTCCGGCGCGACTTGTTGGCGCCTTTTTTTCCTTTCATTGATTATGTCAATGATTTAATGATGAACAAAGAAACTGTTTCCTTTTCTCACAAACCGACAACCAATCAAAAATAATAACTCAATCAATATGAGTTATTGGGAATCTTATTACCGTAAATCCTCTATTAGAACGGCACCCCCTAACGCTAATTTGAATCTAACTAAAAGTTAAAGTTTTCCCACAACTATTTTGTGGAAAGTGCTTAAAATGAGGTATCCTATCACTAGTTATAACCTACAGGTGATGACAGTAAAGTTTAAATCGATTAGAAGAAATAATTTGAAAAAAGTTTTGGTCAAAAATGATAAGGGTCCCCTACATGAATTTTCGAAGATTGACCCTCGAATGGTCAGACCAGAGGAAAAAAAGTTCTTTTTAAATCAGTTTTTTTGTATGTTTTAGACCAAAAGGAACCGATTTAGAGTAATTTAAGCAAAAATAATTTTTTTCAACAATGTGGTACCCCCCTTATGTGATTCTTTGGAGATCCGAAAAATGGGCACCGAACAATAGAGGATTTACGGTAGTTCTCAATAAGCTTTCTCTCAATATAAGCTCAATAACAAACGAGTTTGTCCTCAAATCTCACCCCCCCACTCGCGAGATCAACCATTTCAAGATACGATCAAAATATTTCTTCAAAATTTGAGATCTCTGAAAGTGATCTAAAAATCGATTCTCAAAAATCAAATCTGCTATTTAGTTGGTCAAATTTTGATATGTGTTAGATAGATTTTCGTAGATGTGAGAACAGATTTATTCGTTTAACGCCAGAAAATGAGAGCTCACTCAATGATCGACTGGATAGATTAATAAGAACTCAAAGACTATCTGAGCTAAACGAATGATTGATTTAGGTTCGATACAGTAATGGAAATGGAGAAGCAAATATTGAACAGATTAGGGAACTTTCACCGGGAATGATGAGAAATGGAATGGTCGATGAAAGGAGAAGTACAGCGAACACTCCAAGATGATCAATATCATTCAGTTCTTGAACTTTACATTTGAGATCATTCAACTACAGCTTCCAAGCTTTTCTCGTTTGAACAAACCATTCTTGTCACTTTTATTCTTTAAACGTGATTCTTGATTGACTCCTTTAGATACGGGTATAGAAAATTTTATTAAAATGCAAACCGACCATAAAAAATTGTGAGGAGAATATTTTGCACTGAATAACATGAGATCTTCATAAAAAAACTAAGCTGATTGGGTAAAACTTTGAAATATTAAAGGAATATTAAAGGAAATAAGCTCAACTTGGAACAAACTGGTAAAGGGATGAGGATTGATTGTTGAAGAAATACTCGTAGTAAGTTCATGAAAAAAAAATGGTGAAAAATGAGGATTAATGACTGAAACTTGATTCTGAGGGAAAAATTGAAGACTGAGCTCCATAAACATATCGAATTGATCGAATCCTTTGAATACATTGACATTGAGCCACTTCATCGCCCCTTGCCGGTGTCCATGTGTACATTCCGAAAGCTGAAAATGTTGGGCTTTGGATTTGGTTCTGGAAAAAGGTTAAAGTTCGATGTTTTTTGAGTTTTTCAATGATTTCTTTTCTCTACAACAGCCAAAACGGCGAAATGTTGGTTAATTTGATTAGAGCTCCCTTGATTCTTTTGAGTGGACCGGAAATGCTTTCTTTTGACTAGCCTAGAGATGATCGAAATTCTTTGTAGAGACTGTTTAAGCTATTTTGTTAGCTTGCACCTATCATAGCTCAATGCAACTCGTGTTTCTGTCAAGAAACACTGTTATTTGTCAAATTCTTTCCCAATAACAATTGATTGACAATAAAAGTAAAAAGTAAGAGATGAAAGTAAAAAGAGAAATGATTGAAAAGAGAAGAACAAGAGAACTACCGGAAATCAACCAGTCATCCAAATTGACAACCAATCGACAGAACAACAAAAGGCAAATTGGATGGCTTTGTTTGCGAGAGAATTTCGATTACCTAGTCATTTTCGATTGGGCTGGTTTTTCGATGGTTGACGTATAAATAGATTTGGAAAAGTCAAAGAACCAAAGAATTGTGTAATATTGATCAAGACTTAAACAGGGGTATTAACGAGGCGCTAAAGAGGATGGATTTCTTAACAAATTCAACACTCTAGTGTTGAATTTGTTCTCTAGACAATTCAACAATTCTAGTGATAAAGGACAAACCTAAACTAGGCTTCGTCTTTTTCTCTCCAATTGGGTTTAATTACCCAAGTTTTAGAGTTTTGTGATGTCCGTATTGGCTCGCAAATTAAATTTGCTCAAAAACTAAAATAATGGATTCAAATTCTCCATCCCAGAATGCCTCCGGTTACAAATTTTCATATCTAAGTCTTTCATCAGTCTAGTTATTGTCAGCAGACACAAAGTTATTCTAGTTATTGTCAGTAGCTAAACTCTGTGACTCTGGATCTATCGCTTACATAATCCCTTTTATCTCATTAAGAGTTAAATGTCAATATCTCTCACCTGTGCAATATTGATGACATTCCTCAACACTTGGCAGTTCAACATATCTCCTCGATCCCTCAATCAGCACATTTTTCAAAATGACCCGTTGCCCTAAAAATTGCTTGATCTTGCATTTACCTTCAATCCTTTACCATGATCTCTATTTCCCATCAATCCACTTGTCCATCCATCTTCTTCTTCTGATGAGTCAAATGCTGATTTCAGGTAACACCTAGAACTTCTCTATTTAATCATTTTGTTGTTAGATTAAACCTTAGCTCAGATTGGCTGTATGCAAATCCAAGACAACAATTTGTTTCACCACATTTGTGCAGACATTCACTGTATGTGGCATTCAATTCATCCAATGTTCCTCCAACCAATTTGATCTTCGGAAGGTTATAACAGTTTCTCACTAAATTAACGGGATTTTGAAAGGTGAAATTTCCATGAACTTTTACAAGCTATCAACTTAAAAGAACTTACATGCTCCTTCAGTAATGGGCACAATTAGGAATAGGAAAAACGTGGGTAGAACAAATAATAAAACAGAATTGGGGTGAGGTAATCGAAGAACTTGAATCCACCGTAAGACCATTGTTGATGTTGGAAGAGAACGATGAGAGTTTAAACGACGAAAGTAGTTAATAGTAGAGCCAGAGGTTTAAAGCTGCTGTGTAACAATTGAAATAATGTGACAAACAGCTGACTGTAAAATCTTGATAGTTATTTATCTCGAGTTTGATTTAGTAGCGACAAATGATTGAAATGAAAAAGAGAAATCGCGTATCCACAGCTCAAAAAGGAAAAGGGAAAAGGAAAAAAAAGAGAAAAGGATCCGCCCACTGTAACTTTTAGAAAACGATGAAAACAAAATAACTTTTACAAAAAAAAGAGAAAGTGAGCAGCACCGTAGCCGCATTTGGCCAAGATTCCAATGATAATGCATCAGACTTGGCTTGTATTCAGCTACTTTACTTTTCTAAAGTTTACAGTAAGCTGAGTGATTAATTGTTTCAATTCAGCTGAGTGATTTCAAGTAAAAGTTACGAGTATTGTTTTTTGCAATACTAACTAGTAAAAGAACCACAGAGAAAACATGAACCAATTATAGCGCAGCACCTCATCGTCTCATCAGAATTCGGAGAATAGAATGATGAGATGAAAAGCCTTTTCTCTCCTTTTCCCCTCAAGCACCTCTTTTCATCTTTTTGTTGAATTGATGACGTTGATCGACCTTTCAAAGCACTTCGATGTTAGTTATTGAAAGGCTCCTTTTTCGGGCCAAGTAAGCAAGTACCGGATAATTGAAGAATAATTGAAGAATCACACCAAAAGCAACATTTTCCCAGGGGTTTCTCCATAAACTAATTGTTATTTAAGCTTCAAATTATACTTTTATGAATCACAGAGATCAAAGGACGAAAATTTTTGAATTAAGTCAAGTAGAAAGAGTCAATTAACAAAGCTATGAGTATACACAGTCCATAAAAGTTGTGCAACCTATGCTAAATGAAGGCACTTTTGCCACCACATTGTGCTTTTATGTGAGAAGTGACGAATAGAAGATTGCTGCAAGGAAGTTGAAAAAAAATTGGGGTGAAACACTTATGGAGTGGGGGTTTCCCACTTTCATTTTCAGAGAATTCGGACTTCAACCCAATAATGGCCGCGTTTTTTGAGCAAAGAAAATGTGAAGAGAGAAAGATTTGACGTGTCGGAAGTGTGCATCGATGGATACCACTAAATGAGAGGAAGGCAAGGGAATAACTAAAAATAGCAAAAAACAATAGCTTTCAACTCAGAAAGACTTTTTTTTTCTTATCCATTTTTAGCAAACAATTCGAGTGGGTGGATCTTAAATATAGAATACAGAGGTAACGGCTCTTTCCTATAGTGAGACATAAAGCCCTACCCTGACGGCAATGGGATACGTGTCGGTGTAGCTCATAGAGCGTTCGCCTGGTAAGCGAGCTCGAATCGAGGTCGAGACAGGTCGCAAGTTCGAATCCCAGCACCGGCCATGTTTTGTATTCCCAGCCCCAACCCATAAAAAGACCCGCGTGTCCAACTCTATTAATAGGCATCTTAAAAAAACGGGTACTTTAACCGTGAAACGAGTACCTTAAGAAAACCTTAAGGAAGTGGTGATACCCGACAATGATTCCTCGACAACTTACTTTTCCGCAACAATTCTCTCAACAACAACATTACCCGAATGCTCAAACAAAGTTCAATCCGACTCTTTCACGGGTGCTGTCTTTTTTCTAATCTTGGCTTGCCTTCCCGGAAAGCACTTGTCCAATTAAAAGCGAGTTGGTGAATCGCTGTATAAGGTACCCGATTTTCGTAAGGTATCCGTATACGGTTAAAGTACTCGATTTTTTTAAGGTATCTAGTAATTGGAAAAGGTAACTTTTATTGAGGTTGGAAGAAGATTCCGCAACAAAAATTGATTCGACAATGTACAATACAGGTACTTTTTCGTGTACATTACTGAATAATAAAACAAAAGCAATCTTGTTTACTCAATTACTTTTTGGTAATTATTTGCCTGCAATTTCTTTCGTTACTTATCCAGTTACTTATCTTGCAAAAGCGATAGGACAATCGTATAAAATTTGCATATATTTATTACTTTTTATTTGGGAAGACAATATTAAATTGAGAATCCTTTAAATTCTTCAATTTACTCAAGCCTAAAATTGTTATTTACTAGAACGCGCTCAATTGTCAACTTCACAATGCCTCTTCTCTTCTCTTCACTTTTGAAAGACACCCGATCGACCGTACCCTTTTGTGGGGAAAATTGCAGGGCGATCTGCCCGCGGCTCTAAATCCTGACGTGGAACTTCGACTTGATCCGGATTTCCTCTTTCTCTTTGTTGATTATGATTAAAAAACATGCTTTACGATAATCTGAAGGCTTAATTGTAATTTTTTTAAGTGACTCATTACCTGTAACCTTTCTAACAAGTAACAGAAGCGGAACTTTTTTAAGAACTTTTGCTGAAAACTTCTTTACTAATTACTTGGCTTTATATATCATTTCCATTAAAATCAAAGCAATTATTGGCAGCAAGTTATCGATTGTCTTATTTGCATCTCAAATTCCACCTGCTTGTTGAGGGAAAGCTCTTGTCTTTTGAGAAAACATCCGTATTCATTTATTGATTTGAATGTGTTCAGCTTTGAATGCAATCCTTAAATGAGAATTTTTAGATCTCCGTACATTACTCTCATCGGTGCTTTTGGGCTTTTAGAAGATGAATATCTTTCGTCTAACGGGAGATCTTTCCCATCTGATCGCGATTCTCATTCTCATACAAAAGATATGGAAAAGCAGGAGTTGTGAAGGTAACGGTTTGGTTGTGTTTCAATGCATTAGAAGAATTTACTAAACTTGAATTCCAAAAAATCATTGGCATTTTCATTGGCAATCAATCTCAATTCCAGGAATTTCTGGTCGATCTCAGATGTTGTTCGCAATGGTTTTCGTCACTCGATATCTTGACCTCTTCACACATTATGTCTCATTCTACAATACACTGATGAAGGTAGGAAATCACATGAATTTGTGCTCATTCTAAAACTAGGTTAAGCAATACCAAATACGCAACAACTTTCAGGTTTTCTACCTCGGATCTTCGTTTGGAGTTCTCTGGTTGATGTGGCATAAATTCAAGGCGACTTACGATAGGTAAATCAATCAAACTTTAACAGAATCATAAATTACTATAACTTATATATAAAAGGGAAGTATCTATCCGTCATGACACAGCCGGGAGTCGAACCTGAGTCGTGTGGGCTGTAGACAAGCGCCTTCGACTGCGCCACTAAAAAACTATGCATTAGCCCCAAAACATCCAGCCGTTAGGCGGGTTTTTCGGCTGGTTTTTTGGCATGAAATTACGCCTAGCTTCACCGTTCATTAAAGTTCATAACAGAAAAGCAAATTTTCAGGAACAACGACACCCTTCGAGTGGAACTCTTGGTGGTTCCTTGTGTGGTTTTGGCTCTCTTGGTGAATCACGAATTCAGTGTTCTGGAGGTTTGTGGTTACAACTAAAAAGTCAAGCGATAGCATGTAGCATTAGCAATTCTCATTTTCCCTTATACCTCTTAAAGCTAATAGAATGTTTTTATTCTTTACAGATCATGTGGACTTTCTCGATCTACCTTGAGGCGGTCGCTATCATGCCTCAACTTTTCATGCTTTCGCGAACGGGAAATGCTGAGGTTGATCATTAATATTTAAGCGACATTATTACAAGGCTGTTTCCCTTACTAAAAACCTCCTATTTGTCTACATTATCAAATTTTTATTTCCAGACCATCACCGCGCATTATTTATTCGCTCTTGGACTCTACCGTGCCCTCTACATTTTCAACTGGTTCTACAGGTATACCAAACAAAATCAAGAAAGGCGATTAATTGTAGAAAGGACAAGAAAGAATCTTAACTATAATTCTTGCTAACAACACAGTCTATCTCAATATTTCAGATATCAAACCGAGTCCTTCTTTGATCCAATTGCAACAGTGGCTGGAGTCGTCCAAACAGTGCTTTATGCTGACTTCTTCTACCTATACATTACTAGAGGTAAATATCTTAATAAAATAAAGGTAAAATAGGTAAAAGAATGCCAGAAAGCAAAGAAATTAAGCAATAAATATAATACTAACACATTCGCGAGGATGAGGAATTCGAATTCGTTATTAGTTTTTAAAGAAAACTGCTCTATTTTTGAAATAGCTGTTTTCCGAAACGGTATTCAAGCCCAAAATGTATTTGTCGTGAATGTGTTAAGATTAAACTTTTAAGCAAAACCGAACCTTTTATTTCAAGCAGCAAAACTGAACCAAAGAAATCTAAAACACTTACAATTTTCAGTGCTGAGATCAAACCGACAATTCGAGATGGGAGCTTAAACAATTAAGAACAAAAATGATCATCTTTTTTTTGTTATAGGTCTTTTAAGTGCCCTTTTTGTGTTTGTTCAATGTATAGATATATCCCAAT
Source organism: Mesorhabditis belari (assembly GCA_958450365.1). Taxonomy (NCBI): domain Eukaryota; kingdom Metazoa; phylum Nematoda; class Chromadorea; order Rhabditida; family Rhabditidae; genus Mesorhabditis; species Mesorhabditis belari. The sequence goes on from CAUEEP010000898.1 coordinate 776,840, forward strand.
TTTGGTAACTAAATATTCTTCATGAAAACTGAAATGTTTTCTTAATTACGGGCATTTTTTTCTGATGCCTTTTTCGGGTTTCTGTCAAAAAATGCTATTTATCAAGCTGATCATTATAAATTGTTCAATAAATGTTATTGATCTTTGCCTCAACTTGTTTTTGTCTGTTTTTTACTCTGAATCTTTCATTTTCTTTGTGTGATTTGTGCTCTTGGGTGACGGATCGAATAAATATTTTTAAGCAAGGTTCTGAAAGAAACGTTTAGAAAATAGCTATGGAATTCGGCTTTTGCAATAATGAAACAGATATCCACATCTTTCGTTTATCAAATTGATTTCTTTATGCTTTTAAATGTCTGAAATATGTTATTCTACTCCATTTTTTTAATCTATTATCACAAAAAGTGAATCATGAACAAAAGCAAAGAAGACAAAAGACAGACACCGTTTGATCATCATGTTAAAAGTGAAGTTGCGTGTTCACTTTTTTCAAGATTCATTTCCAAAATCAAACATTTTGCAATCTTTGCAACTATGAGACTCAAAATTCTCTTGATCTTTTCCTGTTTATCCTTGACGTTTGCCAAATATCGACCTAGATCGGTAAAAGTTTGATCTTCAAAGTAGACCTTGAGATAAAGCTGATGTCAAGTAAAGTAAAAACATTTTACAAATGTTCAAGATAAAGAATTGTAATAAGTTGGTAAGTAGCTTTATAAAAAAGTTAGGTTTATTTAGATAAACAGCAGGCCTCACGATTGTGAAGACTACTGTCATGATTACGACCGTTTGCGGTTTGTATCAAACACCACAATCAAGCAAAAGTATTTTAGAGATAGAGTAGAACTCCTGGAAGAAAGGATTAGAACAATCGAGCAGAGAAAGTGCACCAAACAAACTGAAGAATTTAATCAAAGAATCAATGCTTTGGAAGCTCGAATGAACGCCAGTCTCGTAGTACAAAATGAAATCAACAACGATTTTAGGTGACAATTTTGAGGCTATTAACACATTTTGAGCGTACAGGCGTAGTCGTTCACTATTTTACTAATAATTTAGTGAAAATTCAAAGATAAACTAAACTATTATAGTCATTCGAGAGCCCAGAATCTCCTCTTGAAAACTGGTACAAAATTATCGAGACTAGAAATAAATAAAAAACTGACACCAAATAGTAATCGTCATCAGTACGACCCACCGGTGGGCCGTATCGTCAGAAATGTGTTAATCCTTGGAATATTGTTTTATTTCTATTTAGTGCAAACATTACTTCTCTTCAATCGGATGTTGATTACCTTCAAAACATCACCACTCCAACAACACCGCCACCCACTGAATCTTCATCCTCAACGATTTCATTTGCATTGGCGATCCTTTTTTCCTTCTTTTTACTCAACTTCTATTTCTAAGTATCCCTGGATAAATATTAATTGTTTACACGGCAAAGATGACAAAACATTTCAAGGAGAGACAGTCTGTGCCCGCACTCCCTAGAGACCATTTTGGTTCCTTCTTTCTGCAGACCGCCTATTTTCTCAATTCTCGGTGCACTTTTTTCACCAAGGAAATAGAACCTATGATTAGACCAATTAGTGATGGACTTTGCTCGACTTTTTCTAGACAATCTTAGAAAATGAAAATCTAAGACTCATTTCTATCATTTTCGATGTCAACCAGCGCTCCTCCGATTCAATTACCGCAACAATATAATTTCAATATTGTCCTCAAAGACATAATACTTTTCATTTTTCTATGTCCAACTCTCTTTTTGATTCATGCAATCACTCTGCATTTCACCAAAACCGGTTTCAAAACTGCTTTTGCTAAAATTTGTTATGTGTCGATAGTGATTGTAAGCAATTAAAGTTTTAGATATAATAGAAACAACACTTTTTAGGATATGATCAGTCTTTTTTTGATATCTTTGCTTGGGACTTGGCAAATTGGGGTTTTGTACCATTCTATCGCAGCATTGAGGTGAACGGGATTGAAAAAAACTTGGAATCTTTCTTGTTTAGATCGGATTTGCACCGTACTTTCTCACTTTCATGCAAAATACAGCCAGAAATTTCCAAGTTTGTTGCAGTTCTCTCCTTGCTTTCAATCGTTTCACGGTTCTTTACTTGAATCATTTCACAAGTGATCAGGTTTGTAAAAAGTTTCTCAAGTAAATGGTATTCAAAATCAAATTGTAGCTCTGGGCTCGTTTCACTGGATTTTTTTTGATCATATGTTTCATCTTATCATCTCTAATGTCTTTTCTGAGTACATGGCCACTTGCTCTATATTATCAAGTTGGCCTCAATAATTGGTTTTTGGTGACTGGAGAAACATACTTTGTAAGTATTCCTTCATGTAAGAGGTTTGATTCAATATTACACACTTTAGTTGAGCATCAAAGTCGGCGTCTGGGCTTTGTTTTACTTGGTTACTTTTGGTACAATAGCTTTTTTCTTCAATATTATCGTTCTCATCAAATTTATTCGCCTTAGAAATAAACACAATGGCTTAAACGCAACAATCGCAATAGTAGTGAAGATCAGCTTGGTAATTGGAAGTTGGTAATCAATTTTAGGTCGAGAAGAGACTATGTTTTGTTAGTCTTTACACATTTTCCTTTGTCTTACTCTTTATCACTTCTCAGGTAAACTTTGAACGAAAAACCAAGTATAATTGTTCTACAGATCCTCACTTTTCTGCTTCCTATAGACAGTTATACACTACGAGATATTTGTGCGGTAAGTCATTGAAAAAAATGATTTCAAAAACCTATTCAGTTCATGACACCACTTTCTGCAAATCTCTTATGCATGGCGACAGTATGGATCTGGGTGTCGCATTCATCAGAACTACATGCTATTCTAAAAATACAAATCACTAATTATTATGGAAGAGTATTTACATCAAGTCATGTTGGCTTCAAATGAAACCATAACAAATACAATGCGAGAATAAAAATGTCTTTATCAGTTTTTGTTAGCGTATATGTCTTGTGTTTGGTATATTGCTTGGCACATTGAAAGAGAACTTTTATAATACTTGAGATCAATTCTAGTCTTGTAAAACAACTATACTTTTAGTCCATTGGTATTATGTTGATTTGTAACGATGGGATGTTTTACTCCATCTTTGATCATTTGAACGATTTGATGAGTTTCATAATCTTTTGTTTCCGGTAAAGAAAAGTAGAGATAGATCACGGCGAGAAGACAAGGAATTACGAAAAGGAAAAGGATGCTGATTGAGCCGATTGTCTGAAATATCAAGTCCATTTAGTTAGTTTGGAGGTTTCAGTTCTTGAAAATTTATAAACCGAATGTGCAAACCTCCATCAATGGTTCAACGGCTACATTCGTGATCACGACGAAAATACTGTTGATTGAGAAAACCAAACAAATTGTGCTCGATCGATATTGGAGTGGAACCAATTCGGAGTCGATCGAGAAAGAAATTGGACCGAGAGATAAACTGAATTTAATATAATTTAGTCAAGGCAAAGAGGAAACTCACCCAAAGCACAGCATGTACCCGAAAATCCCTCCCATAGCCAAATACTTCAAGACTGAGAATTTGCCCGCAATAGCAAAAAGACAAAGGAAAGCTATTCCAATCACTCCGATTATTAATAGAAGTGAACGTCGATTGTATTTCTTCATCAAATAAGTTGACATAAAACATGCAAGAATAAGAAGAACAGCAATCAATGTTGATGCTAATTGAGAAGTATGGCTAAAAGTCGTATTCTTGATATTGGAATCATCTTGTTAAGAAAACTCACTCTGAAATCCCAATCTTCCCCATAAAGTATGTTGATGAGAGTAGAAATGAGAAGAAGGGAAGAGCCAAAATTAGTGAAGCATTCCCGAGGATTAAGGCTTTTCGGAGATGAGGTTGGGTAAAGAGATCAAAATATGATGATTTCTCTTCTTCTTCTTTTCTTTCCGACAAATAACCATTGAGAATCTGATCATTCTCTTCTTTTACTCCTTGATAAAATTCCAATGATTTCATTGCTGCTGTTTTATCTTGTCTAAATTTTGATGACTTATTTCTTATTGAAAATGACTTACTTGGTAATCATCAAGAATTTCGGAGTTTCTTGCAAATAGAAAAGATACAAACAACCGATTAGACCAAGTGGAACGGGAACAGCCAACAAAACAGTGAGATCTCTTCCAAGAACTCCTTTCATACCAAGAATCATTCCGAGCAAAGCCATCACCGAATATCCAGTAGTGAAAAGAGAATTGAGAACACCTCTCATTTTTGGTGTACTTGTTTCTTGACAATACAATAACATTACAGCATCATTCATTGGGGCAAAAAGAGCGCCAACGAAACGCCCAAAAATGAGAATTTCCGGATAAATTGTGAGCGTGGCTCCAGCTTGAATCACGCAAGAAAGAGTCATCATTATCGTTGTTGCTATGTAGGCTTCTAAAATACCAGTGTATATAAAGGTTTTCTTTCGAATCACTTACTCTTTCGTCCATATTTGTCGGGCAAATGTGGTCCAAGAACAGCTCCAAGTACTTGTCCTGCATAGTAAATGCTATTGTAAATCCCTCTAATCAGGGAGATTTTCCCATCATCCATTGTCACTCCTCTTTGTTTATAACTTTCCTCCAAATATTTGTCGATTTCATCGACTGCCGTGTTGATTGAAGTATGAGTAAAAGCAGAAAATAGATTTGTGATACAAGAGAGAACACAGCCCATCACGAAAAGTTTGAGGTTTTTATCGAAGAAACTTTTTGATTCCATTATTACCAATCTAAAATCTAATATTTTGAAATATCTATTAATTTGGTGAATAAGTCTTTTCATTCTTTTCATACTTCCGTTGAAAAATAAAAAATTCATCAATTAATCTATGGTTTACTCCAAGTAAAAAGTGTTTAATGTTGAGTTTCCCATCTCTTTAAGTCAATTTGGGTTCACTTTCAAGCAATTTTGCAGAAAAATAATTGGTCTTCTAATGAAATAAACTGTAGTTCAATTGGTGCATTTTTTGGTTTTAAACGGAAGCGAAAAGAAACTAAAAGATCAACCTAATACTGCGAACCAAAAGGATAATTTAAATAGAATTTCAAATGATGACACAAGGTTTTCAAGTGAGATATATTGCGTCGGTATTTCAATTAAACGTAGTTCTAAATTCAATGTAGATGAGTATGTTTCGATGATTATTTTTATTGCTATACAAAAATAAATTTCAAATGATGACACGTTTTCAAGTGAGAATATATTGCGTCAGTATTTCAATTAAACCTAGTCCTAAACTCGTAGATGAGTAGGTTTTGATGATTATTTTTATTGCTGTACAAAAATGCTGTACAAAAATTAAAAAAAGAGACAAAAGTTATATGAACGTTAACCGGCTTGAAAGTGACAAAAGTAAAACGGAAAATTTGAATTTTTAGCGATCTTTTGGCGGAATTAAATCCAGACAAGACCGGAACTTTATCGGAGGAAAAACACAGGACAAAAATTATGCTAAAGAGTCGGCAGACTAAACACTTTGCGTGACATTATAAGAAATATCTCTTTTTGTATATTTGTGGGTAAAAGATAGTCATTTATCAGTATGACCTGACCAGTTGACCGAATGGGCAAAAAGGGAAAAAGAGACGATTAGTGGAACGGATAATTCTCGGTAATACAATGATATCAGTCAACTGTAGCAAAAATAAAATTAAGTCATTTTACAATAATTCTATTTTTAGTTTTCCGGTGACACCTCATTACGCTCCCGTGTGTATATAAAGTGGTTGAATTGGGCAAGAAAATCACAATTCACTGTATAACTCATTTATAAAGCCAACCTCTGAAGTATTTCTGCAATGCCACAAGCGAATGACCTACTGAACCACATCGACACCGCGCATCTCGTCAAAATGGATGAAGTCCTTGACCAACTTGACACTCTTGGCTTTGCTCATATTAAGCCTGACTTCTACTATTCTACCGATGATTCAGAGAGTTTTTCTAACATTGAAACTCTTCAAGATACTTATTCGAGTCTTTCAAGAGATTCAGACCCCGGGAATCGTCATCGAGCCTATGCTAGCTTTCAATGGTCTCCTTTAAACAATGAGTTAATCAAAAAAGACTCAACTGATTATTTTCAAGCTAAGGAATACAATTATATTGATGGTGGAAAGATTCGAACTTTTGATCCAATTTGTCCAAGATATCTCAAGAATTCTCTACTAAAAAGTGTCGTGGAAAAGGATATTGATTTGGCTAAAGAGACGGGAATCATTGATTTCTCTTCAAGTGTTGAGATTGGCCTTCATCAGATTCGCTATGTTGCAAATGGAACTGAACCGGCTTTCAGGTAATTTGCTATAACACTTTATATTGCACTAGTTTAGTTCAATAATTGTTCAGTCTAATATCCCATTGATTCACTTTCAGCTTCCTCATACTCAATAGTTTTCAGTTCTCCTCTCTGGCTACATCGAGATGATGAACCCCTCGTTTTTGTCCATCTGTTCTCACTTTCTGAAAATGCAATTGGAGGAGACAATCTGATAGCCAAAGATGTGAAAACAATAACTCATTTAATTCGACTTCAAAAACCCTTGGAGACTCTTGTTCTCACCAAAAAGCCCTATCATGCAGTGACTCCTCTTGGATCATCTCATGGGGCAGCTTTCAGAGATATTCTATTAGTCACTTTTATGAATAAGAAATCTTCTCTTTGAAGTCATTATTGTTTTATTGTGTTCGATCTTATTTTGCATTTGACATGAGCTTTTGGTTCTCTCATTTTCTCTTATTTTTCTCATATCTTTAATTTTCAGTGAGCTTTTGAGATCTTTCATTTTGGGGTATCCGAGTTAGTCTTTTTGGTCATTTTGCAGCTAGTTTGTGTTCCGTTATAAATTACTAATCATGATACTTGCTTTTTGTCTCATTGAAATGAATAAAGAATGCATTTTATCAAGTAATTCAAGATAAAGTACCCCAATTTACACTACTGGACAACGAAATATCATATTTGAAAAAAGATCGTCGCTTTCGCGGTCTGTAACTCCCTTGTCTTTACCCTATTTCTAAATATTAATATTACCATTGTGTAGCCCTTGAAAAGAGCTTTCAGAAAATGAATAACACTAATAGTTTAAACTCAAAGATAAGGGAGTTACAGACGCGCCAAAAATGACGATCGTTTATTCAAAAATGATATTTCATTATCCAGTACTGTACCTTAACTAAAAGATCACTTTGCAAATAAACACTGATCATTTCTAAAACAAGTTTGGACGTGAAAGAAAAAGATTCTTTTTCTCTGCCTCTTTGATATTTGAGTACACTCTCTTCATGAATCACGGCTAAAAAGAACTGAACGATTTGAGAGAAAATAGAGATGGGGAAATGTCTCCCATTTGAACAGAGAAGAACCCGTCCCAACAAGAAGGTTGAAAAGGCTAGGAAATTTTGTATAAATGGTCATGAATACTCCAGAGAGCACAAGCAAAATTTCAACTTTGCAATCTTTTCTACTTTTGACTGACACTCAACTTACCTATTCAAAATGCCCTTGACTCGAACAACGAAGAAATCACTTCAGATCGGCAGTGAGGTTTGTTTTGGCTTCGATTTTACCTCCTTTAAAGCAAATTTCACAAATGCATAGAGTCTTTGACTATTGTTTTATTTTCAGATCGGCCAACATGGAATGATTCGGTGGTTTAAGAACTCTCGTTTGTATGGGTGTTCTGTGAGGGATACATGGACCAATTCACCGAAGAAACTCCCGCAAAATGTGGTGGAATTGCGATGGGATGTGAGTTGAATAAAGAATATAAAAGCAAATGAACTAAGTATTGTTAAACCTTTTGCAAACCAACAAATTTCAGGGCTCAAAGAAACCCGTGTTTTGCTTTACTCATCAAGTGGATCTGTTTGACGGAGAACAAGTTGAATGGCAAGAACAACAACCACAACAAATTGATTATTTCCTGAAAATGGAATTTGTGAGTTATTGTTAATGAACGAAACTGTAATTAGTTGTAAAGTTAAATATTTATTCCAATAATATTTCAGGATCGAGCTCGAAAGGCGGTCGTTCAAATGAAAGCTCAACGTCGACGAGAAATTCGTGAAATGAGAAGACAAAGCAGAGGATCGAGATCTCCATCGCATTCAAGCCATTCCAAATCTTCATCACCAACTCCATCACAAAACTCGATTCAATCAAAGTTGAGGCCAAGAAGATAAATTCAACTTTGTAAGTATCACTTCTGATCTCATTCTTATTCTTGCACAGTCTTTGAGAATTTTCTTTATATTCTTATATTCATTTGATGTACCTACCTTTTGTTAGTTTTTCTTACATTTAAAAATTGTTTAATAAACGTTGTTCATTACACTTTCTGCGAGGCAACAAATTTTGTTTGATTCTAAACTAAAATTATCACGCCTTTGTTCAAATAATTTGGCGTTTATGAGATAATCAAAAAATTCTTGAAAATTTTTACGAAAAGATAAGACGAAACAAACAAAAGAGAACAATTTTCGGGTTTATCCGAGTTTCTTTTTTGAATTCACTCTTTGCTCACAACTTTCTTGCTGATTCTTACCAATGCGTTTAAAAGATTTATTCCCATTGCCTGATATTGATCAAATGGGTGATAACGGTAAGTTATTTCCTTTATTCTTTCAAGAAATCTTTAGTTCTAATTGAAAATCCAAGACTGAAAGTGAAAAGTTCTGGATTGGTTTTATTATTTTTCGTTATCACTGGGGTATTGGCTTTTCTTGCTGAGTGGGGAGGTAAGCCAAAGCTAAAACACTTTTGTACATTTTTTAGCAAATAAAATAATCAATGATTCAACAAAGCATGATCCGGATGATTGTGGAGATCTGATTCGAACATGTTCTTATAATGATCAAGAATGTTTGAGAATCATGAGTAAACCGAGATTTCCCTCCACTTATCGCTGCACTTATCGAGTTCATAAAAACTAAAGAACTTTAAAAGATGAAACTTTTAGATTTGGATAAACTCTGTTAGTTGCAAAACAGTCTCCGTAGATGCAAAGTTCTCAAACTCAGCCACACCGTATACTTTGAAGCTTTTCTCTCAACAAGGATTACTGGCTAGGTGTCAATATCTTGTGTTATTGTTATAAATACTTATCAGATATTTTCCCTTTCAGATATTCTCCTTCAAACGTTGCTAATGTATCAACTGTTCTTTTTGATGGAACATTTCTTATTATCGATTTTCATGCATTTGGTACATGGACTGATAAGGATAACTGGCAAGTATCAATCTCAGCTCAAGGTTAGATTAAAGTCTACTTTAGAATTGTAAAGAATAGCTTAGAAAGCTTTTTTAGCAAACAATATCTCAAGTAACGATGCTACTGTTTTTGGATCGAGAATTTTTACCGATACCGAATTGCAAACAATCACAAATCTGGTCAATCACTTTTGATCAACTTTATAATACCTTTTCAGAATGAATATCATTTTTCGACCACTGGGGGAACGGGATGTCCTGCTCAGCAAAAGGTTTATGGATTTGTTTATGGACTAACGACAAAAGATGATGAGAACTTCACTAAGGAAATATATGTCAAATCTCGAAGTCAGCCTTTTAAAAGGTCAGCTTGATCAACAGAAACAGATAATTTTTGATAGTAGATAGATAAAATTTCTAAACTCTGATGATTCTAGATTTTCTGAGTTTGGATTAACTTCAAAAGAAAATTTGGATCCTGTTTTCCCTTTACAAGAATATATTTCAATAGAGAACAATGCGAGCACACCATTCGCGACAAAGAATACATCAATTCTTTATTTTCAGACAGATTACGGTAAGTTCAGATCCCTAATGAATCTAGAAATCATTTTAGAGTCATCGGAAATAACAGTGGTCCAAGCTCTTGACGGACAAATTTCAAATTTTACCCGTAAATCCGAAGATAAAGTATTGGTTATTGTGATTTTGATTCCAAAAGGGAAACTGACACTTTCCGAAGTACAAATTGATGGGGTATTTTTGGGGAAACAATTCATTGAAATATTGATTCAGGATGATCAGTTCAACTTAATTGATGGTGGATTGGCGGAAATGAATTCGCCATCAAAATATCTTTATTTGCAAAGGTGGATTTCTTTTCTAACTTTTCTTTTCTAGCTTCTTTCCTAGGTAACTCTAATATTCTCGAATAGTCTTCTCAAAAAGTTGAGCTTGAACAAGTTAAGAAACAACTTTAGCGATGTTAATTCTCTGCAGAGCCCAACTCAAATCGAATCAAATCGACAAGTAATCACAATCCAACCATTGGATGCAAAAACTATTGGTTTTACAATTAAATTGGTGACTTGAAAACTTTATCGTGCCTATTTAAATGATTTCTAGAGATACATAATAAAAGTATCGAGTATCTTTCTTTTGTACTTTGGGTTTTACACCCGCAATGTTACCTATTTTTAAAGTCTCATACCTAGTCAGCTCTCAGTCACCTCTTTATTTAAACCTTCATATTCTTATCCCTTTCTTTATTTTCTTTAAATTTGCAAGATCCAACTTGATTCTGAGTTTTGTCTTTTTATTTTTAAATTGACTTTTTTCTTGTCTTTTTTAAACAGAATTCAAGCGATCTTCTAAAACTTGGATTTTTTGGATGAAAAACTAAATATTCAACTTCGATTATAAATGCGAATATTTCCTTTTCCCCGTATTGATCAAATCACGATTCCGAAACCAGGTATTTACCTTGATTAAATAAAATTTATTTACCAATTTAGTTGAGCCAAAACCCCTTATATTGAGCAGTCTATCGATTGTGTTTGGATTTTTGGTGGTCACTGGGGGAATCGCTTTTGCAATCGAATGGGCAAGTAAGCGGTTTAGCAAGAGAACTTGTAGTTGTAACGGTTGTTTAAGCGTCAACAATTTACAGTTTATCGCAATTATGGAAAAACGAAGCCAGTTCATTATGATGATTGTGGAACAGCGGTTATTAACTGTGATACGAATGGTTGTTCAATGAGTAATCGAGATAATTGGCCGGCTGAAATCCGCTGTGTTTATCGCGTAAGTTGACAGCTTTGCTCGATTTCTATCCGTTTTAGTTCTGGCTACCCACAGAATATCAAACCAACAATCTAGAATATTCAATGAACATTTTCAATTCGGATGCATATTCTCTTAAATTTTATTCAATCGAAGGACTCATCTTGTCATCGTTTGTAAAATCTTTTCTTTTCCTCAATTTCTTTTCAGAATAATAAGCAAAGACTCGGAGCTTTCCTTCCATGGAAATTTCTTAATTTTGGATTTTCGTGCAAAAGATTGGTCCTCAAATGAACAGTGGAATATCACAATACAGACAGGTATCAAAAGGTGATAAAAAGCTGGATAAAACATGTTTAGGCTCCAAAACAACACCTAGTGAACACATCATATACTACTCTCGTCTGTTTTCACTCCAAGAAGTGAAGCCAGATTTAGGGATTGGGGTAAAAAGGCTTAAAGCATTTTTAGTAGTTCTGTTTTCAAGTCTTTAAACTCAGTAATTAGCTATTAGGTTGATGCATAAGTCTTTTCGTTTTTTCGTACTTCTGTTAAAAAGTAACAAATTCACCAATTAATCTATAGTTTGCTCTATAAAAAAAGTGTTTTTTTGTTCAATTTCCATCTTTTTAAATCAATTTCGGTTCACTTTCAAGCAAATTCGAGAGTGAAAAACGCCTTTTTCGTAAAAATCTATAAAAACTCTACGGAAAAATTGGCCGAATGAATTTCTCTGAAATTTTGGCGAAATATCAAACTTTTTTTTCTCTATCTTTTATCTATTGACACGAAGATAGGTTTTCTTTAGCTAAGGTGTCTAAACCGCATCATCGAGTTAGCCCTTTTTGACTACCCGACTTCATACTCTCAAGAAAATCCAGGCATAAAATATTTTTAAACCCGTTTTAATGTTATTTTGCAGAAAAATAATTGGTTTTTCTAATGAAATCAACCGTAGTTTAATTGGTGCATTTGTTGGCTTGAAACGGCAGACGAAAAGGAACAAAAAGACTTATGCATCAACCTATTATATTAGGTTGGCAACTAAATAATGGCCCTCGCCCTTTTTTGATAAAATCTTTTAATCTTTGCGTTTAATCTACCCTCGCTTGTTGTTAATTGAATATTACTGAATTTCTGGTGCATTATTATACGTTTTTTATTTCCTTGATTTGGTACTTTTCAAATAATTTTGTTTAGAAATGGAAGATCTCAAATATCGAATGCGTTTCTGTCTCTGGTACGACTACAAACAAGACAAAACAGCTGCCGAATCCCACAGAGATTTATTGCGAGTTTTTTGGTGATGAAGCTCTTTCCGAAACACAATGTAGGAGATGGTATCGACAGTTCAAGGAAGGGGATGAAAGTCTTGAAGATCAGCCTCGCCAAGGACAACCCGAACTTCTGCAGAACGATATTTTGGAAGCAGCTTTAAAGGAGGATCCAAGTCAAACATCACGCGAGCTAGGGGATCGATTGGGCTTTTCGCATACTGCAATCGAAAAGCGACTTCATGCATTGGGGAAAAGTAACCGCAGTGGAAAGTGGATTCCGCATGAATTGAGCGAAGAAAATAAGGCTACTCGTGTTATCACAGCTGGAATACTACTAAAACTTGCGAAAAAGGGAAGCTTCTTGGATTCCATTGTCACTTCTGATGAAAAATGGATCTTTTATGATAATCGAACGCAAAAACGACAGTGGCTTAGCACAAACGAAGACTCAAAACCAACTCCGAAGCCGGATATTCACTCAAAGAAAACTCTCCTCTGTGTGTGGTGGAGTTCTCGTGGGTTGGTGCATTTCGAGGTTCTCAAAAGCCGGCAAACGGTTAATTCAGAACTCTATTCGTCCAACTACATCGTGTAGATCAAGCAATTCGCTCCAAGCACTCGAACGCTCTTCAATTCATTTTCTCCATGATAACGCAAAACCACACACTGCAAAACTACAAGGAGAAAATCGAGGAGTTGGGCTGGAATGTTCTTCCTCATGGCCATACAGCCCGGATATGGGGCCTAGTGATTACCATCTTTTTCGATCGATGCAACACTTTCTAGCCGAGAAAAAGTTCAATGACCTTGACGAAGTCCGAATTTCAGTGCAGAAGTTCTTTGACGATCAACCAGAAGAATTTTTCAAGAGAGGAATCCAGTTGCTCCGTCAAAAGTGGAAAGAAGTAATCAAGAATGACGGAGAATACCTTTTGGATTGATGTTGATATTTGTTCATCTTGTTAATAAAATTTTTGTTTTTACTGAAAAGGGCCATTATTTAGTTGCCAACCTGATAATTCGTCATCTTGTGACAATTTCAGACAGAATATTCCTTTGGGTTTTCACCTTTTGGAAATCTTTATGTCTTCGTTGACTCCTCTGATATGGAATATTGTGAAAGAGTTGGACTCTACGTTACCCGTCCTGGATTGGCGTCAATTGTCACAACGTGACTCAATTTACAGCTAAATGAAAATTCTTTGTTCAGCATGACAGCGGCGCGTGGTTCTGATCTTCAAGTTGGTTGTGTCTTTGATGCAACACAGAATAGAATCGGAGTGACGAACAACAACACCGAGTCAACCAATTCCGTGTCCTCGTTTCTTTATTTTGTCGAAAAACAGCCATGTTTGTTGTATTGAGTTAGCCATGAAAAGATTAATTCTAGATGTGATATCAAAAGTGATACAAGCAAAGAATAACAGATGGGTGAATGCAACAACTTGCTCGTCTGCTACATCTGGTGATCAATCGGGTGAATGTACTGGACAATGTTGTCTTTCAGCATGTGGATGCTGTAGTAGTCAGGTAACATGCTTATACGTAATATGTAGTTGAAATAAACCCTAGGTTTAAAATAAAATAAACCAATTCCAGCAAGCCATTGTTGTTGTGACGATAATCACCAAGAACTCTGCTCTCACCATCAGAAATCTGGCATTAACTGGGGTCATCAAAATGGAAGAGACTTTTAAGAAAAATTCTTTCAGAAAGGAAACACAGATATTGTTAGTATCTCTCGTGATGGGATTGCTGGCATGAATGACCCTAAGAACTATATTTACACAGACACGTGAGTTACTTTAGTGACAGCTTAAGCAAAAACATCAGTTTTAGGTCGATCTCCGCTTTACAAAATGAAATCCGAATTAATGGAAGTTCGGCAATTACCATTCAAGCTTTAGACGCGGAAATGATCAGCTTTGAGATAGTTTAGCTTATTTTAGGTTGCATAAATGTATCTGTACCTTATAAAGGCTCTGCTAAATATATATTTACCCTGTATTGTATAAAAACAATGCCTTCGATGTCGTTAGGTGACGGAGCTGTTGTTCACCCATTCATCTCAATCTAAAGAAGAAACAGGGGTTTGGGTTCTTTTGTGTTTCCCCTGGCACCCACCTAAAAGAAGAAAACCCCTAAAGAAACCCGCCCCTTTGCCTTCATTGCCAATTTTTCTCCTTTTTTTACTAAAACTCAACTTATATTCTTTCTATAATCATGTTTAAAAGTGGGTTTACCGATTGTTTAACACGATGAAGTCACTTTTTGTCTACTTCCTCTTCATTCAGGTAACTCTTGAACTGGAATCTGAACTCATTGTCAGCTAACTCTTGAAAGTTTGAACGAATACACTTGAATAACTCTGAACATTGTCTAAGTAATAAGGCACAATAAACAGTGAATACTGAAAAAAGAATAACAATAAACAAGCCAATACTAAATTGACAGATTTAGATTATTTTCTCTGCAAGCAACGACGATCTCGTGATTACGATCAAGTCCACGAGAAATAATCACTATACTCGTCTTCGGGATATTGCTGCCACTTGGCTACAATGGTTGCCGGAACGAGTAAGTAAGAAGTAACAGATCAGTTGATCAGTTGAAACTTTATCAAAACATTGAAACCTTTTTACGTTATCTTATCACAACCCAGAGGTCAAATCTAGCCTTTTAGATGTGCAAGAACATGTTTAAAGTTTTTTATCGTTTAGACTTATGTGATATCTGATGCATGGGACAAAAAGTTGAATGAGACTTTTCATGGGCATTTCATCGCCACAAACTGCACGCCAGGACATTTCAGGTTCATCGAATATTGACCCGAAAAGAAGTGCCTTTTCAGAAAACAACTTTCTTGTAAAATGGGTGTAGAATTGCGAGTGATGATGGAAAAGAGTGCAAAGTATGCAAAAATCAAAGCTTTTGTAAATTATTCTAGATGGTCATGTCATTTCGATGATGATAATTATGTGAATGTGCCAAGATTGAAAGAAATTTTGGGAGGATTCAACTACAAGGAAAAGTTCTATATTGGACGTTTATCAACCGGACCGATTACTGCCTATCCAGAACATGTAAGAGAAGAAAATTAATTTTAAAAATAACATTTTTGTTAGGAAACATTTATATTTGCAACGGGAGGAGCTGGGATTTGTCTATCTCACGGACTATTGGTTGAAATGAGTCGATACATTGATGATTTTGAGAAAACTGCAAATTGGCTTCAATTACCCGATGATGTCACTCTTGGATATATTATTAGTAAGTATTATGTTAAATTATTGTATTTCTCCATTAGATTAGTAGCTTATAATCATTAGACCATTTCTTCATTAGATAACTACATATATGGCAGTTGTGAGAATTTTAATTCTTTATCCAAAATCGGTACCCCTTTGTCCTTCAAAAGAATGAACTCGAAAATGGAAGAATGGAAGGGAAAAATAGGGAAAAATGGCGGCTAAATGTCACGAAGATTGAATAATGGAGACTCTTTCTTTTGAAAAAAGAACAGGCTGACTGTTTCGATGGGAAAATTGGGGAACTGGGAAAGGGAAGGGAATTGACAGTTTGACTGAATGTGTTGCTAGGTAAAAATTCTGAAAAATGAACGGAAAACCATTTCCGCATAACTGAATATTCTAGATTATCTTCTTATCGTAAATGTGACGGAGAATTTCTATTTCCATTCTCATTTCGACAGCCTCATGAATATTCCCATCAGCAAGCTGAAATTGCAGGTAACTGGAATATTGCTAGGAAAATTTCGAAAGTAGCTATTTAATAATAAAGTAACAGAAAGTTTATTTGTAAAATGTTACACTTGTTACATATAAACATCTAATTTCTAGGCTTCTTTGAGTGGAATGAATGGTGAGATCATTCACAATGTCAATCTCCCTTCAACAAAAGATGATCCACTCAAATTCAGAGCCATTCACAAAATCATCAAAAAGTCCCGTGAAGCATTGTGATCTTTTATGATATTTCAATCATTGTATGTAAATTCCGGGTTTTTGGCATAAATCATAAATGAATTCTAAACGAAAAAGACTCAAATGAGTCGATCAAATCTCCGATTTCCCATCAAAAACGTTTGCATACGCGATCGAGAAAGAACAAAGAAATGAATTGCCAATTTGGCATCAAATTCCTGAAATCTGTGCATAGATTTTCTGAAAAGATTAGCTCTGTCAATATGGATTATTTTTGCATTTGAAATTTTGATGCACCTAAAATAGTAGACTCAACATACTACAGTTCACAGTCAAATTCAAATCTCATCTTTTCCTAAGCTGGCTCTCTTGGTTTCCAATTGGTTTCCTTTTGCCCGAGAAATTGTTTTTCATTCTACCCTTTTGAACTTTTCCTTTCTATTCAGACGTGTTCTCCTTATGTCGATTTGATCTTTCTCTTACATCGAACTCTTGCTATTCTTTCTACAAACTGCATTACATCGTTTGTATTTCAAATTTCCACTCTATTAAATTATTCAAATTTTTATATATTTAGAAATTTGCATGCCCTGGTGTTCATTCGGTCTAGTTTTGCTCTTTTTTTCCATACAGGTATACATTTAGAATACAACCAAATATTCTTGGCCTAAAAAGGAAGGTCCATCTCATTTCTAAAAGATTTGAACTATCCAAAGCTTGAGAAAAAAAGGATTATTCCTCTCTTCTTTGGATATTTTGGATATTTTGAGTCTTCCACTATTGGACTAAATGATTCACTGAAATCTTGGTACAATTAGAACACCTTTGAATTTTAGGTAAATGTAAACGCTCAAATTGAAATCGACAATGGTGTTGTCGGCGATCCTTTACTTCAATGTGGCGATGGACATATTGAGGTAAAGTTTTGTGTTGTTTTAGAAGAACAATGATTTTTGTTTTTTTTAGATTCGTTTTGAAACAAGAGCCCCATTTCGTGGATTGGTATTTGTGGAGGATCGATTGAATGATCCATCTTGTCGATCTCCTCCATCTGATGGAAATGGAATTAGAAACACGTCTCTTAAGATTGCTTTTGAGGATTGCGGAACACAAAGGGTTTACTCTGTAAGTTGGTTTTACTTCTAGAAAACAAGATAATTTATTAAGTTATTAGAAAATACTTTTCTTGAATTATAAATAAGTGCAAGTGCAATAAAAAGAAGGTGCAAATGGGCAAGAAATGTGGTCAAATTCGATGCTGTTTATCTTCCGTTTGGCCAACCATTGTTCATTCCTCCCATACCTCCATAACCTGTAAATTTACCAATGTACTTTAAATGACATGACAAGATGACAACCAATCTTTGTAAATAACAAATATATAATCACAAACCTCCAGGCATTCCTCCTCCACCCATCATTCCACCCATTGGTCCTCCATATCCACCCATTCCGCCGCCCATATCTCCTCCTCCATAACCTAGAAATACAGATGTGCAAAGTTCTTTTTGTTTCTCATTTCTTACCTCCATCTCCTCCTCCCCATCCTCCATCACCGCCACCGCCATATCCACCGTCTCCTCCTTAACGATTTCTTTAATGTTTAAATCTTATTGTTTACCCCATCCACCACCACCTCCCATATCTCCTCCTCCCATTCCTCCATCACCGCCCATACCACCTAAATGATTGTTTTATTGAATAGTCGAATTCTTTATTCACCTCCCCATCCACCGTCACCTCCCCATTGAGCTGCACCAAGGGCGACAAATGTGGTCAAAAGAATAAGAGAAAGTCTTTTCATCTAAACAATTTTGAAAATAAAATAAAATCTAGCAAAAACAAATTAGTTGAGGAATAGTTAGTAAGTAAATCTATTATTTAGAAATGTTGTTGGTTTTAGAGGATACGCAAAGTAGTGGAAAGCGATCCTTTATCATTGGTTTGCTTGGTTTATATAGGATTGAAGAGAGAAAGTGATGAAGGGTTGAGATGATCGAGATGCCGGATAGGATAGAATGGGCCGGTCTATTGTTTGGGACTTCAAAGGAAAAGACTTGATGGTTGGGCGAAAAACGGCACCCCGATTTGATTGAAAAAGAAAAAAAAGGAAGAAAAGAATAGGAAAGAGACTGGTGTTTCGAGAGAAGAAAAGACCAAACCACCTTGTGTTTACCGTTCTTTGAAAAAACCCCACGTGTGCACCATTTGGATGAGTTTATCATTGGCGTCATTGCCCTGATCATCACAGAGAAGGCAACAAACCGGAAGCCTTTGAGATTTGAGAAAAAAAATAGGGACCAAGATCTTATCACATCTAGAACAAATTACTAAAATGGTTCTAATTGTGACAACAAAACGAGATGTAGAAAACGAGTTGTAAAAAGTTGAAAGAATCAATCAATCAATCACTTTAGCAATCACCCCGTGGATTGTTCATTTCGACAAAAGTCCTTGTTGCTTTCCATCCGGAGTTCTTGACCAAAGTGAGTTTCATTTCTATAGAGAAAGCTCATTCATTCTTTAGTTTGATCGACTTTATTATTTGAAATGTTTTTACATGGAGATGGAGAGAAGATTACAAAAACAGATTCAGATCAGGTAATTTCAAAAAATGGAAAGACATAGAGATTTTTAGTATGCCACCACCAACAATGCATAGGGCAAACATTCCGATGCCAATTTGTAGATATGAAGTGCTTGATGGAGGGCCAACTGGGCCTCCTGTTTTACATACAATTGTTGGGCAAATGGTAGGGAAATCAAAAACATTTGAGCTAATTTCGATAGGTTTACCATAAATGGACTTGTGACACCGATTATCCGAATACTTTTTGTATGACAGTGCATAGTTGTACAGTCGATGATGGGAATGGAGATCGAGTGACACTTTTGGATGACAGAGGGTTGGACAGAGGGTCTTCTTTAAAAAATCTGACTTATTTAGTTGTGCGCGGGATAAATATTTGCTCAACAATCTTGAGTATATCAATGATTTAATGGCTGGAAGAGAGGCTCATGTGTACAAATACGCGGATCGAGAGAATATGTACTTTGATTGTGAAATCACCATATCAATCAAAGAACCAGGAAATGAGCTTTGTGAGGTGAACAATAGACAATTATAAGACAATGAAATCTTATTTATTATAAGGCACAGGGTTTATGCGTGAGGTAGTAACGATTTAACCTTACTCAATACCTTTTTACTTACCAATCCTTTTTCTAAAATAATTAGACATAAGACCCAAGATTTGATTTGGTAGATTTTGTAGGTTTTAGTTGAAAGAGAATTGGTTAAGCTAAGTTTATACGGCACTGAGAAAAAGACTCGAAGACAATGGAGTAGAAGGGAGGCGAGAGTAACGAAACAAAACCATTTTAAACAGGAAACATGGACGAAACAATATAACGGGAAGGGAATCTGGGGAGACAGATAAGACAGATAACCTTAAAACGCGCTACAAAAAGGAGAATAGATTTTACAAAAGGAGGATGGAACCTATACAGGACTCGACATAAAAAACCGGAGAACGTTCACGGTCCCATCATGCAGAAAAATGAATGGCAAAAGAGGAATTTTTGTTCAACTCAAATCATTTAGTACCCAAATTGCCCGAATCCGCCAAGACGAAGACGTTTCTCGAACGCAACTTCTCGAGAAATTACCGTTCAAAAATCGATCATAATTAACAAAAATCAAACTGGTGACCTTAAGACTCTCAATAAAAAACAATATTTTTAGTTTATGAGATTGAAAACGATATGGTAACAAAGGCGTCTTTTCTTAAGATGAATTTCAATTTGAGTCAAGTGAGTGTCCTATTTTAACAGTCTCATATTTCTTTTCAGTTCGGCTTCTGTGCTTCATCAATTGGAGCGATTGCTTTCATTTTTATCAATCTAACAGCAATTTTTCTCTCAACGACTCTTGTTTTCAACACCTTCGCGAACTTGAAAAGCTCCAGAAAATGAATCGTTTACCCAAAGTGCAAAGCCAAAGCCCAATTCAAGCTTTAGAGATAAACAAATCAAATCGATTAGCTTCTGTGACTGAAACTGACTCAATATGATTTATTCCTTCGCACAATCTTCCTTTTATCCAATTGCATCGCCTGGCTTATCATAGGTGTTGTAAATCTCTCTGAAGTCACTCTAAAGACAAAAACTACCAAGAAAATCATTCTTTTTTGGCACATTTTGTAGATTATTGTACGCTCTATGTGTAGATATTCGCTGTATTCTAGAATTTACGCCTTGATATTGCCAATAAGAGCCAGAACTGCCAGCTCGACAGCGGAACAGCCTATCAGTATTCGACTTGATCTAAATTTTTCCACATACCGTATTTTTCCAAAAAGTAATAGCCCAAAAAGTAATAGCCCAGTAATAGCGTAGTTGTTGTTTTTCTCGCGAATCTGTGAATCGCGAATCAGATTTTTTTCCAAAAAATAGAGAAATGAGACACCATTTTTTGAAAAAACTCGAACAAAATCGGTCCAGAGGTTCGCGAGAAAAACAGCGACTAGACGACGCTTTTCTGGGCTATTACTATTAAGAAAAATACGGTACTTACAATCAGAGTGACATATTCTCAATTAAATTTCAAACAAATGATCAGATGTCCATATTCGTCATCGATATAGTAGTAGTCAGTATTGTTCACCATTCCCGAATTTCCAAATCCGACGACGGAAAACCAAACCTGAGCACGCGTTTTAACAATCTTTGGTTTGCATTCATTACAGTTGCATTTGTGTTGTTTGGTCCCGTGCAACAATAAGCAGCTACTTGACATTTTGCTTCATTCACTCTAAATTTCAGCTAAATAGTTCCTTTTAGAATTTTTTTGTTACGAATAGGTAAGATGGAAAATGCCATTGTCGTCATAAAATAGACGATCATGAAGATTTTCTGGGCAACCATTGATTCAAGCTAGAATAAAAAGATATTGCTCTGAAAAAGCAAATTGATCAGTTGTAATGGTTGTCGTTGTTGTGGTCGTCTGAAAGCTTTAGTTAGCAACCAAAAATTAGACTAGCATCATTCTAACCAATTAACCCACCGATAGACAAACTGGAATGGTGTTATTGGATCGTTTGGGAGATCAAGACCACATTGCATTTGCTTTGTCTTCAAATTTTTAACCTAAGCAAAGCGTTCTTAATTTATTTACTCAAGTTCACCACGGGTGCACTTGCATTACAGCATTTTTGAGCTCCAGAGGAAGCAGTCGTTGCACAGGTGACGAAACGTGATTGCAAAACAACGCTGAATGTCTTAGATTACTTTTTTTTCAACCTAATTTACTATGAAGTACCCATTTGAGCAAGGACAGCCAAAGGCTTGTGATAGGCAATTCCTCATTTGCTTTACTTGAGCACATCCACCACAAGTTGCATTGCAAATTCCATAAATATTATCATCGTTTGTCCAGGCTGACCAAAGAGCTTGAAACAAAGTTGAAAATTAGTAATTGGAATGTAGTTTATTAAAGAGTAATTGAAAAGAAAAATTGAACGCACAGCAACCTCCGTGAAGGATGCAGCTTTGCTAAAACTAGTATTTCTTTTCAATTTCGAAAAAAACAAACTGATTAAACGACATTTGAGAGCTACATAATTATCGGCTCTTTTCGAATCACGGCAGCAATATTTCTTGGCAACTGGTTGAAACAACTGAAACAACTAATGCAAAAGTTAGAACCAATTCAACCGTTTGCATGTCCAGCAATACACTGAACAATTCGTGAATAAGCTCCTCTAAAAAATTCAAAGAATTTGATAAGAATGGCCAATACAGAAAATTCTGATTATACAGTTCAGCAATTGTTTTAAGTTTTATGCCTCTTTTTGTTTCTTTTCATCTATCCAATCAGTAACTCCCTTACACACATCCTTTCACTCAAGAAAGGCATGTTCTTTTTTGAATCTTTTGCCCGAAAAAGCCATAACTTTTGGGAAATGATGTATAGTCCGTCCATGCTGACCATTCACTTAAAGTGAACCTTAAGCTTCGTGGTTTTATTCGTCAAATCCATAGCTGGGCATGTTGCACAAACAGGGAGCGTTGCTTCGGTACATGAAAACACTAAAATGTCAAGGACTCGCAGAGAATCTAAGCGGTAAAATCTGTAGCGACTCACCCAAAGCTAGAAGGTAGAATGAAAACTTTGCCAACATCCTTCTAATTCATTTTATTTTTCTATCTTTTAGGCATTTGGCTGATTAAGTTCTTCAAATTTCAATTCTAGTTCTTTAAAATTGAAAGCTTCGCTTGTATTTTCTAATTGTGATTGGTGGCTTTTGGCGGCGAACACAACTTTCAGCTGGTTTTTCAATACTAACCAAAAATCAGGATTTTTGCAAATAGGCTATTGAAAGGATCGCTTTCCCCTACACATATCGGTCTTTTAAACGATGAAGTATATGGATTGTTTCAAAAATGGGATCAAAGTTTATAGAGGGACATGTAAAAGCAGAATTGTTTGATTTCAAAATAAAAAGTGACTTCTTTTTCGTACAAATTAGTTTGTAAACAACGCAAAAGAAGCTCCTCTTTACAATGCAATTATTGCATTTCTTCTTCTTAGGGTGTTCGTGAAATCTTGTAAGATACACAATTTGCAGGATTCTTATTTTTGGTCAGTAATGTGCAAAACAGCTGTTGAGTGGACCCATCTCTACTCCATTTTCTCTTTCGTGCGTCACAAATCGATCAGCAAAGGAAAGGCTTTCGAGTGAACGATAGGGAATGGGGATAGAGAGATTGGAAAGAGAAATAGAAGGCTGTTCACATGATTTGCACGAACAATCAAGATGGTGAGAGACAAAAAGACCGCAAAAGAAAAAGCAATCCATTTTTAGCTAACAAATGATCCCCTGATTTCTTGGCTCATATGATTCAACTTGGTTTTAACAATTCACTTAGTCCTTTCATATATTAGAGTGGTTGTTATAAACCAGAAACGCTGTTGATCTAGAAATTTGTTTTTCAGTTTTCAAAACTTTAAGCCAAATTATTATAGCACATCTATTCTGACCTACTGTTTTAAGAGATATAAATCTCTCAGACAAATTTGCGTGTTCACTTTCATGGTGAAAATTTCAGCGAAATGAAATCGCGCCATGTGAGCTCTCTTTGCACATTCTCTCTCTAGATTGCTCTTTTTTAGAAAAACCCACATAAGATTGAAACTTGTCGATTCTAAAAGATTTTCGTTCGCATTTTGATTCGAAAATATTGATTATTTATTTTTTTACAGGGTAAAAACGGGACATCAAACGGCAAAATGTCTTCAGGTAAATGGGATTAATAACCATCAAATAATTTCTTTTCAGAGGCTGGTCCTTCACACGAAGACACATTGAATTTGTACAAGAAAATGCTCTTGGGAGGATCAGCTGCAATCATTTCGAAGACAACAACTGCACCCATTGATCGAGTTAAACTCATTTTACAGGTAATTTCCAGTAATTGGTTTTTAATAGTGATTCTAAAGAATGCTTTGTTTATATTAGCATTAACGATAAGCTTTAGGTTCAACCGACAAGCACCGTTTCGTTAGCTCAATATGAGGGAATGCGGGATTGTTTCAGAAAACTATTTAGAGAACAGGCGAGTTTAAAAAATTGCAAACACAAACAAGGATCTAATTTGAACCGAAATTTTAGGGTATTCTATCATTATGGAGAGGTAATTCAGCAGGAGTGGCTCGATGTTTTCCCAACCATGCTTTGAATTTTGCATTTCGAGATGTATATCGTACAATTTTTTTGAAAAATGTCGATCGAAATCAAAATTTTGGACGCTTCTTCTTTGGTTTGTGAAAGATTAAGAATTAAAAAAGAAGTATCTTTGTAGGCACTGTAGCTGCAGGTGGAGCTGGAGGAGCAACAACTTTGATCATCCTCTATCCAATGGATTTTGCCCGAACAAGGATGGCTGTGGATTGTAAACGGTAAGCAGGATCATAAATAAATCTAATATTAATCATTTTGCTTTAGTGATGGTTCTAAAAGATACAAAAGTATGACAGAATGTCTCTTCAGAATACAGGAAATCGACGGATATTTGAGGTTTGTTTAGCAGATCTTCTACTGTAGGTTGCAAATTTTCAGCTGGTATCGTGGATTTTGTGCATCACTTTATTTCGTTGTTGCTTCAAGGGCTGTTTTCTTTGGCCTTTTCGATACAATTCGAACTCATTTCACTCATCGAGGCGAACAACTAAATTTTGTGTTTACGTGGATGATAGCGCAGGTTTGTGAAGGAAAAGAAACAAAACAGACAAAGCTTTTAGAGCTGTTTAATGGTTTCTGGACTTTCTTGCTATCCATTGGATTCGGTGAGAAGAAGATTAATGGTTCAAGCTGGAAAAAAACGTAAACATTACCGGGGAACTATGGATTGTTGTCGAAAAGTCTACAGGTAAGTCAAAAAGGTTACTTTTGAAATCCCACCTAATTACTAAAACTTTTTAATGGATATTGTATTCCAGATCTGAAGGCTTGTACGGTTTCTACAAAGGAGCTCTCACAAATTCGCTAAGATCAACAGGCGGAGCTCTGATCATCACACTTTATTATGAAATGATCAAATATCTATAATGATATTGGCAATAAAGCTTTTATAGCCTAGATTTGCTTTCATTTTCTTTGAAACCCCAATTTTATGGCATTGCAGCTACAATCTGAAAAAGAAAAAAGAAAAAAGTTAGATACAATCTAGAAATTAGAGCTTTGATATAGATGAATTTTACTCTTTTAATGATAGATCTCAGTAGTATTCGATCAAATAACCCTTCATCAGAAGAAATTCTTTGGATTGATTGTATAACTCGATCACCAACTCAATCGGTAAACATCTATACGCCACTTTTTGATCCCAAATTTAGCCTCTATGGCGTTTCCCATACAAAATTTCTTCAAAAACAACAAACGAAGATGTTGTTTTAGCTTTTGCTGTAAGTTTTATTAGTTCAAAGTTCTCAAAATAACAATTTTATAGTTGGGTCTTTTGTTGATTGCTCTCTTTGTTGCCACAGGTACCTTATGTGTATTCGCATGGTACACCTGCAAAAGAAAGTTTTCGTCTGACTCAAAGATGGAGGTTGTTTTTAGCGGTTTTTAATGCGATAGTTGAGAAATATAATATATCATCAATTTAGATAGCGATCCCGGCGCAAACCCGAAGCAATCTCGTATTCGCGAAAAAGCTTCTCGATACAATTCCCGAAGTCGATAGCAAAGACAGCAATTTATCTCATGTTTAACTTTTTACAATAAAGTTTTTCCCTTTTATTTCTCAACCAAAAACTTTGTTAACAAAGTGGGAATTTCCATTGTTTCATCTTCAATCAAAACAATATCAAATCCTTCAAGATATCGCTCAAGTACCGTTCCGAACTGAAATCTTCACAATCTTGTTTTCTAGGATGCCAAAACTTACATCATTGTTGAAAAATCCGATTTTCAGCGTGGCTCCTTGAGAATTCTCTTGTTTTCCCATATAGAGATCAGCAAGATTATCGCCCATCAACAGAACATTTTTGTGATTAAGAAAACTTTTTATCAATGGCGATTCTTCCTAAAAGTTTAAAGAATAAAGTTATTTAAAAATTGTTACTTGTTCAATTGTTGAAACATTTTTGTTGAAAATATGAATGAGCGGTGGTTTAAATGCAGACGACTTTCCAAGATCATCATAAACCAAAGCATTTGAGATCACTCGAAGATTTTTGGGAATCTGAAATGGGTGATGAAGTGTTGTAGGCAGGACAAACCTTTGAGAGCTCTTTCTGCACAATAACCTCAATAATATCTGTGACACCTGCAGAGAAAATGAGCATTGGAATATCTTTTTCTTCGAGATATTCACTCCATGATTTTGTTCCATCTCTAAAATGATGACAAATCCATTTGAGCAAAAAGTAAAGAACCTGAGTTGAATTTTGGCCATCAATGACCATTGTCTAATCAAATTTCTTGTGATTCCAGTCGAAAAATAGATTTTATGGGCTTCAAGAGCACTAGAAGTATTTACTTATGCAACTTTATAAGACAGAACTTTATAAGAAAACAAACCATTGTCTCATGAAAGGTAGTTTATCATCATAACTCATATTTGAATCATTTTCAATTAAAATACATCTATTATATAAAGCGATTAACTGAAAAATTTCCTGCTTTGATTTAAATGAAATTTCCTACTTTGAATCTTGGCTCTTCCGGGAAAAAATTGCGAAAAACACCAAGAGTTGACCATAAATATTCCCCATTTGAAGCATATGCTTTTGATAAAGTGTAATCAAAATCAGAAAGAACCTGAATAAAGAAATTACACGAACAACTTTTAGTTATCAACCGCCAAATTATTATGACCATCATTCTTGATTATTTGTAATCTTTGAGTCAAGGAAACCGGGTCACTGAAATTGATTTGTTTGAAAAAAGTCCCCAAACGCTTACCGACATCTCACTTGTGGTAAAGATAATAAATCAGAAACGAAACGTTCCGTGCTAAGCGATGTCAAAATAGAAGCCAACTTCAACCAAGGTGCCATTTTTACAGTGAGTGTAGCAAGTATTTGTTCAGTTCAGGAATTATTTGCAATTTGCGAGGCTTGCAAAACCGAACGTCAAAGTTGGACTGACAAAATGAAATTTTCTTCCAGAGAAACTTCCCGGTTCATTTCATGGACTTTCTCGAAAGCTCTTTCTCCTTTTTTTGATATCCTACCCCGATTTTTCTTTTGATCTGATAATAAAGCATTTTCGATATCACAGTACGGAAAAAAACCCATTTTTGGGAGATCTAAAATCTCATAAAGAACACGGTACCGCGTTTTTTTATACTTTGACCATCCGAAAAACCTGCCTAACGGCGCCTAATTCTTTCTGCTTTTGATTTTAACTTAATTTTTCTATTTTAAATAACACAACTATATGATATTTTAAGACTTTCTAGAAATTTCAGTTTTTTGATCCAAAGGCCGCTGAGAAAAAAGCTCGTACAGACAGACGGACAATGCTCTTTTACATATAGTAGATAGGAGTGTTCAGAAATGTTCTGTTATGATTTTAATAATTTGGTCTTTTACGAAAAAAGCATTTTATTCATTGCAATGAGAGAAATTCGAGTATCAAACCAGGTACTTGCATTGTTTGATCATCAATCAAGACAATATCATACCCATTCAGATAT
Source organism: Mesorhabditis belari (assembly GCA_958450365.1). Classification (NCBI taxonomy): domain Eukaryota; kingdom Metazoa; phylum Nematoda; class Chromadorea; order Rhabditida; family Rhabditidae; genus Mesorhabditis; species Mesorhabditis belari. The sequence continues at coordinate 804,304 of CAUEEP010000898.1, forward strand.
TCGATCAATGTATCGTTGTTCTAAATTTACTCTTATTTTACGTACACGGACGGAAAAACAAGTTAAAAGACTGTTAGTAATTGAGAATCATTTTTTTAAACACTTACATGTGAGTTGAGGAATCCGATTTTCAGTGTGACTCCTTGTGATTTCTCTCTTTCTTTTCCCATGTACAAATCACCCAGACTATCTCCCATCAAAAGAACATTTTTTCGAGAAAGAATAGTTTTTGTCCGTGAAAACGTCTCCTGAAATAGTTTTGTTCAAAATATTGCAATCATTTTTACTTGTTCAATTGTTGATACATTTTTGTTAAAACAATGTATCAATGGTTCTGCAAAGCCAATTGCCCTTTCTGTTTTGTCGTACTTCAGCGCATTTGAAATCACTTGAATGTGGTTTGTCGACTAAACTTAAAGAGTTGAATATTGCGAAAAACAAAACCTGTCCCAATTCTCGGCCTAAAATAATTTCTACTATATCCGTAACTCCGGCAGAAAATAAAATGAGTGGAATCTCTTCTTTTAGCAAATGATTAGCTATTTCATTGACGCCATCTCTGGAATTGATTCATTGATTCATTCATCGAATTCGATCAGCCAAAACCTCAGTTCAATTTTGGACATCAATGACCATTCCTTGATTTGACTTTTTGTGATTCCTGCAGATAGTATGATTCTATGAGCGTCGGTCCAGCTGTAATTAGCATATAATATCATCAACCATCCTCAAACCGACCATTTTTCCATGAAAGAAGCTTTCTCTTCATAGCTCATACTAGGATTTGTTTCAATGATCAAACAATTTGCCCAAAGATTTGACAGCTAAAATGGTCTGAATAGGCCAAGCTTCTTGTAAAATCACCTCAGTACTGAGATCTTTGGGTAAGAAATTGTCAATAACACCGATAGTTGATAATAAGGGATTTCCATGTAAATCATAAGCTTTAGAAAATGTGTAATCAAAATCCGATAAGATCTAAAAATAAAAGATTTTAAATAAAGTTATAAACAACAAACCAGTAACTCTGTTTGTTCATCTTGTCTTATCGTGTCAAGTTTCGATGAGAGCAAGCTTGTATCTCTGAAATTTTCAATTTCTCTACTGCATGATGCTTTCAAAGTCAAAAGCAACCTGCATTTGACTTGTGGAAGTGATAAGAGCTTATTCACAAAGATATCTGTATTTAATAAAGGTAGTAAAGTAGTAAAAGAATTCAACCAAAACATTGTGGAATAAAGATGATGAATTTTCTTTTTCTTTTTGATTTGCTTCTATACGATCCAAAGATAAAATCTAGCGAATTTTTCATCAAGTTGCAGATATGGAAAAGGAAAATGTGTGTTTTGGATGTCTTGTGCTTTGAGAAATTTATTAAAACAAGAGTCTTGTTATGAGATTTGGTATATTAAACGTTGGAATCTTCAACCAAAACAAGATCAAAATTATTCAAAAATGTTCTTGCGGAGACTTCATCCTAGAAGCTTTTGCACATTAAAGAAATTAAGCTAACAACTCACCGAAGTATTCAGAAATCCAATTTTGAGAGTGATTCCAGAATGTTCTTGTCCTTGTTCAATGTTTAAATCACCCAAATTATCACCCAACAGCATAATATTCTTTCTTTCGGAGTGTGCAGTCCAAAAAGGTGAACCCTGAATAGCTTTTAAAGCCAAAGTCAAGTCATAGAAGATACTTTTTGAATGACAGTTGTGTTTTTGTTGAATACATGAATGATGGGTTCTCTGAAATGCGAAACTTTTCTCATTTGATCAAATTCCAGATAATTAGCAATAATCGATATATTTTGAGGAATCTAAACAAATTATTGAAGAGACTTTGATTCTTGTTACTTCTCCGAGTTCATTCACAAGTACAACCTCGATAACATTTCCACAGTTTGTCGAAAAAAGGCAGATTGGAATGTTTTGATTTGACAAGAATCGAACCCATTCCTTGAATCCATCTCTATATTAGGTATTTATTGTTTTACAACTATCTACATTTCCAAACCTCAATTCGATCAAAGCCTCGTTAGTGGCTTCTTTGAGAAAGTTCATTTGTAATACCAGATGATAGAATAATGTTGTGCAGTTGAGTCCAGCTAAAACTTGAATTTGTTTGCTCTTTTACTTGGTTTGAATTGATATGCATATTATTGCAGTTACTACAACTGTTACTAATATGATTAACTTCAATCGTATCATTCTTTTCACCAACCATTCAATCATATGCGGAGTCTTCTCTTCATCACACAAATTTGGATCCAATTCAATTGGAGTGTAGCGAGTGAAAACGTTTTTCAGCTGAATGCATGAAAATATCTGCCTTAGCCGATTTGCGATTTCAGCCAATTTGCTATGAAAGCATATCGACTAGCCAATTTGCCAATTAGATTTTCTCGGAGTTTATTTTAATTTTTAGAATCTACTTCCAGCTTCTTTTTTTTGTTAAACTGTGCTCGGAGTGCGAGTTGAAGAAGGGGGCCTCAAAGAAGGGAATTGTCATCAAGCCAATTGTCACACAGGAGCAGAACACGCGATGCCTAGTCGATCTCATTGATCTATAATCCGTTCCCAATGGTGATGACGAGTTTCTTATGCTATCAGGATCACTTAACCAAGTTCATCATTCTGAAACCACTCAAATCTAATCCACAAATCGGCTAGCGAAAATTGTTCAAAGCAAATCGGCAAATTGAAAATGAAATAATCAACATGAAATAATCCTAACTGACCTCTTCACTTAAACCACCTTCCATCTGATTAAGCAATATTTCAAAAACTCCTAAAGTTGGCCAACATCTCCGGCCATTCTCATCGAAAGCCTTTGTTGCCGTGTAATCAAAATCAGAAAGAATCTATAAAAAGATGGTAAACATTGTCGTTCAAGAAACAACCAATAATTCGTTTGGTCCATCGTTTTGTATTTTTGCCAGCTTCTCTTGCACTGAGGTCAAATCGCTATAAATACATTAAAACCCTTTGAAATTTATCAAACTAACCTGCATTTCACCCTCGAATTCGATAGCAATTTATATAAAAGTTCAGTTGAGTCCATTTTCAAAAGCTTTACTTGCTAGTAAGCAAATATGAATTGAAAATTGAAAATAGCTGAGGCTTTGGTTGTTTGTGAGAGCCTTTCCGCCAAAAATGTTGCTCTTTTTCCCTTTTCTCTCTTTTCTTTTCTTTTGGGTAGTAAACAACTCCTAGCCAAGCTTTTTCCCATAAAGAAATCAGAGATCACATGAGCATTTCAAAATAACACAGAATCAAAACAATTTATTTTACTATAATAAGTTCAAATCAAGCTCTCTCAATCAATTCATAATCGATTTCTATAAATTATAATCATTCTTTCATTTCAAACAGCAGCTTTCTCGTTTTTTGAAGAAGTCACCATCTAAAATAATGTTCTTTATTTGTTTTTAACATTTTTAGGTTTTCTTTAAAAACATTTGAAACAGATTATGAACATTTGCATAAACTCACCTTTGTAATCATGTCAGGGATTTTCATTGTTTGATCATTCAAAACAACAATATCAAAGCCTTGAAGGAATCGTTTATACAAATCGTCACTCTAAAATCATTCCATTTCTCTACGTTAAAACCTTGGCACTATCCCAAAACAAGGGTTCGAACTCTGTAACTCATTTTTTATTTCTCAAACCTTAACCATAAGTATATTTTGAATGAAGAACTTACAATCAATTGACGTGTTTCTACTAGACTTGCCATTCGATCGAAATTCTGTCGAATCGGATCGGATTCAATCCGATAGAAAGATTGACCAGATCGGATCGGATCGATCCGATGGATGGGGTCATTGGATCAGATCGGATCATATCATCATCCGAGGCAATCCGATCCGATGTAATTCGGATTCGATCCATCGGATGCCAAGTCTAGCACGTAATAAAGAAAGTCGTTAATAAAAAATGAATAGTAAAAAAAAACGTAGTAAAAACCGAATCTTTACTGAATTGACTTCGCAGAAGATTTCGCATTAATACAAGATTTGCATTTAAAACCAAAAAATTAATGCTAAGTGCAAAAAGTATGATCTTGAATAATCCGATCCTTTCTGTCGGATGGATCGGATCGAATTCAATCCGATAGAGGCTTTTATCGAATCCGATCGAATCGGATCATCATCCGAGGCAATCCGAACTGATGTAATTCGACATTGATCTATCGGAGTCTATTTTAAAGTCGCGTGAAAACCTCACACGAATTCACCACAACTCCTCCTTAAGTCGAACAGAAAGGAAGAAACACCAAAGAAAGTTGAGACATGTTAATTGATGGTAAATTCTTCGTTAAAAATATACTGATGGTTTAGGTTTGAGTAAATAAAAAATGAGTTTTAGAATTCGAACCCTTGTTTTGAGATAAAGCCAGAACTTTTTTGCTAAATTATAAAAGACTTACATATTTATTAAGAAACCCAATCTTCAAAGTCACTCCTTGATGATCTTCTCCCACATCCATATGAATATCACCCAAACTGTCTCCCATTAACAACAAATGTTTCCGTGTTGAATGAGCATCCCAAAATGGACCATTCTGCAATAGGGTTTGTCATTTTACAGTTCTGTCCCTTCTGTTCACCTTTTGAATGACAGTAGCATTTTTGTTGAACACATGAATGAGTGGCTCTTTGAACTTCTCGAGATGACCCTTTCCATCATATTCGATCATATTCGCAATGATATGAACATTGTCTGGAATCTGAAAGAATGATTGCAAACCTATTCTCAATCTGAAACTTCTAAACCTTTCCAAGTTTGTTGTTTAGATGCATATGAATAACATCACCCGATCCAGCTGAGAAAACAACCAGGGGAACACCCGAATGTTCGAGATGTCGAATCCATTCTTCGCCTCCTTCTCTGAATAAAAGCTTCTTATCACCATTTCTACTCATTTCAACAAACCTGAGTCTGACATTCGATTTTGCGACAAATCCCTCGAGTATCTTTTTGGTGAATGGAGCTGAACAGATGAGTTCGTGAGCCTTTGACCACCTAGATGTCTTTGTTTATTTAGACTTCAAGTCAAGCTACAAGTTGATAAGCTTCCACTCACCAGTCTTCCATGTGCGGAATTTTCTCATCGAGGCTCATGTGCGGATCAAATTCGATTGGGTGATAGTATTCCCATAATTGAAGGATCTGAAACTTGCTTTAGGGTGGTCATGTTATTGCCAGTTACAATAACTACCTGTAAACTGTCACCTAGAACGTGTTCCTCGCGATTAATGCACTTGCTAAAGCGTGCGCTTCAAAAAGGCTACCGTAGTTATGTAAATTTGTTTATATGCAAATTTAAACTTTACATTCATCATTTGCGGGTTCTTTTTCTCAGTAGTGCGAATTATTCGCATCTTTTCTAACAATTTTGCTAAATATTTTTGGATTTAGATTTAGATCCGAGAAAATCCAATATTTAATCACCAGGAACACACTCATTTGTTTATTTTGTTTTTAAAAATGTAATTATTGTAGTGAACACAAACCTCTTTACTCAACCCGGGTTGAACTTCATCAGCCAAAATATCAAAAACACCAAGTGTGGACCAACATCGATCACCATTCTCATCAAATGCTCTCGATAATGTGTAATCAAAATCAGAAAGCACCTAAAAGTGATTTCCCATCTGATTGTCCTACTTCATCACCAACCAATAATTCATTAACACCATCTGTCAAGATCTTCTCCAATTTCTTTTCTACATCTTCACGATCTCTAAAAACGATTAGGTAATTGCATAAAATAATTTATGATAGGCTTTTCAAAGTAAAATCTTAGTACTTTGCGGCTACGCATCTTAGCATAGAAAAGTAATTTTTAGGTTTTACCTGCATTTTACGTGGGATTCTGCGAACAGCTTCTCAAAAGACCCGGGCATTTTATCTGAAGCTGGGTTAATACAGGGTGATTCAAAAGTTCCAGTACAACTTTTTACTAAAATTTGACTTTAAAATGACTGAGAGAAGCTATTCAACTAAAATGAAACGAAGTATTTTATTTTTATCTTTTTTAAGTATATTTTTAACATGAAGTGAAATGAAGTTAACATGAATTGGAAGTTGACTAATTTCAGCAGCATGCCGTCGACTACTTGAAAGGGCCAACCATATAAAAAAGCTATGATAAGCTATGGGCTCCTCTGGGAACTTTCGGATCACCGTGTATGAGTAAAAAGAATAAAAATTCCGCATAGTGAACGCCAGTTTGCGGAAGTTTCTTATACAAAAGAAAACGATGCTTAATGGACGTCATAAAATGAAAAGCTTAACAATTGAAAGTGTTGGTTGTGACACATGTGCTTCCTTTCAAACATTCCTCTAAGAAAAAGAAAAGCAAAAAGCAAAAAAAGAGATCTCTTTACAAGTTGATCCCTTTAAACCTCTCATCTGAAAAAGAGCTATAAGGGATTTTTGTGAACAAGAAACCGAACACTCGAATACAAGGAAATGTCTTAGAAATAGCTTTTGAATTGTTTATTTTGTAAGTTTGAATTGTCTGCATAGATGGGTCAATTAACCTTGCCATATAACGACTAATTGTAAGCAAACAGTTGTCTTTAGCAATCACTTTTTGGGAAAATCAAGAGAATCCAAATCAAAATCTAAATACGAAAAATGGCCTGATTGAGTCGTGGAAAAGGACAAAAATGTGTAAGAAGGAAATCCACACAAAAATCGATGATTCACTCCCTTTTTGCTTGTACATTGGTCTTTTTTTCTCCCTGAACAACCATTGAATGAAAAAATGGCTCAAAATCTGACAAGAAAAATTCTTACGAAACATTTTTTACAAATCAGGCGGACTATTGAATTTATCGTAAAACGGAGGATAAATCTAACAAACGTTTTACAGTATCTTTTAAATAGACAGACGAATTCTTTTTCTCGTCGATTTAAAATAGAATTTTTGTTGAGTGTGTAGAGAATCCAGCTGAACAAGGCAACACGATGATTGGAGAAAAGAAAAGATCATTTCGAGTGCTCAACTAATAGATAAGTGACATCGATAGGAATTCTTTCAGTACTTTGACGCACGAGAGAATATTGATGCAATATAATAGGAGTCGGAAGGTATTTCTTGATGGGGTTTTCTTGAAAAAATGTAAATTATAACAGCCAGAGTTTAAATAAACATAACTGATCTTGCAAGAGTCATTTACAACGATAGAAACACACCAAAGATAATCAATTTCATTTAATTTTGTGTTCTTTCTTTTAACTTTAGAACACAATCATAGATCAATTTCTCTTTCTATCGGATCTTCCTATCGGATTGAATCCGATCCATGTGCTTTCTCTGCCTTTAAGAATCGTTTTGTCCTTTAAAATATCCGGAATCGCCATTCGTTCATCTTTTCCGATTTAACATTGAATGTTTTGGAGAAAGTTTTTGGAGAAAAAAAACGAGAATTCTCGAACTGAAAAGCCTTACAAACGAGAAATTCACACACCGGACAATTAGTTCCGATCCAAGTTCTTCACTAGCCATTCTTTGCCATAAGCTGACTAGATCCTAGCATTGAATACATTCACTAAATGCCTGCATTTATTATACTTTTGTGTTTCATTTTTTATTATGAAGTAATTGCTTTGACTCCACTCCCAATACAATCAAACGATGGTTTTTGTGTAAGCTATGTAGGTTTTAAAGCTTAATTTAGATACCTATAATAAAAAACGTTGCAAGTGTAAATGCCAGTAGTAGAACAGTAACAGAACGAGTAAAAGCTCAAACTGGAAACTATTTCAGAAAATGGGCAATTTACTGTATCTTGGACCAGCAAAAACAATGACGAAAATGATTGGAAGGGTGAGATCAACAATGCTTTTGAAATGTTTTGTATTCTTGCAGGTGCATTGTGAAATGAGCTTTATGAAGCAAAAAGGTTCAATTGATGAGCAAAAAAGCAAAAAGCTCGCTAAAGCGAAGTTTAGAAAATGGTAAATTAAAAGAAAACGAATGATTTAGCATCTGTTACAAAGAGCAACAAGATGAAATGATTGCTACAGCTTTTGCTGGGCCGTTCAATGGTTGGGGTGGACAAAAAAGATTCTTTATTTGGAGGGATCCGTTGGACCGTTTCTTATCGATATATGGACATATATGCAGGTATGCACATTTTAACACATTCGCGATAAGACGGCTTGCTAGTGGAGCGTACGTGGATTTCCCACTTTTTGAGGCTGATTGGGCTGAAGATTTCCAATCAAGGGTTTTCGAGGATGCGGAATTCAAATCCGTACTCGGTTATTGAAGAAAGCTGCTCTATTTTTGAAAAACTTTGTCGTAAATGTGTTAAGGAAATTCAAGGAACTTGAGGTAGATTCATCACCATTACTACTGTTTTTAGGCGCGAACATCTTTGTGGATCAGCCGGAAAAAATGTTCACTCGTTCGCTCGTGGAGTCTACGAAATGCTCAAATCGGGACATGCACCAGATGGATCAAAAGATTATTTACGACTCAAGCATCACGCAATTCCACAATCATGGTGCTTACCTTATCTGTATTTTGTACACGTTTGAGCTGGACTTTTGAACTTTGCTTAAAGCTTTGCTAGCTGTTTATTGTTAGTGAACTCTAAAACCTCAATGTCTCAATTGATCTTTTTACAGGTACTGCGATATTTCAAAACATCGCAAGACGGATCAAGTCATTGAATACACAAAGAATTCAGCATTAATGCAGAAAAAGCTGGAACGAGTCTTCCGCACATCGACTGTTCCTAAATGGATGTATAAACAAGTGAGTTTCATTTCAAAGACAAGTTTAGCAGATAAATAAGATATAAGCTTTTACCACTTTCAATTATTTCAAGGCTCTGAGACGGGTTGTGGAGGCACATGTGAACGATAACAAAAAACTACGTGGACAATATGTGCAATGGCGAAGAGAAATACTGACCCATCCAAATACATTAGCCTATTTCAAAGCTATTTATCATTCGGATTATACTTTATTTGGGAAAGTTCCTCCTGGTTCGCCAAGAAAAGCGGTAAGAAGAGGAACAAGAAGGAATTGGAGATTGATTCATGTATGATTATGTGACTCATTTACAAATTATTATTATGCTAATTGGTTCCTGCATTTAATGAAAAGTTTTATTGAATATATTAAAATGAGAGTTGCGTAACAAAAGTTTTTGAACTATTGGCCCAACCTAAAGACAACCATAGTACAAGATTGAACCATTAAAGACAAGACATTTTTGAGACCATTAAAGCTACACTGGAGAGTTTGATCATTTACTTTCATTTTTCATTTGCTATATTTCTATTAAACCGTCTTAAATTAATGCTTAAAGTTGAAAGCAATCTTTTCTGTTTTGCGTTGCAAGCTTTAGTGATAACTTGTTGGGGTGAAAGTGAGGAGTGATTTCAGTCTCTGCTCTCATGACGCAAAGAAATTTCAGGACGATCTATCAAATTCACGATTCATCAAATTGGGGTTTTTCCTTTCACTGGGAACAATAGGGAAATTCTCAGAGTGATTTTAAATTTTGACAATTATTAAGTTATGTCGCATATGCAACAAGACTGATACCCTCAAAAAAACTAAATGCTATAACTTTAAGCGCTTCATGGTGCTTTGCTGTTTTTCACGTGAATTCCAATTTTGGTCTTCAATTTCCCTAATCTCGAACATAGACAACCAGCCAGGCGATCCTCCGATTCCAAGATTTCCTATTCTGAACACTCAGCGACATTCCAAAAGGCGTGAGAGGGAAAAACGTCTGCAATGTGGGGCGAGGATGAAGCGGGTGAGGCGGGGTAAGGCCTACCCCAATTCGACTCTTTCTCTTCACTTTTTTTCTTTAAAGCGTTGGTCACTTGGGAAGGGGAAATAGGCAAGGGGGCAAGGGTCCATCCTTCTCTGCGAAGAACGGAAGGAGGCCGAGTCTGGAAATAGGAATGAGAGTGAGGAGAGGGAAAGGAATGTTTCTAGAAAGGTCCATTTTGACTCAAAAAAACAACGATAAATTCAATAAAGCTGATTTTCAGTTAGTGAAAAAGTTTTAATCAGTTCATTGTTGGCGATTTATATCAATTTCCAGGACTTTAACTTGAAAGAGCTGCAGCTTCAAATGTTTGTACTTCTATTAGGCTGTCCAGAAAGTCGTTTCATTCCTTTTCGTACTTGCGTTTAAAACCAACAAATACACCAATTGAACTACGGTTTGTTTCATCAGAAAGGCCAATTATTTTGCTGCAAAATAACGTTAAAACAATTGAACAGTAAACACTTTTATTTAGAGCAAACCATAGGTTAATTGATGAATTTGTTATTTTTCAACGGAAGTACAAAAAGGAACGAAAAGACTTTCTGGATAACCTAATATAATTGATTGTATTTTTTCCACAATTGTTGTGTTTGAAGCAGTTTCATGTGCAAATTTCGCAACACTTTCTAGCACATACAACACTTTTGCAAAGGATTCGTCACCTCACATTCTCCCTCCAGTCGAGGTCATATAAAGTGAGGAAACGAGTGGTAGAAGAGGGGGATTGCGTGTCTTCGTGGAAGGGTGCGTGATCAGAAGAGAAAAGAGAAGGGTCGTGTTGAGGGTAAGCCCCTCTCTCGTGTCTCGACAAACAGATCGCACGTGGGGGTCGATCGGGGCAGTGAGGGGACACCCCCTTTCTGCTCACTGAATGAGTCAGTTTTACCCCTCACCCATTTGCTGTGGTCTCCCCTTCTATCTGACTGACAGAGAGGAGTAACTGAGGAGGGCCTCGAATCGTCCATCCTCTCAAACAGACACGTCAATGCAATGCACACTCTGTCAAAAAATGAACACTTTTTCTGTATTTTATTTTAAGCTTATTTTTCTACCTAGAAAAGAACTATTCGATTTTAATGTTATGAATACTTTTGATCAAGTAATGGTGAATATGGTGGAAAGAAAAAGCGTCACTCGTAAACATCCCAAGGCTCGCGTGAAAAGGAGAAAAGAAGGGACAAAGTGCTTGTTTGTGAAAGCACATGACACACCACAATTTTTCTTTCCGTTTGTCAAAAAATAACCAAATGATTTTCAGCAAGAAAATCACCGATAACGAATGTTCTGCAGGCCATTTTTGGGGAATTCTCTTCGCTGAAGGGTTCCATGTGATAGGGGTGTTCCCATTGACAGTTCATCTTATAGCGCGTGACCACCACGAGAACAAGAAAGGATAGGAAGGCTCTCTCAGTCGTTGCAATCTCGTGACCGTTCTATTGTGAGTCCACCAAGAGAGTTCAGTTATGTGTAGTGAAGAGCGAGAAAAAAATTGGAGAAAATGAAAAGAAGGGAGTGATCGAGTGATCTGAGCAGTCAATGGAGAGAAAGGAAATAGTTGGTTGTTGACGGTCCTCATCATAAGAGGCAAAAAATGAAATGTAAAAAGGAGGACATGTGAATGGCACACCCCTGAAATTTAAAAAGAAAAAGTTGTGTATTTGAACAAAAAAGAGGTTTATTTTGATGGAACCAGTGGAATGACTGATCAACTTGAAATTCATCGGTTCCTTCTCCATTAGCAAAGTCATCCGTGCATGACAATCAAAAGATCCATGATCCATCTAGATGCTTCTAATTAGTACAAGTGAAAACTTCTAAACAGCTTTAAATTCACAAGATACTAGACTTTCCAGTTCGTTAATAGAGTTTTGGTCAGTGTGTTCTTTCATGTGGATTTCCCCGGCTTCACCGTTTATTTCAGTCGCCCGTTTGGAAAGGTGGTGAGAGAAAGCATTTTTAATTCGCCCTTTTCGCTTTTTTTTCACACAAAAACTCTTCGAATGGCCACACACAGAGTCGATCAGAAAAAAAAAGAATGAAAGGGTTATTGGGGAGAAGAGGAGAAGACGAGGGGAGGAAGAGGGAAAGGGGTCTCCCTTGGAGGGACGACTTCCCCGAGACGCTGAAGTGCCTGTGGTTCCTGGTCTCCACAGCACAGAAAAATGCCGTTTTGAGCCCCTGCAAAAACTTTTAGACACACAGAAAGTCTTTCTATAAAATGATGAAATCAGAGTAGCCCTCAAGTTACAGATAAAACCCATCACACCTTTTCCACTGATTGTGAGTTTGACGAAACAGAAGCGTCTTCGGATTCACATTTCATATGCCTTTTTTCCATTTAGAGTTTACATAGAACTCATTTTCTAAGGCGTATAAATAACTATGATGTTTTATGATCGGTTGTTTGCTAGAAAAATGCCCTTTGAAAAAAAGAGACAGAAAGAGAAGTCAATTCCAATTTAGTGTTTCTTGAGAGCGCGAGGAAGAGAAGAGGAGGCCAGAAATGTTGGATGTCCAAAGGCCGAGCCTCAATTAGCCTCCATCCCGGGGAATCCCTAGGGAAATGGAGAAAAAGGGGAAACAAGGAACTTCTGTGACCTTCCCCCTTTTAGCTGCCCCGATGGTGCCAGCTTCTCGCAAATCGAGATGTGGACGCTTTCAATTCCATTTTCTTGCTAAGCCTGAGCAAGACTTGGTAAGTAAAAAACAATCAACTGATTTCAATTCTAACATCTCAATACGTATCACCCATCAGAAAGCTCAATTTCTCCTCATTCCCTCAAGAAAAGAGAAAGGGGCAATAGGTGAGTGGAGAGGCACACGTGGACAACATGTGTGGAAAAGAGAAAAGGGAAAATGGGGGAGAGACTTCTGGGCGAGTGGAAAGGGTTGTTTTCGATGGAGGGAATTGGAAGACACACTCAGGCTCTTTTGAGGGAAGACTTTATGCTCACTCTCTACTCCAAATCGAGGAAGAGTTGAATTTATGAGGGAGAGGAGAGAAAAATAGAGGGAAATACTTGCATCCACTCCCACTTTTCTATCTTTTTCCCTTTTCTCAATCGGTGGATGGCGGTGTGTGTGTGTGGGGCGAGTCGGGGCAAAGTACGACTCCTTTTCTTCTCTCAACCCAAACGAGAGACACGTGGGCCGATTTCGAGCCTTTCATCACACGTGGTTCCCCTATATGAGCGCTGAACATTTTAAGTGGAGAAAAGGAGATTTCTTGCTGATTCATCTCTTCCAAGCCATTACCGTCAATGCTCAAAGAATCTTTTCGTGATGTTGAAATTCACTGGCTAAGAAAGTCTTCTAGAGAAACCGAACAGCGCTTGGTTATTTCACTTTTGTGCTCAAGAATATAGACAAAAACAAATGTTATAATAAATTCATTTTGAACATTTTAGTAAGCGCAATTGTATGACAAAAACTTGGATGTAAGGCACAAATAGACTTTGCAAGGGCTAGAGGTATTTATTTGATTCAGAGAGAAAAACACGTGAATCACCGATCGCCACGTGACATGCAAATTGTCCTTCCTTTCATCTGTCCTTTGTTTCTTTTTTAGATCGAGTGAATGAATGAGAAGAGCAGTTGATAGAGAGCAAAGAGGGAAAAGAGAACAAGAAAATAGCAAAGAGAAATTTTTAAATGAAAAGAGAGAGACTCCTGTAATTTCCAATACTTTTTAAACAAAAAGACAAAGTTCACTTTAAGATTTGGTGCATCAAAACTGACGCAATTGATTCTGTTTTGCTCTCGTTGTTTTGCGTTTAACAAAATTAAAGCATCAGCTTTATTCTAAACGTTTTTCTGAAAAACAGTAAACCATATAAAATATTATGGACCGGCAAACAATCAGATGTTAATTTGGCGTTCCTGAGGAGGTCATAGACCTTTCAAGAAACCAATTCAGGGACAAATTCCAACGGAATCATACAAATCACTAGGCAATAACAAAAACAAAACGAAAATTCAATTAGAGGCTGAGGATGGAGAGAATTGAACACGCATCATGACAAAAGATCCGTACGACAAAAAATAACTAGCAACCAGCGCTTAAACCAGAGTTTTATACTGAGTGTATGAAATGAGGGCCTAAAAGCTGACAAAAACTACGATCAGTCAGCAATAACAAAGAAACCACGTATTTTCAGGAGATTTAAAAAATGAGGGGGCTCACATAAATGAGAGAAAAGCTGGGAAACACAAAAGCCAAATGCTGAAACTAGATGGGAAATTGGAAATTCTAGAGCCCTGAGAGCAGAAAATTTTGGGAAAATGATTTAGAGGATGAGGTGACGAAGTGGCAAGCCGAGTTCTTGAAGAACCGATGCATGCTGAGCGAGATCGAAATGGGGATACAAAGAACGAGATGGGTAACAAATTGGAAAAGCTGACACAAGACCTTCTTTGACTGGATCAATAATAAGAGGTGATGGAGATGGGGAACTCTTTGTGATTGGAGAGTACTCAGGAAGAGATGGGGAAGCACGAGAAGAAGAAGGGACTGATGAATTGATGAAAGAAAATGGAGTGGGAGCACGAGATGGCTCTTGAGATGCAGGGATTTCCGATGGAATTGGCTCAGGGATGGTCAATGAAGACACATCAGCTCCAAGCTTGGAAAGATCATCGATCAGAGCTCGTCTTTCAGCTTCCAATGTAGCCAGTTCACGGTCAGCAAGAGCCATTTGAGAATCGAGACACTGAAATAATTTGATAAGATCAATAAATGGTCATGTTTTTTTACCTCAATGTGATCGTGAGCTCTGGTCAGCAAGGCCAGTGTGGTATTCTTGGCCGCGTCAGGTGAATCCGGAACAAGACTTTTGAGTGTTTCAAGACAATCCTTCAAGTTTGCTCTTCGATTTTTTTCCAATTCGTTATGAGCAGTCCTAAATTTTATAATTAGAGTATTTCATTGGTACTTTACTTTCGCATTTACAAAAACAAATCTGAAAATAATTTTACCTGCTTTGTTTGGTGCTCGAACTTTTTCTTGAAATGGTGTAAGGTTCGGAAGAAGTAGCCGATGAGGTGGAGGCTGGCCGCTTCACACGAATTTTTCCAGAAATCAAATCACGAAGCTCCATTTCTTCACTGATTGCCGAATCTAGAAAAGGTTTTTACATTGTTGAGCTCTAGTTTTGTTTTCAAAATATCTTTGTTTTTGCTCTATAAGACTCACCAATCAAGAAAGAGCTTGTTGCTGCCGAGGCTTGATGTTGAGCAGCGGCTGCTTCGAGAAAGCGAGCAGCGTTGAGAAGAGAGTCGATGGCGAGAGCAGATTGCATGTTGAACGTTGAAGAGTCAAGGAATAAAATCAAATGGAAAAGGTCGTGACTCGGTTTGCAAGAAAACGAAGAATTGAAGCGAGGGAGTGCGGGCGGCACCGGGCGTGCTCGACACAGACTGCGCCCTCCCTCAACCCGCCCCAAAACGAAGAGAGAAAAGAGAAGGCGGACCCGCATCCCCATCTCTGCGACTCTCTATATAGACACACTCTCTCGCCCCACCAGAGAACACACCGAGACGGGCATGTGTCCTCCACGTGCACAAATCAAGTGAAAAGACGGAAAAGAGATGGGGAAGGCCCGTCCACCGGTGGGCGAGGCCTTCCAGGCGCCCCCTATTTGAGAGATTGGGCATAAAAAGGAGAGAACAGACAGGAAACGACCATGTGCGGATGGGGAGGACAATGTGCAGAATGGGCGCACCCAAACACCCCCTCTACCCTCTCCGTCGCCGAATCTCCCCGAGGGCTGTGAGAGTGCTCGGGGAAAGCCTCCCCCTCTTCTCCTC
Source organism: Mesorhabditis belari (assembly GCA_958450365.1). Lineage (NCBI taxonomy): Eukaryota > Metazoa > Nematoda > Chromadorea > Rhabditida > Rhabditidae > Mesorhabditis > Mesorhabditis belari. The sequence continues at coordinate 819,924 of CAUEEP010000898.1, forward strand.
TCCACGACGAAGATGGGGGCTCCCCTTCAGGCATAAACAATCTATGCTTCTTTTCTGGGGATCCCCCATGGGCAGTGAATAGGTGAATCGACAGGGAAGTTTTAGGCTTTGCTCTCAAGTGCTCAATGGTCCGCTAACAAGAACTCCAAGAATTAAAAACTTTACTTGAGATAGAGTCAGCAGACTCTATCACATCTCTATCTAAGTCAGCAGACTCTATCTAACTTTGTCAACTTGGTCCAGGGTTCAATCCCCACTCCGGAAATCTACTTTTTCTTGCCAATTTCTTCATTTCTTTATTGCAAACACATCACTCATCAGTAAAGAATTGTTTTCCAGAACAGCTCTTTTGAAAAAGCAAATTTTCTATTCGAATGGTCAATGGCCCCATTCAGTGATGGAATGAAGAAAGCTGATAAGTGTTTTCCTTGGAGATTCTCTGTAATTGGTGTGTGTCAACGACAACTTGTTTTTTTCTGGTCCATTCTCCTGGGGATTTCTTGCTTTTTCCCCTCCCCCACTCTCTTTTACTAAATTCCATATAATCCGAGGGAGGGGATTAACGGATGGAAAACATTTTATCTATAATCACAATTTATTTGAATGATATAGCTCTCTTGGGAGGAAAATCACGTGCTGTGTGATCTACGAGTTGCTCTTTCGTTTCATAAGGTGTTTACGGTTCTAGGTAATAGTTTGGGAAATTAGTGGACAATAAAATCTCTGGTAAAACATGGATATTAAGCCGGAGGAAAATAATGTGCAAGTATCTTTGCTTTTTTTGTGAAGACCTCACTACAAAACTTTTGGGACTAGGATCGGATGTTTTCGATAAAATAGAAACATTACGCTGATCTACATGTCTTTTCCCCTCAATTCTTTATGACGTAAACGTAAGAGGTCGATGCTTGGAGGAAGGGAGCACGCGCATACACGTGTATCCTCTTTCCTTCTCTTCTTTCTCCTCCACTTTTCCCCGCTCTCCCATTCAAGTCCATGAAGTGGTGATGAGAGCTCAGAGGGGCTTCCCCCAAAACGGGTTTGTGTCGCAAATTTTGTGAATGCTCGAGTTGGGATTCACAAAAGTGCTATTTTCAAATCAAACAAAACAATTTTTGGTTCATTTTGTTCACACATATTATTAACAAATAAACACATATTGTTAACACATTGATCTTAACCTCAAGCTAATAGGGAAAGGCAAGCACTTTCGGAACGAGTTCAAACCAATCTTATAGAATCGGTCACGCTTAGTTCGAATCTGGTTTTAGTTTTTGCCCTCGAGGTCTGTAACGCAGCATATCTGGCCTACAAGTTTTAGGTGCATTTTTCTTCTTTATTTATTTTTATCTTATTCTAATCTTCAATGTTCATTGCGTGTACTTTGACCTGAGGGATTCCCTGTTATTTTTACACTACATCAATCAACCAGAGAGTCCACGTGCATTTCTCTCTTTTCAATTCTCTCACTCAAAATCACCACGCACAATTTCAAATCGGTCAAACTACCTTTGGAAAATACAGGTTCCCGTAAAATGAGAAACTTGGAAGTAAAGAGAAAGGAAAAAACTTCTTACCATTTAAAGAAAAAGAGATTCACTTTCGGTTGTTGAGTGACACTGTCACGAGGAAAAAAATATATCCCTTTTCCCAATTAAACTTTTTGAGTTGTTTTGCTGCAAATATTGGCATGCTGCTATTCTGAGCCAAGTTTTGCAGAAAATGAAAAAACCAATAGGATTCAACCATTGCTAAAATGAAAAAAGATCCAATGGGATCCAACCATTGCTGTGAAAAAAGCATCAGCATAGAAAGATCAGTTCACGTGATTTCCTAGATTTCCATTAAATCCAAACTAATACATTCTTTCAAAGCAAATCTATGTGTGGGTGAGGATTAAATCAAAAGAAAAGTAATGAAACACCCCCGCTTTGCTTATCCCTTCAAGTGGATTATCTCTTTTAATAAATGAATGAAAATCCTAGCCAACCGAAAGTTTACAATGAACAAAATATTAGTTGAACACATGTGGATTAATTTTTGGAAGTGAATGGAAATGGAATTCTGGAGCAAAAAGGGTTTTTGCGGTTTTCTTGGGCACAAATTTGGTGAAATGGAAAAGGAGAGATTGAATGTCACCAGGGTAAAGAACTGCACACTGATTGCGAGTGTTCATCCGTTTATCTTCATTTATGTAATTACCGTCTCGATTCTCGATATAAAGATATAGCGAAATGGAGTTGTTATATCGAAAATCGTTATATAAAAGTAAAAAACCAAAGTTTTTAACCCAAATTGTTATATCAAGTTATAATAAACCGTTTATCACAAAAACAAACAAATTTAGTTCATGTTATTACAAACAAAGAGATGAAATTACTGCAACTGATGTGATTGCACCATTTACTGGGTAGACTGGATATAAGATTCTTCATTTGATGGAATCCGATGAATCGTTTCTTGTCGATATATGGACATGTATGTGCAAGTGAGAAAGCTAAAAATATGAAAAGATCGAGGCTTGAACTAACAAAAGAAAGGCATCGAGTCAAGCTAACCTTTTGACTTGGGACCAAGTCCATCTTATAGAGTCAGTCATAGGGATCTCGAATCCGTTTTTAGTTTTTCAAAATGCTTCGCAAACGCGAGGTATTTGGCATGGAAAATTACCTTGAATTTCGAGCTCCTTATAACGCCGTCACATGCTTCAACTCTATTATTCATTGTAAATACGTAGGAAAACAGTTTTTGCAAAAAAGCAAAAAAGTTTGGCGAGAGTGGGACTCAAACTTGAGGACAAAGAATATAATAGGTTTGGTAGTCTAGAAGACTATCCACTAGACCACCGAAGCATTCGCTGATCTGTGACAGCTTCTTAAGGAGCTCGAAATTCAAGGTAATTTTCCATGCCAAATACCTCGCGTTTGCGAAGCATTTTGCAAAAACTAAAAACGGAATCGAGATCCCTATGGCTGACTCCATAAGATGGACTTAGTCTCAAGTCAAAAGGTTAGCTTAACTCGATGCCTTTCTTTTGTAAGCAGATCTAACTATAAGACTAGCTATGTATTTAAATATAAATACAAAATTTACAGCTTAACACATCACTAAAGCAGATTTACAAAAACTCGTAATTTTTGTTGTTTGTCTGTCACAAACTATCATGCTTACTATAGATTTACGGGGTTTCGAGATGAAATCACCTAAAAGAAATGGCCTGAAGCGGCTCTTATCTTTACGATCATTCGAAAAGAAAATCCCAGTTTTTCTGTTCTGAAATTAGTAGTTCATTGTCTGTTCAAAGGAAATACAAAAAAAATCAGCGTCGATCTCAATATTTTCCAATGAACATCTTTATTTGTTTATTTGCTTTGTTTTCGTTTACATTTTCTCAGCCAAATTCATATCTACGGGTAAGTTCCCTCTTTAAATCCAATCAGACCGGAAACGCAGGAAGTCGAAGTTGATGGATTTACAACAATCTTTTCTCATGGATATCCACAATTATTACAAACGACAACAAGAACCGTGAAAGTGAAGTTGGAAAAGAGATTGTATTAGAAAAAAATCAAACTTTTAGAGGAAATAACTCTCTGGAAACTGATGTCACCGAATATGTCAATCCCTTTCGGTAAATAACTGCATGAAGTAACAAGTATTCAATTTTTAGACTGGATTGGAAACTCACCTCAAAGGCACAAACGGGTCTCCTTTTTTTCTTTGATCGATTAGGCCTCGATGCTGCGGATCAGTTTTGGATTTGCAGTGAATCACAATACTTGTTGTGCCTTCGAGATCCTTCATCTTGCCTATGTGTTGATGTTAGTTTAAGTTCTCATAAAAAACTAAAAATTGTCAGGTGACTAGGGAAGTAGATTCAGTCTATTGGAATGCGACTCAAGGTCCAGCCTTTGTTCTTTTGGTATATGGAGTTTCGAAACAGTTTGATAGCGGAATCAAAGCAAGAGGTGGCTTCAGAGGAAAAGTTATCGAAGTTGGTAAGTAACCACTTATAATTAGGTTATTTGTTTTGATTTCAGCTGATAAATATCATGATTGTGGCACAACGAAGGATATAAGCAGTATGAGAACACCATATTATATGATTTCCTCTGGTTTCTCTATACAATTCCACAGATAAACTAATCATATTTATTTGAGGATATCCCTTTTCGGCGGGAAATCAATCGAAATGTGATCTTTTGGTAACGGCAACATCGGGAATTCGAGTACGAGTCTACTTTCTGATACCGGTTGATGGATACCTTATGGTAGCCGGGACAAATCCAAATGGAACTTTTACAAACACCACCTTTACCAAGTTAGAAATCAACCATCCTACTTATTATAAGGTTTATGTAACCCCTGGCTCTGCCGGGGTTTAACTGCTGGTCCTGTATAGTGAGTGATTTTCAGTGAAGTACTTTTTGGTGGTATTCCTACTCTCTATTTCCGTCAAAATGTCACATTGAGTACTTTATTGATGGGTGTTACGGATGACTTAACGTCTTACTACATTGTAGCTATTGATTCATATGACAGTAAGTTTCCAGCTGCAATAGTTCTGTGATATTTACTAAGAACTTATTGAATTTGTAGTTGCGGCTACTATGGCTTGTGATCAATATGATGATCAATCGATCGATCAAGAATTGACTATTTGGACATCTGGTCATTCGTATCTTGAAGATACAATCAGAGTACACAATAAAACTGTAATAATCATTCAAAAGGTATTTTTCAGCCTTACTTTAACAACGCTGAGTGTAATTACAAAATAACAATCACTCAAGCATATCAAATGTTTCTTGAAATAATCGGGATGAACCTTGAAGAAAATGCCGATTTCTTTTATGCTCCGGACTTTAATCAAGAGTTTGTGGTCAGTTTTAAGAAATCGAGTCAACATAAACTGTTTCCATAAAGTTATTATCTTTTTCTAGAATGGCATTGCTCTGACTGGATTGAATTCATATAGTCTGCATGCTGGAGTAATTGGATTGAAAGAAGCGAATATAAAATGGATAACAGATGGATTGGGAGTTGAATCGGGAGGGATTGTCAATGTACTTCTTGCTGGTTATTGAGCTAAATGTATCATTATTAATATTATTAGATTGCACTTGCACCGGAGGAGTGTTTGATTTAACAACTGATGCCTCATCCAAATCCTTCGCAAACCCAGTCAAAAAACATGATGATTTTACCTACAGCACCTATTGCCGGTAAGCTATATTTAAAAGTTAATAACTTCTTGGGTTAATCACTATTTTGTTAATGATAAACAAGTAAGTTTCTAGAGGAATGGAGTGTATTTGGACATTTCTTGTCGATCCCAAACATCTCACAACTCTTAACGTTACTGATGTTGATCTCGGATATTTTGATGTTTTTCAGGTCGAGACAGAGAAAGGCCCTTGGGGGAAAATTGATCGGTTAGTAAGTTTCATGCAAAATAAGACAATCTTTCAGATGGGGATCCTATGGATTCACTAATTTTTCAAATGTTACACTAGTCCTATCGAGTAGTCTTCTCTTATCTGATGAGTTTAAACAAGAAGATCTAAAGCGACGAGGAGTCAACTTTAACGTAAAATCAGGTCAGAAATATCAGAATCTAAAAAGTAGCTTGCAGAGTTTAGAGGTAGTCATTCCAAAAACAATTGATCTCTGTAATTTATCAATTACAAAAATCGATGAAAATGCTTCCCCGATGCTTGAACAGGAATTCATTATTACTTCGTGCAAAACGTGAGCAGAATGCTTTATCAGTTCGTGACTTTTTCCGAAACAAATACTTTAGTGGCGCACTAAAGCAAGAGTAAAATACCGTCAACCGCCTTAAGTTGGAATTAATTTGGCTGATACTCTGCTACGAAAAGCTTTCTGGGTTAATTTTAGTAATTAAATCAACTTTAGCTTTGAATTCGCTCAGATATTTGGTGAAAAGTGTAGTTGCTGGAACTGAAAATGTTTCGTAAAATATAAAACCTTTTGTCTTTTTTACTTTCATTTATATATCAGGTTTTTCAGGAGACTACACCAACCATAAAAAGTTCTCTTCTGTTTCAGAAAAAGTTTCTCAAATTGAAAATACTTTTTTCCTTTTGAAGATGAAGAAGAAAATACTTTTCCTACATCCAGTAAACCAAAAGAACATGAGTAAACGTGGTTCTGGTAATTTTAGGTCACCAGATTTACTGAAGGCATGACTTTTCAATTCAAAAACTAATTGAAAAAGCCGCTTGAGTAAGATTTACCTGTAAGATGGATTGTACTAACAATAAGCTTTCTTCTATAGTGTTTTTCTGAATTTGATAGTTGCAAGTGTGAATTTCTTTAACAGAGGAGCTCTTAAAAATGTTTTAATCAACGTTGAAAGCTTGCTCGTATATTTAAACGTAAAAGTATACCTAGCTGAGACTCTAGCTATTAGTTATCTTCGATAGACCCTCTTGTTGCCTTTTATGGTGTTCCTCTTACGAAAAGTTATAGAAACTTACCTTTCGGAACAGCGTAACAACCAAATTAATTTCAACTTAACTTATCATAAAAAATAAAACATATTCTTAAAGTTGAAAAGCGAAAAAAATACAAAAACGGCAATCAATTTGCATTTATGGCAGAGATTTCCTACTTAGAGTACAGGATTTTATCCAGGCTTTAGTGCGCTACCTAAATTTTTGTTTTGGAAAAAGTCACAACATAGCTTTATCGTCTAAAAATCTTCTTTAGGCCTCTTGCTATTTATGCAAAAAGTTATGATGAAAGTACGTTGCAGATTTTTGATGGAGATCTTGACAATGGATTGCCTATGAAAATAGAGTAAAGTTTTTGAAGAGGAAAAGGGTTGATTTGTTTTTTAGAACCACGATGATCATCACACAAAACAAACTCTCGATTCGCATCACAAAAGGAGATCCGTTTGCTACTCGAACTCTTCTTTATGTTAGTGATTCATTTGTGGACCAAAGTACTTTTGAAACACACTAACATTCACCTGAAATTTTAAATAGATCACTGGTTTTGTGGTGGATTTTCACAAGGGTCACTAAATGTGACTTCTCCTGGTTGTTTACTGGTTTACGAAGAAGATGAAATTGATGCAATCACAGTAAGATGAAGCGAAAAAGAATATTTTCACCATACAATAGGTGGCCCGTCAATCTCTGCCAATTTATAGAGGAATCTCAATTCAACCAGATGATCTCATTCCAAGGTATCATTTCATTTCAAGAAAATATCATTGCCTTTTTTAGCACACCTGATTTTCCTCTTCGTTTAATGACTTTAAATGCAAAAGCTTCATTCACCTTTAAAATTCCCGAGAATTTTGCCTATGGCGGTTCATTCTCTTCAATGAGTGGATTTGGTAAACAAGTTTGCAATGGCTTTAAGTGAATTGTCTCTAGAATTTATTTCAATCACTGAACAACCTTCTCTTGTTGTTTCACCGGACTACTTCGATCCAACACAAAAAGCTTTTGATTGGCGTTTTGAAGTGTTCTGTGTAAGAGTTGAACGTAGTTAAAACTGGATCAAAGAATTTAGGATTTTAACTCTTTTAATGGAAAGTTTACTTTGATGAAACCATTAGGACAAGGAGCGAGTTTGTGCCGGTCAGATCAAGTTTGGTGAGTCGAAAAGAACAACACACCCTTCAAGTAAATGGAATCTAGTTGGGGTCCAAACGATGGAATGGCTACAGGCAACTTTGAATGTGATTCAGCTTTGAGTTACAATGCTTCAATGGATGGGACAGCTCTCATTTTGCAGTAATCACATATTTAATCTGTAAATGATTCAAGTTTCTAATCAGAATGCTGACGGTACCAGTCAGATCGACAACAAGCCAGACGATTGGGAGTGGAATTTGAATAAAAATCTTTTGATAATTTATTTGGTCAAATATGCATTTTAAAGCCTATGCTTTACATAAATGTCTTAAAAGCTAAACAGCTTAAAATTGTGCATATTGTATAGTGAGAGCACTGAGTAGCAATGCTAAAGGATTTTTTCGATTTCTTCTTTCGGCTGTTAACACAGAGAGTTGTCATACTATTAGAAAAAATACGGTAAGCTAAAAAATGAGAACTAGAGGCACGGCCAGTGGTGGAAATGACCAGCTGTGGCTGACCTCTACCACTCCCCATTCTTTTCGAGGAACGTCTCTCACTCACTCTTTTCCCTTCTTTTTCTCAACATCCAATAGTTTACAACGGATCTTGCTTTCCATTCCTTTCTCCGCCACTCAATTTTTCTTTACGCTTACTTATTTAAATGTCAACTTCATGTCTAATTGCACTTATCGCGAATTATAGCGAGAAGCAAACCACTTTTTTTAAAGTTAACCTAAAACCAATCTACTTTTGAAGCAAATGTTGCAATTTTTTCCTTTCTGTTTTAATGACTTAAATAGTGCCTTGTCGACTTGTTATCTGATCAAAATTCTAGATTAGATTGGATTAGATTGAATTCAATCCGATAAAGGCTTTTATCGGATCATCATCCGAGACAATCTGATCCGATGTAATCCGGACTCAATCCATCGGATAGCAAGTCTATTGCCTTGCCTTGTTACAGAGTTGTTGTTGTTGTTGTTTTGAAATTTAATCAAAGCAGTTTTTCAAAGAACCGAGATGGATGATCAAGAAGATCTCGAGGGAAAGTTACTGGATGAACCATCAACATCATCAGAATTGAGTGACACGGAAGATCCGTTGATGAAAGATGAAGGAATGCAGACAAAAACTCCTTCAAGACCATCAACACCAATCGACCAGATTAGGGGGATTCCTCGAATCAAACCCATTCACAACCAAATTCCTCTACCCATATCAATGCAGGGTACGAAACGATTACAATTATATTCATCAAAAGAAACATTTAGAAACGTCCAAAGTTGACAAGCGTTTTTATCTTTTGAGTATTCCAATCACTCTATTCTTTGCGATATCTTTTCAATACGGGTATACGAACTATTATTTGATGCCTAAAATGGAGAGAACTCTGATACAACAAACAAATACAATCGACTTGCAAAAAGTAAGCAGTGCATATCGTAAAAAAAAGCAAACGTTTTAAATTTTAGGCACTGTGGCGTCCTCTATCCAAATCAGATCTCTTCTCATTGCAGAAACCTCAACCAAATTCTCCAAAATTCGGCTTTGGCTGGGTAGAAAAATCAACAAAAACGGTTTCAAAAATGAAAATTTTGTTGTAAAGAGTGGATTTTAGATCTTTTCAAACGTTGAAGATATCGAATCGTTTTCTTGGGAGATTTCCGATGGTTTAACCTTTGGTAATCAAAATTTCCGAAATGGAACTGCCACTGGTTCATTTCGATGGCTGAATTCGAAAAATGTAAGTAAAAAAGCCTCAGGAAACAGTTTTATCCACACAATAAATCGGTTGGACTAACGAGAAACATCATGGGCGAAGTCGAACTCGGACCTGGTGACTCGCAAGCGAGAGACCTATCCACTAGGCCATGCATGCACAAGAGGAGTAGGATGATATTTCAGACATGGACTACGCGGTTCGCTTTGAAAACCGATGAATACGAGGAAAAAAAACAATTTGGAGTCTTTTTCTACTTTCAGGTGTTTAAGAATAAAAAAAGAAAGGTATTTGAAAATATTTTAGGGAAATGGAGACGAAAAAATCGTTTCTATTAACAAGACTTTGCTGAAAGGAAACTCACAACAAATGGGCAATTTTTCGCTCTCTCTCGATCTATGGGGCGATGAGGCATTTTTAATCTTTTCTTTTAAAAGAAACTTTAAATTTAGATTAATTTTTCAACTTTTCATTTAAATGAGCTCAATCTTACTACGATCAAAAATGTACTTTTGGAAAACTCTACAATTGAAACGTCGAAAAATTCAAAGGTAACTAAATAAGATTATGAAGGCTTTCCTATGTAACATCTAGATTATATGATGTGGATAAAAGCTAAATTTGAATTTACAGATTACTGTTTTCTACACGGATATTCCTGCACAAATTGACTGGGAATTCTCTTTTCAAACTGAAAAAGAAAAGCCGTACATTGGAGAGCAATTCTTTTTGGAGATGAATACACGCATATCGGAATTCAACAAGAAATTTGAAGAAAGATTTGCACTGAAAGAAAAGGCATTAAACAGATTTTGATTGTGATATGGTAAATTTCTAGAATTTACCCGAATTTTACGCGAAACTGGGTGTTTCATCGCTATCGAATTTGCTGATGGGAAGAATTTATCTTGAAGATTCACCAATTATTCATGGCAAGTACAATAAAGAAGTGAGATACAAAAAAGACGAATATAATCACGTTTCTAAATTTTAGTTTACTTATGGTACTCTGAACACTATTCTTCCGTGGGCATCAAAGGATTTGAAAGAGACAACTTTGGAGGATCTCATTCCAACAATTCTTGTGCTCAAGCATTTTGATTCAAGCTTGGCTCTAAAGGCAAACTCTCAATAAAGGAAAATGTAGAAACTAAGAATTTCAGTATCTCGAATCGTGGCTGAATATTGCAAATGAACACCTCCAAATTCTGCCCAAAATCACTGACAAGCCTATAGAATTGAATGACAACATTTACCCACAAATATTTTTTGCTTTAGATCAACTGTTCGACTCCCAGGTATAAAACTTTGAAATTTTTTGAAACTTCAATCCCTTTTAGTTTTTGGAAAAGTACTCGGATCAACTTTTAAATCTCTATCCTCGACTAGAAAAGTATGCAAATACAATCCATGAGGAGATGAAGACTGATCAAAATGGACTTTTTTCTTGGCCACAAAACGTGAACTTCTCAATTTTTGGTGCGCATGCTAGAAAAGAGGTAAATGAAATGGAAATTATTTTATCATCTGGCCGATTTAGGGAGCACATATTGACGCACAAGTTTGGCTATATTACACAGGAAAAACAATGCAGAAATTATCAACTCTCTTTGGTTCAAATCAAGAAAAATATCACTGGAAGAGCATGCTTGACGAAGTTTCTAAGCAGTGGCATCGTTTCAAACATGGAGGACGGTTCTGTGATGTTGAGGTAGCTTTCCAGTCCTGTAAAATATATTCATTTTTATAGTTTGTCAAGCCAAACACGGATTTAAAGACGGCATCTACCGAGAAGTTTTATAATTGCAAGGTTGAGTTTACACTACTGAAGTTGAGTATTGCTTTTTAGACCGGAAAAGCCGTTCTACCAATATTACTGGGGTTGAATGAGACGAGTCACGAAGAATTTGACAAAATTCTCTTGGAGCTACTTGATGCGGTTTGTTTCTACCAATACAAGAATTAGCTTTCATTTCAGAAATGGTTAACTAGTGTTGGAATCAGAGAAAAAGAGTCGATAGGCCAAGTAAATATCCTCTTCAATTATTGGGTTCTTCAATCGGCTTTCAATCACATTCATGAAAGTGGACCTCACCAGGTCAATTTCAATTTAAGACAAACTAGACTTATAAGGGCATGGTCTCAGCTCAAAATTTAGAAGTTCTTGGTTAAGGGAGGATTCGAACCCAAGTCAAAAAGACTCCGTAGACTAGCACACTACTCAACTTTGAACTGAGATCATTCCCTTCTTAACATGTAAGCAGTTTTTATCAAAGGCGTAGGAACAACTAAAACTTTCGTTACTTACACCTCGTCAATCCCCAAATTTTCAGAGTGATGCTCATCAATTATATGGAAATCTGCGATCCACCATCATTTCAGCTCTTGCCAATCTGTTTACGGTAAACGAAGCATAAATGAACCCAAACCAACAAGAATTGTTCAGTCAAACGGCCTTCTTTTTGACTCATTTGATCCATTAACTTCAATGGGTGTTCCTCCAAGAAATCCCACTTCCACTTCAATTCTGCTTTTGATTTTGGCCGAAAAGTATTAAAACATATTGAGCGTCAACAAATCACCAACAATTTATTTAAAGCCTATTGAAGTGAGAAATAAATTTTGAAAGAACGAAATGCACCAAAATGAATTTGTTCACAAACGCTTGGCTCCTACAAAAAAACAAAACAAATGGCAGGAAATTCAAGACAGTGCGGTCTTTTGAAAAAGTTCGTTCTCGTTGACTTGATTTTGTCTGATGAATCGTCGTTTAATCTGAAAAAAATATGTTTAATTTATACCTTAAAATGCTTTTGTTACCTTGTCATAAAGTGCAAACTTCCAGCCAACGAGAACAATGATAAAGATGAGGAAAACAGATAGAGCCGATGAAAGTGAAACCCACACTAGAGAACTGTCAAGGCTTACGTGGAGGACTTCAACTACCTGAAAGAAAAATAAATGAACAGTTTTGACCGCCATGTGAACAATTATTCGTGTGAGTAAATGCATTTTTTAAAATTTAAACAGTATTAACCGGATAATGCATATCCTGAGAGAGTCTAGCCACTCCCAATGAATTCATCGCTTCTGCAATTGCCGAATGATTTGTGTTGAGACCGGATGGTTCTTCAAAGACAATGAAATGAACAGAAAGAGCTTCTCCTTCTCTTCCCATATCTCGCAACTAAAATTCGCCTTTTTTGTATTTACGAATAAATGGCAAACATCAACATCGAGTTCTTGCTCATCAGCGCTTCTCTTCTTCTTTTCACTGCCTGAAACACTTTCTCTTACTGCGTTCACGAGATCATTTTGTATAGAGGATCGAAATTCGGGATCAGAGATATTCACAGAATCCGGAACAAAAAGTCGCATCACCAAAGCATCATTTATTGATCTGAAACACACTAAAAAGAATATAAGCTTGTGTTTACCTGGTGAATCGCCTTTTTCGCTCAACAATCCCTTCAGGTTTGGGAAATGGAGCTTGTCCAGGAGCAACAGTAAACATTGGTGTCTCAGACGTGTAGAGATCGATTGCATTTATTGTTGCAGAGAATTCAAAGAGACCCGGACTGGCTAAAAGGATTCAAATATCATTTATCTTTGTTTAAACAATAGTTTTGAAAGTTTGGTATTAGAAACAATGAACAAAAAGACTATGATCGAAGTGAATGCTCAAAACAGCAATGAACTAAAAACACTGACACTGAGATTGTTCTTCATTTTGGTATCCATTTTGTGAGAACTGAGCAAACTGTCCAATGACAAAACCATCGGTTGTCGCTGAAGTATTAAAGTTTGAAAAGTTAAAGATAGTTTAGAAGCACTTTGTGCAAAAACATCTGGAATAGATCGAGGTTCATTTCTCGTACTCACATCTGATTGCTTTTTACCTAAATCGAGAAGTTTGTTCTGCGTAACAGAGGCACGGCAAACCTCCCGCACACCAAGCCATGCTTTTAAACAGAAAATCAAAAATCGAACTAGCAAATCGAATATGTACAGAGAACAGAATAAGTGACTAGCAATGAATAGTGATATGTTAGCAAGAGTTCTTTTCTAATTTCGTTATTTCCATCATGGATGGTTTGTTTTCTCCTTTTTTCCTTTTGCTTTGCCTAGCGCACGAGTCGTTTTATGCTTTCTACTTGATATTGTTGATGTTGAAATCCTCAGCAAAGGTGCCGGCAAAGGAAAATCACTCAGATCATTAGGAATTGTTTGTTTAGGATAAAATGGTGGAGGTAAAGGGAATTTTTGTTCACCGATAAATCTAGGCTCGAGCCAATTTGTTTCGAGTGTTTCCATCATCACGCGAGTAGTTCTGGTTGATGCTGTGCTTATTTTCGTTGTTTTGAACGTCTGGTTGTCTTGGATTTGCCGCTTATTTCCAAGGTATGTGGAGTTGGAAATAAATCTCTAGGGAAGCGTCTCAGCTTTTGGGAATTCAGCTTCCATTGTTGATTGGTTCATTTGGCTAGGAGTTGGAAAATTTTCAAGGATTCCATCACCGAGATTCTCTGGAATGGGAAAATCCGTTGGCGCGGTTGGAGCAGAATAGGAGCGAACATCAATAGTGGCCGGTGTTGGGAAATCAGTTGCAATGGTCGCATCAAGCTCACTTTTGTTAGTAATCAAGGCTTTAGGTGTGGGGAATGTGTCAGTGATAAGTTCATTCTCTTTCCATTCACTCGATCCACTCGATGAGGTGACGGGGGGAAGTGGGGTGCTGTCTCTAACCACAGTCACACTCACATCACCATCACCAAGAGGACCAAGAGAAGAGGGAAAAGGAAAAGACTCGGACACGGCAATCCATTCAATGTCAGTGGTGCTGATCGGGGAGAACGAAGAAGTGCTCAATGTTGATGAACTCAAGTTGTGAGGGGAGAATGAACCTTCATTCCTTGGGGTTTCCGACACCACAGTTGTCTCTTCGCCTGGTCCTACCATTGGTATGCCTAAAATTTTAAGTGGTAAAGACAAGAATTATTTACCAGGTTGTGTTGTTAGATGAGTGTTATGCTCTTCTCCATTTGGGTCTAAAAAGATAATTCAAAATGTCTACGATCAAGATTCAACCTGTTTTTGGAGTCAAGTCGGTCCACATTACACTGGGCGATTCGTTTTCACCGATTTCAGTAGCTGTGGTTTGTTTGGAAGTAGTAATTGAATCAAACGGATCATTTAAAGGAGAGGGTTGGGTTGAGAGTGATGAGGATGTGGTGTCTTGTTCAGTGGTTGTTTCTTCAACTTCTGTTACTCCTTGAACGGATTGCTCAGTGGCTTTTGTTATAAATTCTCCATTTGCAGGGATTACTGTAGTTAGAGCTTGGGGTTCTTCAGCTTGTTTTGTCCCAGTATCTGACTCTTCATTGTTTGCCCCGGTATTGCTGCTCTCATTTTGAACGGGGCCAAGACTATCATAATTGTCTTTTGGCATAACAAATGGGGGCACAATTGATGGTAGCACTGCCCTCTAAACATTTTAACTTTTCGAATTTAATGGACTAATTTACCTCTTCAACAGCCAATACTTTAACAGTGATATTTCCCGTGTCCAATATCATACGTGGAATTCCACCAGCCACCGTCAGATTATGCACAGCAGCTGTGAGCCCAACCTATAAACATTTACCTAGTTTTTTTTCACTTTCAAAAACCTTTGTAAGATTGCCCATCATGTCAATGTGACTTCGATTGCTGTTTGCTCTAATCACATTGCCTTCGAGATTCAATTGGAGATGCATCGAGGTGACATTCACTCTTTCAGCAATGGTAGAATCACTTCCCACACTCATCACTCCTTTACCTCGATCAACTTCCAATCTAACAATCTTTTCTCATTAGCTCTTTTGTTATCATTTTACTTTGAATATTGTCCAACTGAAATTCCAACATCAGTGCTATTTGGTGAGAGAGTGGCGACCGTTCTATCATCTTTACAATTAACAAGTAGTTGGCTAAAAATGAAGAATAAAGAATTGATCTCTCAAATTTACTTTTCAGTCATTGACACTTCAAAAGGAGAATTTGTTGTGTCTAGAGATATATTTCTTTTGTTAGTGAAAATCATCATATGTTTGTAGCTTCGATCAATTTGAATCACCGATGGTCCATATTCAATTTGGACCTAAATTTCGTTCAAGGAAAAGATGATAAAAGATTCTAAACCTCTGCCGAGTTCAAGATGATTTTCACTTCAAAAACATTTGATTCAGCTAAAATATAAGTATTCTTTATAAGCTTTCGCACAAACCTATGATCAATAGCTTTCTCATATTATCATTTTTATCAACAGCTGAAAGTACATTGATTTTCTTTTCCACATTTTCCTTTCGAGTCTTTCCATTTATCAAAGCCAAAGCACCTTAATTAGGATCTTTCATTTGTAACAGTTTTGATAAACACACCATCCAAAGCTTGAACTCCCATATTCGAATCATTGACTC
Source organism: Mesorhabditis belari (assembly GCA_958450365.1). Lineage (NCBI taxonomy): Eukaryota > Metazoa > Nematoda > Chromadorea > Rhabditida > Rhabditidae > Mesorhabditis > Mesorhabditis belari. The sequence continues at coordinate 835,721 of CAUEEP010000898.1, forward strand.
GAAGCGATACCGATCCTTCCAATTTCTCATTGAAACTTGTTTGTCCATCTTGTGTTCGATTTGTTACCATTGAGAACTAGAAATGAAAATAATTATGATTAGTACTCGATTTTATTTGATAAACCTGTGTTTTATTGGCTTGTTTATGGATGATGGCTGATTGGATGTGGAAAATATCCTCAACATTAAGAGCCGTGTAATTCACATAAGTGTCAAAATTGTCAAAGAGCAATTCTGAGGAATTCGACCATATCGAAGCGTTTAAAAATCTGAAAAAAAAATTGTTTTGGCTAATTCTAAAGCTTTTACGTTTCTTTGAGATCGATTCGCGATTCTGCGGAAACAACTCGGACAGCGCTTGTCACAGAAACATTTGAGTTCAGTGAGTGAACCTGAATTTTGTTATGCTCACGATTAAACAGGCTAGTCTGTTAGTATTTATATTGAAGTTATGGTCTAACTCTAACCTGAACATGTGTCGATGGAATCGCTTGTCTTTTCCATCGAATCTGTCTTGCATCACTTGTGTGAAAACACCAGATAACAATCAGAAAATAAATTATTTTTGTTTGAGATTCGAGATCCATTCTGCCAAGCTCAACCAAATTGAAATATTAGCATTGCTGATACCAGCTAAATATTATCGATTGTAATAGTAGTTTATTCAAAAAGTATTAGATGAATAAGTCTTTTCGTTCCTTTTCGTACTTCCGTTTGGAACCAACAAATGCACCAATTGAACCACGGTTTGTTTTATAGGAAAGGTCAATTATTTTTCTACAAAATAACATTAAAACGGATTTAAAATGTCTGATATCTGCATTTTTTTGGGAGCGTGAAGTCGAGTAGTCAAAAAGAGCCAGGCTTAATGATGCGATGGCACTTTAGCTAAGGAAACCTATCTTGGTGTCAATAAATAAAAGATAGACCACAAGAAGTTAGGTATCTAACCAAATTTTTAGAGTAATTGATTCAGCCAATTTCTTCGTAGAGGTTTTTATATGCCTTTATGAAAAACAAGTTTTTTCGCTCCCGAATTTGCATGAAAGGGAACCCAAATTGACTTAAAAAGATGGAAACTTGAACAATAAACACTTTATATTTACAGCAAACCATAGGTTTGGTGAATTTGGTGAATGTTAATTAATGTTAATTGGTGAATTTGTTATTTTTCAACGGAAATACGAAAACGAACGACAAGACTAATTCACCAATTTAAGAATACATATTGCAATGCAAAAAATAATGCAAAACATAATCCAAAAATGAGTTAGTTACGACTAAAGAAAGAATTCGTGAATGCAAAAGGGCCATAGAGTAATGGCCAAAAATCTCTATGGAAACTCGTAAAGGATTGGGGGACTGGTCAGTCCCTTCTTTTGATCCTAAAGATCTAACAAATTTGCTTTGAGAGTCGAGAAATGAACGTGAAACACGCTAGGTAGGTTTAAGTTAGATAAACATTTTTAAATAAACAAATTAGATAGTTTGAATCTGATAACCCGTTGGAGCTGATAACCGATAGGACTATCGGTCGAACTCTCTTTGTAGCAAACTAGCTGAAAATGTTTTGAAAAAACACAGGAAATTAGAAATTTCAATTTTTTTAGCGTTGTATAGTTGAAAATCTTTTTTAGGAGCTGAGAAAAAGTTGAGTCGATTTTGTAGCGACTGTAGTCACCTTCCTTTCTCTTTCTTTTCTAGGGATGTTTTTCTTTTCGGAGTGACCAGTCGGCAATCCCTCGAGCCACAATTAGACTGGCCATTTTTCCCAAAGAGAGATCTGACTTTTCCAAGCTCTAATGAGGGGTACACCTGTAGAGAAAAGGAAAAAGATTTCTCACGGTTACCATTATTAGTCTTCTCTTTTGGTTGATGCTTTTAGTAGGGAGAAAATCCAAATAAAACAGTACGAAATGGAGTCTATCCAAACAAAAAGTTAAGTTTTCTCAACAAGATCTCAACTTTAGTCACAAAAGTTTTGCAAGGTTGGATAGAGTTTGGAACCAAAAGAGATGTGAACACCAAACATATGAACGAATGAATGGATTGGTTATGAAATCAAACCTAGTGTGAGTACAATCAAATATATCAATAAAAGCGTTCAAGTACCGCATTTGGATCAAGAAGCGAAAAGGGGAAAAAGAAAAAGAAGGGATGTCGAAATGGAAATCCAGTTATACCCGCGTATTGTTCATGTTTGTCTTTCTACTTGTCAGTAAATGTGTGAATGTTACCTAACGGTGTCCGGTAGTTTTCTCTCTTTCACTTTACATCAAGCGTTACCCAAAAGGGAAATCGTCTGTGTCGATGGGATATGATTGGATTCCATTCACCCAATCATACTCAAACATTCTCTTTACTCTTTCCGGTCAATCGTAACAATACCATCGTCGAGAATAAGTTCAATCCTGAACTGGCTTGCTCAGAACCTTCATTGAACATACATTTCATTTCGTCTTTTGTATTTAACCAATTGTAAAAGTAAATCTTTATCAAAAACAAATACACGCTTTAGTAGACTGATTTCAAAAAGTATTTTGAAGGGAAAATAAAAAAACGAATAATGATCAAAGAGCACCTTCCAAAAAGGCTGACAACGAGAGGTGAGTTTAAAAATAAAAATTAATTGTAGACCCGGAAAAAGTACATCTGAAATAAGAGGAGATGTTTAATAAATAGGCTGTATTTGGAAAGATCTCTAGAAAGAATTAAGAACAGACAAACAGCGGGCAGCTTTTTGAGTAGTTCGAGAAAACGGAGAGTTAATCTTTCTGAATACAAAAGATATCATTATCACAGCCTAATCTTGGAGCGAAAAATTGTTTAGCAAAGTAATTTTCAATAGTAGACAAAATAGTGAGATCATACGAGTTGATTTGAAGTCATATTAATGCTGATAGTGAGATTAAAATTCGAGATAAGTCATTGAGGTGAAATTGATTTTAAAATCTTTTGGCAAAACTTGCAATAAAGCAGAAAAGAGAATTCAAACAAGATCTCCATCAAGCTGGGAATAATGCATGGGTGCAGTTCTGACTCCAGACTGTTGAATGAAGGTTGAAAGGGGAGGATGTTGAGGTGAAGTGTTATTATTATTCGATGGATTTATTGATTGTCCTTGATTTCTTCGTGAAAGGGATCCCATGTGATAATTTGCAGGCTGAGGCGGTTCCTGAAAGTTTTGCATTCATTAGATCTTTGATAACAAAGGCAAAGCTTGGGGATTATTTCAAGGCAAGAATTTGCTTTTCTTAAAGCTACACTCAATTAAACCTGCATTTTACTGTTAAACCTAAAAAATTTTAGTTTAGCCTCAAATATTCTCTTATAGACTTACTGGATAAGGAACGTTGCTATATGATTCCCCTTTTGCCCGAAGACTGCCGATATTATTCGAGAAATCTCTTGTGCTTTGATAGGCTAAATAAGATGATCGTTAAACCTGGTTTCAATTCAAAACTTACGATCAAATTCATATTCCATTAGATGATTTCTTTCATAATAGGCTGGATCAATCTGCTGCATGTAACCGTTTGGGTTGACTTCCTAAACATTATTTTAAAATATTATATGAGTATGAGAAAATAAAATATAATATTACTAGTCAAGAATTAAATCTAAAAGAAACTGACGATCATTGTTCTGATGGAGTGATCATCTTCGGAATGATCTCTTGTCAATTCTCCACGAGAACCAGCCGTTGCCCGATTGCCTGGACCTGGAAGTTGATAGGTTTATACAATTTGTTTCCATCAATAGAAAGAAAAGTGTGTAAGCAAGTGAATCACTTACCAACAATGTACTCTTTGACTCCATCGGCTCCAATCGCTCCATACATTTGCACTGGTCTTACTGCTGCATCTCCATGAGTCCGAATCATTTCGGTCTTTTCTAAATCATGAATTTGATCATGTCAATTGTTCAACAATTCTTACCCTGAATCATTTTTCTTCGCTTCTGATTCTTTCTGTAGACGCAGATCAAAAGATTGCATAGCAGGCAAAACACAATGAAGGAAACTGCCGCCGCGATGAAAGACTTTGGTAGTTGGCCTTCCTGAAACATTTAATTCTTATGCTAGCAGAATTCTTTTCTTACCCGAATTCTCGAATGTCCAATATCAGCTCCATCTTGTGTCAAAGTCGCAAAGGCCACCGGTGGCCGCGTGTATTCAGAAGAGAATCCACGGGTATTGTGTGATCTCACTTGAAAATGATACAAACGGCCAGGTTGAAGTCCCGAGATACGGACATGCTAAACATTAAATTTAGATTTAGCCAGAATAACATTAAAGACGTGTTTTGAATTTCGCTTACATTATGGGTGGTGTTAACTGCCGTTACATCATCATTTCCTTGCATTTTATAAGCAATTTCGAAAGTCTGATCGGAGCCACCATCAAAGCCTGTAAGTTATATTGTTATCAAAGAAAAGGTGTAAGTTTTGATTTTGTAACTCGTTATTAAAATAAAATGACTTTGTGAACTTTTAGAATCAAAAAATTTACCAGGCTGCCATGAAATTGCTAGTGATTGAGCTGAGGCATTGGTCAGATGTGGTTCACTTGGCTGATCAGGAGCGGTAAGAGGACCAATCATTATTGACTGAAAATGTCAGTAATACTAATAATATTTTTATATGAATTAGAAAAATAACAATCCCTCACATGACTATCCTCTCCAAGTCGATTCGAGCAAATACATTTCACTTCTCCGTAATCTTCCGCACCACCGATTGTTACCCATAAAGTACTCTAAAAACCGAAGTTGTAAGTACTTTTAATTCCAAAACCTCAAAAGTGCTAAAATCTAGCTGTGTGGTATGGAACGAATATCTCGATCCATTCACTCGAATCAACTCTCCATTTTTCTCCCAATAGAACTCGGCATCTGGTACTGCATGAGCTCGACATCTAAATTATCAGTTTAGGTTGATGTTTTGCTTATTTTTTAACTTGCATCTTTGCTGTATGATTTATCAATAAGGTGCATAATTTTTGTTAATCCTATACCTGGCTCTTGCTTTCCCTCCAAGTGGACCGGCGGCTCTCGAGAATGTCGGTGTGCGAATAATTGTCGGTCTTTGATTAACCAGCAAATAAGCGGCAGCCTATATTCATTATTTTATAGATAAAAACAATTCTTTTTACTTGAGCTGGATTCCCAAGTCCATTAAAACCTTGACACACATATTGTCCAGCAGTATCAAGAGAAGCATTCACTTTCAAAACTGCTCGAGAATCACCTCTCTTTGTACTTTGAATCTATAAATTACAGTAACCTCCATTTTTCAAAAGTTTTCTTTACTTCATGCCCATTTTTCATCCATGCAACCATATCTTTTGTGGGCGGAACTCCTTCAACTTCACATTCAAGAAGAACTTCTTCTCCAGCCGATGCAATCACAGGAGAAGTTATGTGAACAATCTAAAGCTATTTTATATTAAAATCCCTCAAATTTCCATTGATTTACCTTTGCTGGATATTCAACAGTGAGATGAATTGATAGGTTTGTTGTACCAACACTATTGATGGCATAAAGAGTGTAATGTCCAGCATCCGAAGCCTGGATGTTCCGACCGGAAAGTGCAGCTCCGCGAGCAAAGACGCCTGTGAATAAACGATAATCGTTGATCAAAAAGATTCTTTTACTTCCTATTGTATGCTCAAAAATGATTCCATTCTTTTTCCATTTCCAAGATGAAACGGGAGGATTAGCCTTGACTGTGAGATTCTCCCGGAATGAGTCTCCCTCTGCTACAACAATCGACATCCGATCACCCACAACCATTCGAGGAGGATCTAGAAAACGTTTGTGATTTGAAATCCGGCAATCATTTTCTTGTTATTAGTTACTTACAATAAACATTCAACGGGAAAGTCACATTCTTGGATTCGGGCCAAAGAGAATTGCTTGCTATGCATCTAAAGTCGATTGAAGAGTCAATCAAATCAAGTTTGATAGAATACCTGACAATTGTTCCATCAAACTGCTCTGTTGGAACAAATGACACAATGTTCTCAATAGTATGACCATGTTCTCGAAGTCTAAAATCATAAATTAGCGACAGCGGCTATAAAGCCTACGTTTCGTTGACAACTGTTTCTCCAGTATAGATAAGTGGTTGAGGTTCTCCATTTGGATGAAAATGCCATGTGATTTCAGCAGGTGGATTGCTAGCGGGAGCTGAACAGAGAAGTCGAGCCTCTTGTCCGGCAATAATTTGATGGCGAGCACCTTCTGGAGTACGAATAGCAAGACGGCGAGGAGTGACTGTAAATGGTTTATTATTTTGATCAGTTTAGGAACTAAATAAAACTTCAAACTTTGAAAGACTTACAGAAAATGGTGAGTTGTTTCCAATCAACCAGTGGTTCATCGAGAGCTGCATTGGTGGCCTCACATCGTATTCTTTGTTTGTGAAGAGTTCGATCAAGAGTAAGCGGAAGAGAAGAAATTACAGTGTCACCAGAAACTGATGTTCTCGCACCAATCAACTGAAATCGAAAGAGTTTTCCAATTGCAAATGCATACATGTATCAATGTAAACGACCACCACCAAACTACGTTTTTGGTTTTGAAAATTGCTCTTAATATCGCATTAAAGGGACATAGAAGGTCTAGATCTTTTTTGAACAAGACAAGGACAAAGTAAGTCAAACTTTTTGATCGAATGCACTGCACTGACAATTAGGTGCTTTCCTCAATCACAAACCTGGCTCCATTTTGGTTTCTTCTTCGATTTTATCAATTTCTAACAACAGACAAATATTAGGATAGGAAATAGGTTAAACATAAAACATGTAGAAATGCCTCACAAAAAATTGTACCTTATCATGCCCTCGATACCAAGCAATGTCAGCAAGTGGATGTCCCCCGCGTACTTCACATGTTGCATTCACAACATCTCCCTCCAGTAATACTCCATCATCCAATCCAGTTATTCGAGGCATTTCGGGAGGTACTGAAAGATTGTACAGTTTTATCTGTAACGTATGTAAATACTTAATAGTCTTTGTAAAAGTTTGTTTTAACACATTCGCGACGATACAGCCCACTGGTGGGGCTGTATCGTCGCACATAAAAGATTTAGCACTTTTTTTGCGGCCGATTGGGCTAAAAATTTGCAATGAGGAGTTTTTGAGGTTGAGGAATTCGAATACTTACTTGGTTTTTAAAGAAAACTGCTCTATTTTTGGACATTTCACCCGGTTTAATTACTCAAGTCCGATCCCACATCCAGGGCCGTATGCCGGAAGGTGCGCGATTACAAAGACGTGAAAATTTTGGCTTCTGCCGGCCTTCGGCAGAATTTCGGCCTCTAGGGATAAAGGACAAACCCAAAGTTCGGTTTTGCCTTTTTCTCTCTAGTTTGGCTTAATTACCCAAGTTTTTAGAGGGTTTTGTGAGACCGTATTGGGCCAGAAATTAAAGTTGCTTAAAAACTCATAACAGATTCAGATTTTCCATTCCAGAATCCCTCCGGTTTAGAAATTTTCAGGTCTACAGCTAAAATAGATAGCTGTCGTCCGAAACGGCAGCCAATACAAAAATGACTTTGTCGTGAATGTGTTAAGCAAATGCTCTACTCACCAAGAATTTTCACAGTGTGCTGTTTGTTAGCGCTCCCCTCTTCATTTCGAGCTGAGCATTCAATTGAAATCTTGTACTTGCTGTGCATCATCTGAAAATCAGCTAAAAATTCTCTGGTTATCATCTAAAAGCCCATAATAATGCAAACAAAGGATTTTATGAAAAGCATCGCAGATAAAGCGTTGCTTATTGCCAGATAACATAAGGGGTAAGCCATGGGTCTTTGCGTTTTGAATCCCAAAGATTTTACCATTTTTTCATCTTTTCGTTTATGCTGTAAAGTAGTGAAGTCAAGAATGATATTTAGATAGAGAAAAAGGTTTACCTCGAGAGAATTAATTGTGAGATTTGAGATGGAAATAGTTCCATGTGCTTGTTTATGTTCGGATTGAAGCTGTCCTGGAACTGGATGTCCATTCACAAACCAAGAAATTTTTGCCGGAGGATTGGAGGCTCTAAAAAAGAGTTTTGGCAAAATTTAACAATATCTAAAACGCTTGAATTATTTAATTGTTATTTTTTTATTTCAAGACCCCTCAAATATGAATGAATCTATTAGCTGGCTTTTGCATTTTCCTCTCCCGCAATGACTGAGCACATCTGCCGTTTTACTCTTCTCTTTCTTTTCTAGTGTAGACCCTTAGTTGGCCGGACACCTTATCGAATTGGTTGATTTAGTGTCCTTTGCTCATTTTCGACGAGCGACTCTTCTTTCGATTGAATTGGATTCAAGTGGATGACCATTCTGTTTGTTCCTTAGTTCTCAGGGTGGTTAAATCAGTTCATCCCACTTGGATAAAACGAACTTATTTCCTGTACTTGAGGTTCTCGAAAGCTCAGCTGGGGTTTTCCACAAAGTAAACACTTGATTCTTTTGTCACTTTATTAACGTAAAAGCACATACCTCGACCGACATTGAATAGTCGTTTGACCGCCTTGTCGAATATTGCTTTCACCGAAGATGTCAACTGCTTGTGGTGCAACTAGAATGGAAAAAGTATTATCTTAAGTCATGGACACTTACAAGCAACTTTCACATGAATGCTTGTTTTCAATGCTGCCACATGATCTCTATTTTGGCTTCGACATTCATAAGAAGCCATGTTATCCGAAGCTTCCGCAATAAATGAGTAGGAGTTGGATGTTTCCTAAAATTACGAAATATTTCTGTGCTTTTTCAGCATTAGCTTTTAATTCACTCAAAGAGAAATGCCGATTGGTTGAATAGACGGATAGAAGGAGGCTTGAGTGGATATTGGGGATTAAGCGAGATGATGCTTGAATGGGAAAAGAGATAATGCTAAGCAAGAGCTAATAGAAAAGAACATTGGAGCTTAGTTTTAGCTGTTCAAATTAAGTTCAAATGAGAGATTAATCAAGATTTACGAGCTCTGATTTTTCTTCAAAGATTTTTCACATAGAGCTCTTTACAACCCGATTTGTGGGACATCAAGATCCACTATTCTAATTGTAAGTGATGACTCTTTGAAGAAACCGCACTTCTTTCTTGCCCATAACATCAACTGCTACAACATCTTTTTCCTATCTCTCTTTAGGTTTTAGTACAATTCATTTTAAAACTATAGTTTCCATAACAAAAGCCTTATATCATGAAAAGAGATTTGTCTCACTCGTTCAAATTCTCAAGGGTATTTGAGAAACGAAGGGCTTTTTTGTGGATAAAATGTGTTAGTGACCCTTTTGTTACTAATATTTTTTGTTACAATCCATAAAAAATTTTTGAGAGGTCAAAAAAGATTTGCTAGAATAGAGTCAACCATCTGTGTGCTCTTGAAGAATTCATTTTGATAACAAGCGCCCACTTATCTATCCGGGTTTCACTTTGATACCCCCGACCTTCATGATCTTCAATCAATTAGCCGTATGAGTGGTTTATGTGGAGCATCTATGTATTTATTGCTAGTAAAATCTAGAATATGTTTGGTTGCTTTTGAATAAAGTGGTCACAAATGAGTTCTCAACTTGAGGTGAGTCCTCAACTCTTTTCTGGTTGTAACAGTAATAAACCTTTTGTGAGGTTGTCAGGAAAAAGACAAAGTTGAAAAGAATAAAAGGAAATCTGCGCGTCAGGTGGCCCATTAAGGTGAGAAAAAGTAACACTTTCTGGTTCATCGACCTTTAGAACAATTAGATTGTAGATTCAAGCAGTTGATTTTTCTTACACTCAGGTAATGATTGAAATTATTGTAATTTTCCATTACCATTTATATCATACTCTTTCTAGAATCGCTAAATCTAATGGGAACCGGGTTGGTGTCGATTACATAACGCCGACCGGCTAATAACCGGGAATTGAGAGGACATTGCTCGGACATTAATAACTAGGTAATGACTATGCCCTAAATGGCGGACAGGTGACGAAAGAAAAAGAAAAAAGCAAAAGAGAAATTTATAAAGCAATAAAGGTTCCAGATCGGTAAGCCAGAATGGAAGGTGCGACATGACTAGAAACTTTGAATTGTAATAAAACATGCCTGAGTGTCATAATTGTAGTGGAAAGAACCGTCAATCGATCTTCCTTCAAGATACCAAGTAACATTTGGTGGCGGATTTCCACCATGAACTTGACATTGAAGTGTCACGTTATCTGCAGCTTTCACATAGCTCTCCCCTCCCAGAATCTTCACTCGTGGTCGATCGGAGGGATCTGAAATTGAAATCTGTCCGATGTGAAACTGAAATCGAACGCTTAAAACTTTTTTGTTTATAAAAATCTTATGAGTGACGTCCTTTACTACATAGTACAATAATGTTTGTGAACGCATCTTTATTTTTAAATACATTTTTTGTGTCCTTGCACGAGTTAGTTTTGTCGTGTCATATTCGGAAAAGAGTGTTGGTTGTCTATGAGGGAAAGGAATAGTATTACGATGGATGACAAATCAGAGGAGAGTCTGTTTCTCTTCTTTTGAATGAATAAAGGAAAAGACTCCTCAACACAGCCACACAAGATATGCAAAATGGGCCTTTGAGGTGAGCCGTGCCCTTCCCTTCTCCCCTCCTAGAACATGATGGATTGCGAATTTCACGCCCATCTTTCTACCATTTTATGAATCTCAACTCAGCTATAAAATAAAAACTAAGAAAAGTTTTGCTGTCTTTTGGATTAAAAACTCACAAAGTACACTCAAAGTAACATTTGCTCGAATTTGGGTTGAGGTATCAACATGAACCGCTTCACAAGCTAACATCTTCTTGTGATCACTTCTCCTGAAAAATTTAAATAGGAGAATATAAACGATTTGCATAAATCATTTTGATTGGGTTGAACATACCGTGGTTTCCAAAGTAAAGCGGCATAAGCAGTGACAGTTTTGTTCAAATGATAGGTTTCCCATTTTTGAACATTATCTTCAATCTGCCGTCCGTTTATATACCTGAAAAACTGTTATAAACATGTCAAAATTTTGAATTAACCATTTCAGCTCAGCAATGGGTTTTGAGTGCAGAGCCATACATGTGATGTTAAGCGGGGTTTCCTCATTGATCTCGATCTCCGAACTGGCTTGATAGTTTGTGAAAAGGACCTCAGATGGTGGTACTAAAATGTGAATATATGTATCTTTTTAAAAGAAAGCACACTGAATTAATTGAAAACAAACCAATGACGTTGAGATGTGCTGCAGCTCGCAACGGGCCACTGTCCAATCCCAACATCTGACACTCAAATTGACCATCATCATCAAGACTGACTCTCTCGATTTTCAAATGAAGCTCCTCTGGTGTGTTCTAAGTTTTTTATACATTACAAATATTTAGGCTCAAATTTACTTTCACATAGCTGTACCGCCCTTGATGTCCACTTAAAGCTCCAGCTTCATGATAACCAAGCAAATCTCCTGTATTTGTCCTCCATTGGCTATATCTGAAAAGTAATAAGGTTAATGCGAAACAGAATGTGATCATTTACTTTTGATGAATTCGATAAAGAACTTACAACTCGACGTTATTTGAGGAAATATCCGCCGCACACTTGAGTAGAGCTTCCTTGCCAATAAAAACAGTGAGGTTTGTAGGTTTTTCTCTCAATCCTTGAGCCCGAAGGCCAGCTGATAGGAATAAAAAAAGAATGAAGTATCGAATCATTTCATAACTAAATGAAAATACTAACCTTGAATAAAAATGATCTAACATACGAACAAAACTTCTAGGCTTATAAGGTCAGATCAGGTGCACAATTGTTTGCAAAAGAGGAAAAAAGAGGTGGTAATTGTTGACAGGAGTTGATGACCCCGGGACACGATCCGATGGCAAAGGTGGTCCCCCCAGTTATTTTGAAAGGATGGACTGTGCAAACGGAAGTCCCCACATCTGCCCCATGTATGGAACATGAGGGGAATGAAGGGGATGAAGAGGATAAAGGGAACATGAAGGGGACACGCTATTGTTGTTGCAACATTTATAAACATCGAGATTTGCTCTTTGACAAATCGGGCCAACGTGAATGAGACAATGTTTGTTGATTCATTGCGATTGGAAGAAATAAGTTGTTAATAAAAGATGAAGTACATATTGATTGAAAGAAATATCTTCTGAAAATCGAAAAATACTTGAAGATTGAATAGAAAGGTAAAGAAAGAAGGGCTTCTCAACGCACAATTAGCGCAAAAATTTGATTTGGTACCCCCGCGTTTTCGAGCACCGCTTTGAATCGGCAACAATGGAGACTCTTTTTTTCATTTAATTCTAAGTCATCCAGAAAACCCTCAAAATATTGAGGCGTAGTGTCTATAGTAGTCAATGCAAATCAAGGGTCAAAAAAGATGAACGTCGGTGAAGAAAAAAGGAATTCTATCTTTTTGAAGGCATCTCGAGACCATTGGGAAGGCCACATCCCAAGGGGATTTCCCTCAAAATCCCGTAGAGTGGCCAAGGCAAGCAAATGTTTTCCATTTTTCACCGCCCGCTTTTCTCCAACTACTCAAAAAAGTTTACAATTCACCAATGAGTCAAAGTTTGGGAAAATTTATCAACAACTGGAGGCTTTTCGAGGGGCTTTATGGGATTTTAGCATAGAGTGAAATGGGTGCTCGAAGAGGAACATTTAGCATGATGTGAGTCATAAAAGTTGAGAACTCCGGAAAGCTTCTGCAAAAAGCTGAGAAAGTTTAGAAATTATAAAAAGGCAAAACTGTTCAGAAGAGTTTAGAATGAGTTTTATATAAAAATCAAACATATCGAGCAATATCGAGCAAAGCCAAGCAAGCAAAGCAAAGCAAAGCCAAATAAATGACAAAAACAGACATGTATGTCTAAAGAACAAAGAAAAATGGCCAAAAGTTTCAACAACAACTGCTTTACTAAGACAAGCAACACCAAGAAATTTATTTTTAAATATACAACCTTACGATTGAAATACTTCTCACAGTGTAATGATCAAATTCGGCACAAATTGTTGCACGAAGTGTCTCACTGGGACTCACAACCAATGTGCGGTGACGCGCCAAAGCATATTATGCAAATTTGGACGGGGCGTGGGGAGGGAGGGGAGAAGGCCCTGATTCCTCTCTTGGATCTCGGAGGATGGGTGGACACAACTTTGTTGGAGTGGTGAAGAGTCAAAGAGTTGTGGACAACTGCTTCCCCATCGCATCTAACGAAAGAGAGAAGAAAAGTCAATCTAGAGAGAGAGCCGAATCGAGACGCTAATTCGCCTTATTACGGATTGGTCGCCGAAGTTCTCTCCTGTGGATTTCCGAAGAGAAAACGACCCGAGAAGCCATTCATTCTTTGCAACAAATGTCTACTATTTTATACGTTTTGCAAAAGTTGGTAAACGTTTTTATAAGAAAATGCCATTACCATTTGTATTTTCCCAGAAAAAACTATCTAATAAAAGATTCATGGACCCTCAGAAACATACGGACTTATAAAAAATTTGTAGGTTGGTTGTGCTTTGATGACTGAGATTGGGATTAATGGTTTGTGAGAGAAAAGAAGAAAACAGGAAGCCCATATCAATGCAAGAATGGGCCGTTGAAACGACTTTTCCACTATTCCTAAGAAAACCCCTAGGATGGAAAAAGGGGTGGGTGAAGGGAGAGAAAGGAATAGTCACGCAACTCCTCTCCCGCTTTTATTCGTTTCAAACAAGAAATGGTGTCTCCTGGAGCGAAAACGTCAGATCGCCTTTCAACTTTGCTCCTCACAAAAAAACCCCTTAATATGGGCGGTGTTGAAAGTTGAAAATGTTGTATGTATTTTAGCTAAAAATGAGAACTTCTGCCATATCAAAGCGGTACTCTTTTCTTATTGGCACCGCTAAGTAACTCTTGAAAAATGCTATTGGCATTTTAGTAATAAGTGGCGAGTCTTAGTATCTCTTTTGTGTGAAAAAGGTGGAAAGTCGTAAATGGATAGTTTTGGTGGGGAGAGATTGCGAGGATCAAACAGATGGCCCCTTTTCACTTTTGAGCGGAAAGGAATCGACTCATAAATTTATGGTCTTCGAAAAAAGTGAGAAGAGTTGGGAGTGTAGTTGAGTGGATAAATGAGAGTCTCCACCTTCCTATTGTGTAATGAAGTGCTTAAATTTACCAACCTACCTAAAAAGAGCTTGGGGTAAAGTGTATAGTTGCTTCTTAAAACTAGACCAGCATACTAAATATTGTTACCAAGACGAACAAGAAATCCAATACATCTGAGATTTGGAAAAATAAGGAATAGATAAGAAAAGACAAGAGATAATGCAAGTAAATGTTCGTGAGAGGCACCAGGTTGTGGCTGGCTCTCCTCCTGAGGGAAGATGAGTGGATGAAGGAGAAAGGAGAAAATCGAGATCACAGGTGGCCCTTTGCCTCATTGAGGTCTCCCAAGTTACACTTATGATCAACAGAAAAGACAAAAAGGTGAAAGAGGATCAGTGATACATTGTGGTGTCCGCTGATGGGTCAACCCCGGAATCAAAATGTAAATTCGATAAGCCAAGATCAAAACTGACGTCAGTTCAGTTCCATTAAAAAGGGCTTCTCTTTGGAGATGCTCTGGATTCTTCTAGTTAGAACTCACAATAGTTTCTAAAGCACTAATCATTCAGAAATCTGGTCAGATTTTTTCACAGTAAGTAAACATAAACTAGCAAAAAGTTGATTGTTTTGCTTGATTAGTGCTTACTTACTGGGAAAGAATCTGATCCTGGGATTTTTGAAAGACTAGTGCTTAAGAAACTGTTACAATTCGCCAGTTCCATTTATTTTATTTGATTCAAAAAGAAATGAGTTCTTTAAAGCTAGTACATGTAAAAAAGTGTTGTTTTAACATAACAAAAAAAACTTTGAATAACTAAATAGCCGACTCAAAAACTTTTACTCGCTCACTAGAGGATGCTTCCCTTTCTTTTGTTAGGAAGTGAGCAAGGGTGTGAAATTTGACTCAAGGTCAAAGCACTCCATGAATTATTACAAATTAGCAAAACAAATGCTGTTTTCAAAAAAAGTCAAAATAAACTCAAAGAAGCAAAAGCTCTTGTGTTATTCTGTTCAATGAGAGTCTAATGATAATAAGGTGGTTGGATGAATGAGTGAAGAATAAGAGGAATAGAGGTTACATCGATGGATTGACCGAATGAAGAAGAGAAGAAACGAGAAAGAGGCAAATCCCTCTACGAGCAGCAGAAAGCTAATTGTTTGGCGCTTCATGGGATATTTGTCGGTCAGTCGCAAAAAGAAGAGGGATCCGTTTATGAAATAGAATTTCGAGATCAATGAATGAATCCTTTAAGGAAAGAGGGGAAAAGAGTCAATCAGAGTCCCTCTAACTGACTCTTTCCTTTGCCTTCTTTTTGCTTTCAATCGAGAAGGGTTTCTAGGATTTTGTTGGAAGAGCTCTTTACATGACCATTAGGCCGATTGAGACTCCTCTTTTGGAAACTGCTGAGTGACCAACAAATTTCTTTCGATTACCCGAAAACTCCAAAAACATCGATTTCCGGCAAAAACACCCACAAATAGAATTTGAAATACAAGGGTTTTTGTGAAATTTATGAGAAACTGTGATACGAAAAGAATACAAAAGAAAAAAGAAAAGAAAATACAAGTATTATGATCACCAACTTGGCAGGTCGGCCGCCGGGATGCACTACCACTCCGCCACGCGGTAGTATGTATTTGTACTGTATTCTTATCGCTTTTTAGGAAAAACGCTCAAATTATGTGCCAAATATTATTCGATTTTTGGAAACTATGCAAACAATTAGGTTTATAATGTCAAACTTTTAGCTCGATCAGAAACTTTCAGATCGCTGTCTTTTCTCAAACAACGGAATAGACAGACACACACATACTCTCTCACTTATAATAAGTAGGATGTTATACATCTGGACTATACCAAATCAAAAGCAAAAGCTTTACTTTCATTTAGGAAACCTGATTGTAAGTTAGTTATATGTTTATATTCATATACATTTGAGCGGATCACTTTTCTCCCGCCTCTCGAAGAACTCAATGTTTGCAATGAGATCCATGTGATGTGAAGCGCTCACCCGAATAACCAAAGAATAATGGAGAGTCCTTGTTGTGGATACCCGTAAAAGAGAGTCCATGAAAAAGAGAAAAGCTTGGATTCAAATTTCAATTGGGCTCCCATTCATTCATACTTCTTTGCCTTTGGTGCACACCTGAGTTCACTTCTCAAACGGATAAACCACTTCAGTTGTTTGATGATATAATGTTTACAGTTTAATAGTAAGAGTCAGGTTAATGGTGCATACACAGCCGTGTAAGACAAAGTCCAACAAATAAAATGACAACTTAGGTTTAGGTAATGATTACAAGCATAAAAACAGAGTTACTAATTGTAAGCTACATGCGGAAAGTACAGACTTGACAATTTTTGGCCATAATCGAATAAATTCGAGAAATAATCAAATTGGAGTAACAGTTGTGTGGGTGGGT
Organism: Mesorhabditis belari; assembly: GCA_958450365.1. NCBI lineage: Eukaryota > Metazoa > Nematoda > Chromadorea > Rhabditida > Rhabditidae > Mesorhabditis > Mesorhabditis belari. Next base: position 852,229 of record CAUEEP010000898.1, read on the forward strand.
CATTCAAAAGCTTTAGAGGTGCAAGGATTGAGAGAAAGGGGAGAAAGGGGACGGAGACTGTAAATGACAGCTCGACCATAAAGGGCGATCACTCATCGAATCTCTAACGAAGAAACTAAAAGAAAAAAGAAAGACACCAACTGGTCATCTTCAATGGTCAAAAGAAGGGTCGCTGCCTTTTACCCCATCACACTCATCATTGACACCCGGCATTCTCTTTTCACGCAAAGGCTTTGGCTTTCATCAGGAACCTTGTAAATCAAAGCATATGGACGTTTAGGCTCTGGGAAAAGTTCTACGTGGATGAGCTTTGAAATATTAAAAACATTAGGCCAGAATTGCTTTCAAAAAGACAGAGGAACAATTGCGCAACAAAACAAACGGACAAAATGAGATAAGAGGAAATAAATTACACGGTATAGATGGACAGCTGCCATTTTTATTGAGCTATCTTTGCTGGCAGAAAACAGACGAAAAATAAAATAGGTAGAACTTGTATGTAGTGAAAACGAAGGAGTTGTTTGGTATGCAAATGTTGGTAGTTGTGTTTCCAAGGGATAACCCCCGGATGAGCCTCGATGGGTCACATTTACTTTCATTTGTTCGTTGACAATGTTTGCTGTCACCAAACTGACAGTCACTAACAGAAATGGAGATAAAAAATAAAAGGTAAAGGTTATCATTACTGTGAAAAGTTGTGAAAACTATATTCTAGAGAAATCCACTAACATTTCAAGCATCTTTTTTGTCTCTTTTTCAACAAGCTTGCCCTCTTTTTGTCACTTTTTGAGCTGGCGTGAATAGAAATGTCTCCAGGGAATCGGAAAGATCGAAACCTCGACAAAATGGCTAAAGGCTAAAGGACATAATTGTTTTTTTTTGTTATAAAGCTCTTGTTCAAATGAATGAAGATGCCTTTTACTTTTATCTGATAGATTTTGTTTTCATTAGATACATATTTTTAAGACTGATAGTGAGTTTTATCCTTTTCAATAGCGGGCATAATATCATTTGCTTTTTGGCATGCAATAAATCCTTGAAAACCAGCTAAAAAGCACAAGCATATGCGTGTAACAAGTTTCTTTGAATGACTGAGAGATGTCCATTCTATTGCTTCCTATTCTTCACTCATTTACAGAGCCGAAAGCAATCACGCGGAATCGACGATTACTTACACAAATCCACAGTCGAGTTCTTTATTAGTGTGTTTTTGCAAAACAAATGAATTTCTTCTTAATGTTTCATTTGAACATAGTTATCGGTTTAGCTGACTGTCTGGCATCCATAAACCGATCAATTAAAACACAATTTTTAAAGATTTTCCTTGAAAATAGCTTTAAGCAAACCTTAATTGATTCCTGAAACTGGCTAAAATGAACGTTTTTTGAGAACTTGAGATCCGTCCGTATGTTTCATTCAAACGGGGTCAATCAGGTCGAATGCAAATTCACAGCATGTCATTGAAGGGCTCAATCATTGAAACTTCTTCTCCCTTTCCATACGTTTTCATTCTCGCAAATTTTGTAAATAAATTTTTCTGTACCAATTGAGTTTTAGGTGCTATTGACAAAAGTTTATTTTGAAATGTAACTAACAACCTTCTCAGCTGATCCCCAGGACGTTTTTTCTGACCTCACTAAAAGTTCGCAAAATAAAACTACAAGAAACAAGAAAGAAAGCACCAAACATAGAGAAGGGGCACTTATCGTTTCTCACTCTTGAATAGGAGATGCCATTGAGAACTAAATAGAAAAGAAAAGATGAGAAAACGCCTTGAGGAATGATCGCTTTTCTTCAATTTACAATTATTTACATCGATCAGTTTTCTTTCTTTTATTTTATTTAGGTTCTCTTCTTTACTTTTACTTCTTAACATGCTTTTAGATGTTAATATTTGTGATAATCTATTCAAGCCTACGAATAGTTCGAACACTTTCGCCCGATGATTCACCGCCAAACATTTATCGCTTCATTTCAGAAAACTCTTATATTTGTAAGTTGTTGAATTCGTATTCAAGCTTAATTTAAAGCGACCGCCATCAAAGCTGGTTAGAGCAACTCTTCGAAATGAACTTCACCTCTGAAATAAGCAAAATTTGAGGTCCATCGGTGACAAATCCGGATGGGAGTACTGTGCAATTTTTGGACGAAAAGGATGGACTGAATTGTGAAATGTGTCCACAGGTTATATCTATAATACAAAAGTATATTTAAAAGTTAAACACTAAATTGATTTAGACTGCAGAGACTGAAATGGCTTGTGGATTGAGAATTCACGCAAATGGTTTTGATGTGATGATTGGATGCTTTGATGGTAAAAAGCTTATAACCAAAAAAAAACAATTAAGCTTACAGTTCCGAAGATTTGTTTGGAGGAGTATCAATTCCGATTTCATCCTCTCATTTCAAATGGAGAGGAAACTGAAGCGACAACTTTTGCCGATGACGCTAATTCAAATCAAATTATTACAGAAAACTTGAGCGAGCAAGTCAGATTTTTCCTAAGATCGCATAAATAAAAGCTGATTTTAGTCGTCATTTTCTGAAGAAACGATGGCAGATTCAACAAAGTCAGACAGTGCAGAGCTGGAATTTCCTACTGAGTTGCCCATTGCTCAACCTCTTATTGCTGATGTGTCTCAACAAAAGAATGATGTCACCAACAACATCACAAAGAAAAGCAAGTATCAGTCTTTATAAACTCTTTAAATAAAATTTTATAGAAAATCTCGAGAGTTTTATTCATGATGTCGACGCTGTTAGCATGGTTATTGGAGAGCCGCCTGACTATGAATTGGAATTCTTGAAAAATGATACAAAACCAACAAAGAAACTCAAAACTGCTGCCAAATCCCATCCTGTTACGACACCATTTCCATTACCTATTTCTCTTTCATCAACTCATTCAAAACTTCGTGACAAGAGCAACAAAATTTCAATGTGGAACAAGATTGTCGAGTCCAAGATTCAAAACAAGCAACGAATACTCTCAATTCATCAGCAATTACCCGTTGAGACAGATATTGAAGCGATTGCCATTGATAATCATCTAATTTCTAAAGATCTTAACAGTGAAAAGATTGAATTTGGTTCACCTGATAAAGAAGGAATGATTCGCAATGAAAAACGACGAAGAATTGGCCCTGAAATAACAGAGGCACCATTTGGGTACGTCTTTGAAATTAAAGTGTTCTATTATAGATTATTTTTCAGATCTTTGCTAATTCATAAACTTAATGAAACAAGGATTTGTGAAGACAAAAATGAGGTTTTGGTGTAATTTTGCAAAGGTTTCACACTTTTTCAGTTATGTTGCTTTTGGGCGATAGCTGGTGAATGTTCTAAAAATCCTTTTTGGATGAGAATGAATTGTGCGAAAAGTTGTGGAACTTGTAATTGCACTTGTAAGTTTGATATTCGATACTTAATAGCTCAATTTTTTAGTGAGACTTGCTGATAAATGTAAATCTACTGGCGTAAAATGTGTTCTACCAACGACAACAACCACAACCACGACAACCACAACCACAACCACCACCACAACCACCACTACCACTACGGTTGAAGTTTGAATTTGTCTTCATTACTTTCAAAAATTTTAGACAACACTAAAAACCAGAAGAACAAGACCTCCTCGTCCAAGAGGACAATGGGGCTTTTGGAGAACCGATTCACCCCCCACCACCACAACTACAACTACAACGGTATCCCTAAAATGAAAGCAAACCACTTAGTTATTAAAGACCACAACTACAACAACAACTACAACAACAACTACTACTACGACTACCACAACCACTACAACAACTACTACAACCACTACAACGGATGACCCATGCAAAGTAAGTCCAAACGATTTGAAATGTAGTCGAGCGAGTTTAGAATCTTGATGAAAACTGTGAATTCTGGGCTGGACTTGGAGAGTGTGAGAAAAACCCGTTTTGGATGAGGCCACATTGTCAAAGAGCCTGCAAAAGTTGTGGGGAGAGGGTGGAAACCGTTTTTGCTCCGACACCAAAGAAAGGTTTGAAAATAAAGTGTATTCAACTCTTGATGGGGAACCGGGCCCGATTTCACCAAAATATTTAGCATCTAGCCAATTTGCTAAATGCCAAATGTTAAACGCTAAATGGAGAAGGAATGTTGCTAAATTTAGCAAATGTGCTTTCGTTTTTGTACACTAGTTGGTGTTTTTTGACGGCAACCTATTTTTCTGATGACTTTCTGATGATTTCTGATGAAGTTTATCAAGGAATGTGCGAAAAAATAATAGAATATGTACGCTATTCTATTATTTTTCTAATACACACTTATACATTTACCTATGCCCAATATGAAGTATTTTATTGCTAACTATAAAAACATTTATCAATCAATAACAATCAGTACAGAACGCAAACGTTAAACAGAAAAGCCTATGACTTTTATATTGACATGCTAATTTACGTCTTGTAAATATTGCATCCTATCCAGAAAATGGGCATTTCAAGTCGGATTTACTTTCAAAAAAGTTAACAAGTGTTGACTCAATAACAAATTTTGTTTAGGTTGTGAAAATATGCACATGAACTGCAATTTTTGGGCATGGAGTGGAGAATGTGAAAAGAATCCGAATTACATGTTACCTTTTTGCCCTTTGAGTTGTTTGATTTGTTGATTACCCTTTGATTTCTTTGCTTTACCTAGACATTTCCGTGCTCAATTTCGCTTTACTGGGTCTCTTCTGAACATTAAAAGTTTTATTGATGCAAACTTACCAACCTGTTATTATTTCTCAAAAATAATAATTTAAAAACAAGGACTTGATTCAATTTAATAAAGCAGTTAAATGTTTTTATCCAAGATTCCAGAGATGACGTTGTTACATGTGTCTTGACAGATCTGGCGACAGATTGAGAAACTCGATTTCTCGTTCTCTGTTGGCCCTAAACGTTTCAACTTTTAAACTTGACAAAAAGTTTGGTGATACTTGTTGAAAAAGATTTCTTACCAATGTAAAAAGATCTCCAGGTTGTCTCAGTTGATTGATCTTTTGGAGTCACTCCACAATCATAACGGCCGTTATCCTAGAATATTTTTGTCTAAAAAAAGCTATGCAAACATTTAGCTCATTATTTTCTTCTTGAGCGAGTTGTCTAGTCAAACTTGCATTGATACATTTATGTGACTCACAATCTTTGCATTGTAGTTTTTGATTCTGAGCACAGAGCCTCCCTTCAAAAGAACCCAGTTGGTCTGACTCTGGGCTAAACTTTTTTCTAATAAAAGAGTTGCAAAATGTTTACCTTGTTCAAGCCGATCAAAAAAGAGTTCGTGTCTCGACCAAACTGTCTTGTGTGGCGTGACTCCGGGAATAGTTTCACACGAGAGATCAAGGCTCTTTCCTTCGGTCAAATGACCGATTTTCACTGTTTTCAAATGTCCGTGTTCCGCGAACAAACTGTTTCCTCCATTTGTTCCTATTTGAAATATTCATTTGGAAAATTGTTTTTCTTTACCAAAAACATGAACATCAACACTTTTGTTAGCCGATTCTCCATCAATGATTGCGTTGCAAGTGTAAACACCCGAATCTCTTGCAATCGTTCTGTCAATCACAAGAGAAAGAGTGGCATTATCCAAACGAGAGACTTTTACATTGTCTCTGCTAAAATTTTGGACTTATCAAGTATATAAGTCTAACATTTTAAAAATATAGTCAAGATTTTACTTTGGCAATCCTTTGTGTCGACTCCATGTAATCCCCGGCTTCACTTCAGGCGAAAGACCAGTCACTTTACAGAGCAAACTAAAAAAATTCTCTCTTTTTTATACAAAAGTGAAACCTGAGTTGTGCACCAACTTCAAGCTCAATTGAGCTTTTCTGAGGGTTAATTTGAACTTCAATAGCACAAATTATAGGTAAAAAGAATACATATAGCAACATTTTAAAGAGTCAAGTCTGGCTGAGAATGAAAGTGATTTGAAGTTCCTTCTTTGCCTCCCCTTTTTAACGACTTTTCTTTTTCATTTCTGAATAGCATCTGGACTGAACTTTTGGGTCATCTGGTAGTGGAGACTCCCACTTGGACCTCATGTGGCTGAAGGAACACCAAAAACACTCGATCACTTCCCATCCTGAGTCACTAAAACTCAAAGTGGATGAAACTTCTAAACTTTTCATTTTCAGGGGCTGTGAAGAATCAAGTCAAATTAAACAAAAAAATTAGCAATGCCTCTTTTTGCCACACTCATTATAGGTAGGCAAAGCTTACAGCTCTTAAGATTTATTTAAAACTAAAGTTTGCTTTAAGCCTAAAGAGCCGCAAGACTAAAAATTCATGATTAAAAACGTGAAATTTTCATAAACGTGCATTTTCATAAAGTTTTCCACAAAGGATATTCCAACCAAACTTTGCGAATTATTAGGTTGATGCAAAAGTCTTTTTCATTTTTTTCGTACTTCCGTTAAAAAGTAACAAATGCACCAATTGAACAACGGTTTATTGCATTCGAAAGGCCAATTATTTTTCTGCAAAATGACATTAAAACGAGTTTAAAATGTCTTATGTCTAGATTTTTTTGAGAGCCTGAAGTCGGGTAGTCAAAAAAGGCGACGGCTCGATGATGCATTTTAGACGCTTTAGCTAAGGAAACCAATCTTGATGTTATAAAAAGATAGAGCACAAAAAGTTGGATAATTTTCAGATTTTCAGAGAAATGATCAGCCAATTTCTTTATAGAGGTTTTATAGATTTTATGAAAAACCCGTTTTCACTCTCGAATTTGCTTGAAAGTGAACCCAAATTGACTAAAAGATGGGAAATTGAACAATAAACACTTTTCATTTGAGCAAACCAAGGTTAATTGTGACTTTGTTATTTTTCAAAGAAGACGAAAAGAAAAAGACTTTTGCATCAACCTAATAGAATAGTAATAAGTCTGATTACTATTATGATTTTTTTTTCATCTCCTTCTTATAAATAATCACTATTTTTCCAAACTAATGTAATGAAATGTGAAGAACCGCATAATAAAGACTTTTCCTTACAAAAGGTCCTAGTGGGAAAGAGAAAAAGTTACCGTAGTCTTGGTGAAAGATGTGTAGTCTTGACTCATCGCCAGTTGTGCTCTGTCCTTTGTCTCAAAAGACTTCATTTGAAATCAGCTGGAGAATGAAAATCTGCACGCTATGTCTAAAATTTATGTTTGTAATCTTGATTCATCTGCTCGCAAATTTTCTTTAGAGATTTGCTCTACAAATATCTGTTAAAACGTCTATTCTTCGATCATTTCATTTGATTTCGGATTTTACTGCCATCTACGAAAATATGATAGCCTTTTGAAAAGTAAAAATTTGAACGATTTCAGGTGATGACTACTCCAAGCTTGCAAAATATTGGACCAAAACCGAATCCGCAGAGATTAGTACTTGGTGGGTTTTGATCGGTGTAACTGATACCAAATTCTGAGCGCATTTGTTCAAAGGAATTAAAAAGTTTAAATAAAAAAATTTTTAGTTCCTGTGCAAGTAAGTCCCAACACAACGTTCATTCCATCGACACATCTTCCAAGGTTGATCGTTAGAAGTGAATCGAGTCCGGTTGTCGGTTAGTTTTGAAGGAAACTGAAGAAATGACCTAATAGTAAATAAAATGCGACAACCGTTCACATTGATTTACTCGCTCTTACTCATGTTATCAAAGTGTTTGCTGCATCTATTTCTGCATCATTCTAGGCTCATCACAATGGCACTCTCCATCACCGGCACCATCATTTCAAAGCAATAAATCGCCCCATGGATTGAGCGGTCTCATAAAACAAAGTTCAGCTTCCAACTGCGCTTCAAACTCATATTTCTTCTCACCGTCAGCATCATCTTCAACTTCTGCATCACCTTTTATTCAGCCGATGTCCCCGATGCAATGGAATCAACAATCGTCAAGCAATCAGGTTTTAAAACAAAAGAAAGCTCTACGAAACTGTAATAGATGAGAACTAAATAAAGTAACTAAAATTAAAAAACCACAACTTCTATCGAAGTTTTAGAAATTCTCGATCGCTCCACCAAAACCTCCCCCCTTGCCACCGCAATCTTTCTCAACCATTCCTCAACAACAGCCGATTGTCCATCGAGTTCAATTGGCTCCTCCATCTCCAAAATATAGGAGCTTGGATACAAGTAATTACACTTTTGAGTATTTTAGATATAGGAGTAAAGAGTGGGAAGAGTCATGACGAAAATGCAAGCACAGTTCAATCAGGCGGTAAAAAAATAAATTCCTCACTATTAGTTCTAAAAAACAGCTACTTAAGTATGAAGATGCTATTAATAGTGTGACTCAAACTTGAGAAAAAAGCTACTCCAATTTTTGTTTAATCTTTGGTTTGCTTCTTCCTTGATTTCCTAATCATCAAGCCATCTCATTTCAAAAGAAACGAAGAACTTTCTTGGTATTTCATAGAGTCATGTGCTTCTTTTCAAAACAACACAACGAAAAGTGTTGTTTAGAAAAGCCTGGGAAAAGGATCTTCTCATTCTCAACTTCTTGAGCCTTTTGTCTTGTTCTTTCCATAGTTCTTTTCGATAGTCCAAGTCCCTGCTTGAATCTTTTCTTTTTCCGGAGTTGTGGAATACGATTGGAAGCAGATGTCTCAGACCATTCTCTCAGCCAATTCTTTAGACTTGCAAAATCCATTTGGGAAAAATTCGGTTTTCGGTATTTTTTCGATTTCCACGATTTCAATCATTCTTTTGTGTTACACTTTTTGACGTACAGAGATGACTGATTTCCTGTGATGAATCATAAAGTGGGGGATATGAAGAGAGGTGGAAGCAAGGGATTTTGACCACATTTCAACTCCACAACTTATTCAAAGGCTTATTCTAAGTGATTTTGAAAATTTTTAATAAATCTTGGGCTAGATTTCTAAAATTTAAAATTAAAATTGAAATTTCTTGCAGTTATATTTTTGTTTTTGAGTTGGGGGAGGCAGGAATGCCTCCCCGAGTCACATGTTTGGAATGGTTTTTTCTGAAGACTCAACTTGAGTGATTTCTTTTTTTCTTCTGGAATCATTTGTGGGTTTGACAGTCTTTCCCTCTTGCCTCTTATTTGTGTTTATGATGTCAAAGGAGCGCTTCGATGATTTCGAGAGATTTCCAAAGAAAAGATGGGATTCGAGTGGGTTTCTTGAAGGCTTTACTCTGGTTGACATCTTCTTCTCAAGTTCAACTCTTACCTATCTTTCCTTTTTCATTCCACCCACAAGTTGTCGATGACCGATACTTCAACCACTTCAAATACTGGCCACTGGGCACTTTTTTATTAGAAACAGTGGTAATTCTTTCATGTCTTGCAAGTAATTCTGGAAGAAGTGCGTTAAATAACTTTTGATTGATTATTGATAAAAGGGTAGACTGGTTAGGCTGTTCAGAAAATCTTTTCGTTCCTTTTCTATTGAAAACCAACAAATGAAACTACTGAACTACGGTTTGTTTCATTAGAAACGCCAGTTATTTTTTTGCAAAATAACATTAAAACGGGTTTAAAATGTCTTATGTCTGCATTTTTTTTGGGAGTGTGAAGTCGGGTAGTCAAAAAGAGCGACGACCTGATGATGCGGGTTAGACACTTTAGCTAAGGAAACCTATCTTGGTGTTAGTAAATAAAAGATAGAGCACAAGAAGTTAGGTATCTAACCAAATTTTTAGAGTAATTGATTCAGCCAATTTCTTCGTAGAGGTTTTTATATGCCTTTATGAAAAACAAGTTTTTTCGCTCCCGAATTTGCATGAAAGGGAACCCAAATTGGCTTAAAAAGATGGAAACTTGAACAATAAACACTTTATATTTAGAGCAAACCATAGGTTAATTGATGAATTTGTTATTTTTTCAACGGAAATACGAAAAGGAACGAAAATATTTTCTGGACAGCCAAATAATCTTGCGCTGTGAACCTAGCTAGTTTTATATTATATTTGAAAAATTTCTAGTTTCGTAAAATTTATTCCCAACACTATTCTAGCTAATCAGCCCTTTATTCTAAAAAAGCAAAAAGATATCAATTTGATCAGTGAAACTAATCGATTTCGTCAATCCAATTTAATATGAATTTCTGAATCTAGTTCTCATGGTCCTCTCAGCAGAAAGAGAGTAAAAGCAAGAGACTCAATCATGAGTTATTTCCTAGCCTCTACCCGACCCACCCCTCCTTCTGTCCATCCTATTCTCTTCTATGAGATCTTCTCAATCGTGTACAGTCTCTCTTTTCTTTTCTCTCTTTAAATGCACGGCATTTTCCCTCTTTTTGAGGATTGCTCGAGTGCCTTCTTTACCCTCTCTTCTTTTCTTCCAAAGGTCTCAACGCCTTGCCACTTTAGCACCTCAATGCAACTTTGTTCATGTAAACGTTAATTTTCAAAATGCTTTATAACTTTTGTTATTCTGAATACTGATTAACAATCTCCAAAATTCTTGTTCTTTCTTTTTCAAGAACGAGTTCAGTATGAGTTTGGTGCATCAAACGAGCGGTGGCCTTTGTGATCTTTGATACCCAAAAGCTCTCTTGAACTTTTTTTAGCTCTCTAACAGTTATCTCAAACCAATTTTTCCCTTTAAACTCCTCTAAATAGGCTCATGATTGTTGCGTAAACAATACTCTTCGACCTTCGATTCCGTCTGGGAAAATCCCATTCTCATTGCTCTCAAATCCAATTAAGCAAACGTCAATTTGTACACCAGTTCTATCAGGATCGACATGATTATTTTTTTGATTTTATTCTCAAATGTTCATTTATTATTTGCGCATCTTGATCTCTTTTAATGCTGACGAACCGCCTATTTTTTGCAATCAAGTGAAGGCTAAACCCTTTCTGTTTGCTGATTTGTTGAACACTTTCAGATCACTATGATCTTTGCCTAGAATCGATTTTCCAAGAGAGCAAACTTTTCTATTGGAAATCGATTAAACATTTTCTTCCTGCAATGCCGGAAACCAATCAAAGTGATCTTGCTGGATAAAAAGTGAGCTCGAAAAGAATGGCCCTTTTCCCAGCCCAAAGAGATCTCCTTGAAGCATGTGCAAGTTGAGGCTCATTTGATGCATCTCCTCTGTTTTTCTCCATCTCTTTTCTCCAATCTTCACTTCTTTTTTCATCCTCAAATTTCTTTTTGTTTAGGAAAGGCCAACTGACGCCTGTTTATGGTGTAGAAATGAGAGCTAGAAAATCTCTGCCACTTTTCCTTTGAGTTTCTCCTCACAGAAACCGCTTTTCAATCCATAGTAAAATTTCTTACAATTTTTAAATCTTAATAACAAACCTGATTTCTAGTTCACCAAACTTTTGGTGCTTTATTGTATCTTAAGTTAAGTCATAAAAGAGTGTTTAATGCAGAAAACTTTTGATTTAGTTTTTTTCTGCAAATTAATGCTTGCATGCCAAATGTTCAATTGATATATACGCCTAATTTCATTGACCCTGCTGGCTTTTTCTTATAAGCTCTTGGTGTCATGATAGTCATTTGGATGTGAAATGAACTTTCATCTAATGAGTGCCCTTCGTGATCTAAAGGGAAAAGAATCCATTCGAATCCCATAGTCAGTCTGGGATCTCTAAAAGAATAGAAAATTCTCAACAAAAAGTATCTATAAAACGAAAAATTTCTTGAGTTCTCGATAAAAAGACAAAGCATATGGTGGCGCGTCTCTCGATGAATTCCCTTTAGCATTTCTTTTGCGACAAAAAAGATTTTTCCATTTCGTTCTTTCTTGTGTTCAATATGGTTCTCAAAAAAAATTTGCTTTCTGCCAGATTCCAAATTGGCTGTCTAGTACAAGGCAAACCTTGGATTTTGGCATTATTTCAATGTTTTCATGCAATTGAGGTTAAAATTTTCAATTTCAAGGGCTTCAAAGCTATTTTTTGATTTTTCAATCCCTAAACTGATTGTGAGCTAGTATGAAGATCCATTCGATTCGATTATTTTAAAAGAAAATTTTCTATTATACTTATCTTTCAGCGGCTTGTATCACCTCGTTGACTGGTTCGGGATCCTCTTCCCTCTCGTCAACAACCCAATCCTTTCAAGGATCGGGTTTTCCTTCATCGTCGTTCATTTCATTGGGTTCTCCCCGTGTGGCTGCTTCGATTCGCCACCGAAGGGACGTGTTGAGAAAGAAAATCGAACAGCGACCTTCACGACAAAATCTTGTCACTCAACATATCCTACTCACTGGTTGGTGCATAACTTGTTTACTTATACCTACAGCTCTTTGACTTTTTTTATATATAGCATTGTAAATAATACTTCCGGTAATCTTTAGCGGAAAAGAGGTTCTACAACAACAGTTGTTTCCCGGTTGGGTGCCCAATTTTTGACCTCACCATTCATGTTCTTTTTCTAGTTTTTCTAGAGGTTCACTAGGGAATGATCATGCACTGACAGAGCCGTTTATTGGGAGTTGCCGAGGCTTTTTGAAAAAAAGCAAGAACTCAAGGCAAAGTTGATTGACGTTGAGACACAAGCTAAAAATGAAAAGAAAGATTCACCTCAACAACTGTGCACTCTTTTCTTTTCTTAAATTTTTGAGCTAAAGCTTCGTGACTATAGGCTAAGTGTGAGCATCAAAAATCGTGAAAATTTTGAGATGCAAAATGACAGATATCAAATTTAGCTTCTCGTGCTGATCCGCTTATTCAACAACGAGCGGCTTCATTGCGAAAGTGTGGCATTGTCTCAAATCTAAATCGAAAACTTCGGCAAAGACCAGGACCACTCGAATTGATTACCCGAAAGATTTTGAGAGCCGATGCTGAATTGGAACAAGCTATACAAGGTTATTTGATCAACATTGTTTTTTTTCAAAAGCTTTTTCAGAAGGTCGTCTTCTCTTCAAGCCCACTTCAGCTGAAGAAGACGAACTTGTCTCCTCCACTATAGAAGCCGAGTTCAATCCTATCAATCCAGGTTGTTTCCATGCTAAATTCTAAAATAGCATAAGTTCTAGATATGGAAGTTGTTTCCGTTTCAACTCCAAAAGAAGAAATCATTCCCTCTCCAAGTTTTCCAAAAATAGCCGTCCTGAAGAGCAAAAAGGTTTGTTTACTATTGATAAATTACAAATTACAAGTGGCAATCCAAAGAGTTCCTTGTCCACTTTTTAATCACCAAGCAGTTGTTGGGTTCTCGGCTTTTCCTTAGTTTTTCTTGAGTTTCAGCCCATTTTTTGTGAATCCTAACAAGATCGGCAGCGATTTTTCTGAGTGTTACACTCGGTTTTTTGATCATTATCGGTTAAATCAACCTTTTTTTCGTTGAAGTGTCAAAAGTTGAGGGAGGTGAAGAAAGATCACAAGTTTAAACCACAAGTTGAAGATCGCACTTGACGAAAAAGTGAAAAGACAGAAGAGTACTTCTATGGATTATCCATAAGATCTCTAGAGGCTGGTTGGCAATAGTGTTTGACGCAAACCATGAAGATAAGCAAAAATGAAGAGAGAGAAAAAGATGTGTGGATAGAGATGATTTGTGCTCTTCTTTCTCATCTCATTTCTAGCGAAGCGTGGTCGACGCGCATCGTTTGCTAAACAACCTCTCGAGTGTTTCTTTCCTTTCGACCAAAATTGAAAAAATGCGAATCAAATAGATAGAAGCTAATTGTAAGGTCATCAATCAGGAATTAGTGTTCTGAAATTAGAGAAAAATTATTAGATTGGGAACTTGAAAGTTGGTACACTTATTCATTGTACTTTTTTGAAATAACTAGTGCACCAATTAATCTACATTTTTCAACAATAAAAGGCCCATTTATTCTCTAAAACAGGCTTTTGATAGATTTAGAAAAGCTTCGATTTAGTAGGTTTCTAGGAAGTTGAGGAACCAAAAATGATGAACATTTGATGTAGCGGTTTGAGCACTTTCTTCCACATAAACCTATTTTGATGTCAATAGAAAAAAAGATAGAGCATGAAAAGTTAGGCATATAGCCGAATTCTCAGCTCGATTTCTCTAATTGCTTTAGTTATATGTCTGTTATATAAAGAATTTTCAGGAAAACTTGAATTTCTGCTCCAATTCCTTTCAAAAGTTGCCCGAATTTGCTTAAGGGTGTCTTAAATTCGATACTAAATAACTTTTATTTAGAGAATTCTAATTCAATTGGCGTATTAAATATGTTTTCTGAGAAATACGAAAAAGTGTACCAACTTTCAAGTTGCCAACCTAATAGATTGGTGTATCCCAATTTGCTTAACCAACCTTCTGTGCACTTTTACGGTTTTTAATTATAATATAAGACTAGCTAGGTATATTAGTTCACAGTGCAAGGCTAGGTGAAAGAGTGAAAAGAAGCGTCACCTCAGGCAATGGAATGACGCACATTGAGGGTGGATGAACAAAATGAAGCTCACAAAACAGCCGACAACTGTTTGTTGAATGAAAAGAGAAAAGAAAACCTTTGACATATAAAGCAATTACCCGATAAGTACTATTAAATTGTTTAGAAGGCAACTCCTTATCAAAGTCCAACCGAGAATGTCATGAAAGCAAAGAATCGATCTTCAAACGTAAAAGAGCATGAGAGTCTAGTAAGCTTTTATTGATTTTCACTTTTGGTTAGAATTTAAGGGTCTGATGGGTTTATACAAAATATCAGCAAGTGTAAAAATTTGAGTTTTAGGTTCAAGGTGACAACGATGGAACCACAAATAATTATCAAATCTTGTTGAAGCAGCAGCAAATCTTTCTGGATTGGCAGCCGGAAATTGAGGAAACAAATGTCAGTTGAAATAAAGAAAAATACAATTTATAAATTTTTTATTTACAGAATGATCCCCAAACGATCCTGGGACATAAAGGAGAGCAGTCTCCGCTCAGCAACAATCTCAACTCAGAAGGGTCAGTTTTTTGCAACAATTTGAACCCATTTTTTTTGGGTTCCTCTGCTGATTGAGCAAAAAAAATCAGCAGAGAGTGATTGCTGATTTCTTTTTCAATTCTTCATTTCCTCTAATCGATTGGATGTGAACTTTTTTTAAACCAGTATTTTTAGGGTGAACGCCATTGAGACCGCCATTCATCAGGCAAGAGAGGCCCTTCCACTCAACCAGACAATCCTCATTCAGGCAATCCATTTCGCAAATTTTAAAAGAACATTTAGATGATCAATTGTGTCCTATTAAAGTATACTAATACTTAAAGAATTATTTGCTTATAATTTTATGTTTAGGAAGCATCAGAAACTGGGAACGCAGTTGAGCCGGCAGTTAGTGCAGCAACATCGACCACAAATCCCGGATTTCTCATTTTCCCACCGAGAAGTCTGAATGATTTGAGAGTTCAAGATTTGAAGAACGAATGCAAGAAAAGAGCACTGCCTGTATCAGGTTCGAATTAAATAATATAGAATCAAAAATGAGTTTCTAGGGGCAAAACCTCAATTGGTTGAAAGGTTGCGCGTTCACGAGCAAGTAATTCTGTCATCAATTGTGAATGCAATAGAAGGAGGACCATCAACTCCTCCCGTTTCACCAACTGATGATCAGAATATGACAACAGCTCCTCATACCCCAATGGTGAGTAATGAATACAAAGGATTTTTTTTATTTTAAGCAACACTAATACATCCAATTTAGCCGCCAGGTCCCCCAGTTGTGCGGGAACAAACACGAGAAACAATTCATGACTTCTTGCAACAGAATGCCGCCAAGATTCGATCAGCCAACGCTAGTGCGGCACAGACTCAGCCGCAATCGCAAATTGTGATGACAATTCCAAATCAAAAGATTTCTCAACCCAATCTGCCAATCACTCAACCACAACAGTTTGTTAAGGTATGGCAACTTTTCAGCTGAAAATAACAATGGTTCTTCGGTTTTTTGTAAAGTTTGATCTTCAAATTACCTCATTCCACGGTTATAGCGGCCATTCTAGATGTTTCAAGTCAGCTCCCTAAACATTTAAGTACTCCAGGAAAGAGCTCAAAAACTTGAGATCAAAAATCGAGAGCACCCATTCCAAAAAGAAACCATAGACACTTTAAAGAGGAAGAGCAGTTGTTGTTTGCATCCACTTTTTCTTTTCCCAAACTAGGGAGATGCTCACCTGTCATCTCATAAATGGGACTCATTCTCACTCTTTTCAAAAAAAGAGTCAGTTGGTCTTTCCCCACTTCCAACACACCATCACATTCCTCACTGACTACATGCCGAAAGCGAAAAAAACAAGTCGCGAGTAAAGAATAATACAAAGATCAATTGGTTATTTAAAGAATTTAATAGAAAGAAAACAATTAACCATTTTTAGTTAGTTGATCAAAATGGAACAGTGCTCGGAATGGCAACAGTGATGAATGGAGGAGGTCCGATGAATTTAGTTGGCCCTGGTTCTTTCTTGAAGCAAGGATCACAAACAATGACTTATGACATTTCAAACGGAACGAGTAGACCGACAAATCTTGTTGGGTGAGTAATTTAACTCTCATACTATTTTATTACGCTTGATATTTTAGTTCAATGATTCACAAGCCTCAGACAACAATTGTGACATCACTTCCAAATTCAAACGGGTTGAGTCTCAACACTGGAGATCCGCCAACTTTTCGATTTGCCCAAATGGGATCTGGGGGACAGGTGAGAAAACTAATGGAATCATTTGCAGTTGCACTTTAAGGATCCCAACAGTTAGCTCTAACTCAAAGCAATCCATCAAAAATTTGTTCAAAAAGATCATACTTTAAGTCTTTTCTTTCCCTCCATTTTTGAGATTAGCACGAAGAAACCCTCGTGCAGGAGATACACAGCTGTCTCCGTCTGAGGGACTCAATTTCACTACGTCTAAACTGATCCAAGATAGCATTATGTCTTCAAAAAAATGGTAGTATCGGGTATTAAGACAAATCAGCAATTCAGCAATTTGACAATTCAACTTTGAAAACCTTTGTTTAATAGCTAGGGTGTTGAAAGATACTATAAAGTCATAAAATGAAGCAGCAAATTTGTCCCAATTTTACTTTTGCCTTCAAATAAACACGTAAAGCTCAAAATTCTTGAAATTCTTAGTTGTTTTCAATAAGATGAAACGACTGTTCCTCCTACGTCACAAAAAGAACCTCCCCCTCATGCTCATTCCTTTCCTTGTTGTTTGTCTTTTATCTAGATCAAAGTTGAGTCCCAGATGTTAAATGACTCCTCGAGAGGGTCTCCTCCACCCTCGCACACCACGTGTCCTCAACCGAGGACAGACATTTTGAAAGAATGGATTCATTCACCTCTTGTGTGTTGGGGGAGGTTGACATTTGTTCTCTATTTTCTCTTTTTTTCTGTTTCATTTCCGGCATTTCTCTCCTTCAAAAAGCCCAGGATGACCCTCAGTTTTCAAATCTAAGTTCTCTATCTCTTGAGCTTCCCTTTCAAAATTACCCCCCGCCAACAGTTGGCTCACGTTTTTAGCTCACTCACACATTGTCTCCTAAGCTGATCAAGAATCTTTTTCTTAGCTTTTTTTAGCCTCAAACTTTATAATGATTTTTAGTTCACTATTGTGCAGCCAAGTGATCAACAAGGTACGGGAACAGTCGAGACAGTCTCTTCAACAAATCCACCTCCTCCTGCCACTCCCCAACAAAATCTCCAAATGGTTCCCGTCTCTAACATTACTACACAGGTACACCTTTTTACACAAATATTATAGTTACACAATCACTTAAATTGACCTAGTTCTTGACGCACACAACCTATATTTGACTTGTTTGAACTAAAAACTTGTGTTTATGGTGCGAATTTACGCACCTGTTTCTCGATAATCCAATTTGTCGCTAGGAAATTTTGCCAAAATTTGCTTGATACCGATTATTTATGATACATAAATTCTAACAAAAAGTAAAAGTTCTCAAATGGATACTTACTACTTTCCCCAGGTATCCAATTTGAATCTTCAAGTTGATTTTGATAGATTTCTAACATGGTTGAACGCTTTAGATGCAACCACTTGGCAATCAATCAATCATGACTGGTAACAATGGAATTGTTTCAACAATGACAATGGTTGGTCAAAATGGAGTACCAATGCAAGTCGTTCATATTGCACAACCACAAGAGGTATGGAAAAAAGAATTGTTATTTATAAAACCAATCCTAGGTTGTGCATTTTGAAGATCAGCAGCATATGAGAGCAACGTTTCAAGCAGGAAATGTCACCCAGTCATCACAAGTGGTTCAGGTATTTTTTCCGAAATTTCTGACAAAGATGGAATTATAGGTGGCATATGTTGATGGAGATGGAATTGTGCGAAGAATGTGCCCAAGTGGAAGTCCCGTTGTGGGAGATGCGCCTGCAAGCTCTCCAAACATGCCTCCACCATCAGTGAATCATGAAGGAGCTCTCACTCCAATTCCTCCACCATCAGCTCTCTCTCAATCACAAGCCACAAATACGTCGCACACGATAACTATCGATACAAATGATTCCTCTTCATTGTGAGTTTTTCTAATCAAATACTTTATCGCTTTTATCGCTTTAGAGCTACCACTCTACAAATGCACGAAGAGATGCTGAAATTTCAACAGAAAAAGATCGAGGAAATGAGAGCTGAGCTAATCCGTTCTCAACAACAGCTCAGAGCTCAACAATCTCTTATTATGGTGGCAAAAAAGCAGCAAGTAAACTGAAATCAAAATCAACTTAAAACTGGTCAATGTTTAGTTTGGTGAAGGAGGTCGGACAGCCATGTCTGATCATTATTTGGCTCAACTCAAAAATGCTTACCGAAGCCATATGCATCAAGTGATGTTACATAAAGATCAAGAAGTACAATTACAGGTTTGAAAGTAAACACAAACAACCCAAAGACCAAAAGTTATAGCAACATGTATTGGAGCAAAACTCACTGGTGGCAGGAGAAGCCAAACTGCAAGAAGAACTTCATGTTGAACAAGCCGTAAATGATATTGTGAGACTCATCAAACAAGATGCCCGAACGGCTCTCCTGATTGTGCAACTTTTAAGAAAATATCAACTTGAAAGACAGGTAACAAGCAAATCTAAAAAAGGCTAAGTTTCTGTTTAGGCTGAATTGACCCAACAACAGAAGGCTCAACAAGAAAAGCAAAAGAAAAATGAAGATTCGCCGATTGGTGCACCACAATCGGTTCAACCCCAACCGCTCATCCCATCACCCACCAATCCGACTAAACGAAGCAAATCAAAAGCTAAGACACAGAATCCCGCTCCAGCTCCTGTGGATAGAGCTCATTCAGAAACACCGCAGCAAATGGTGAGAGATCTGGGCTCCCATCTTATTTTAAAAAATACGAATTTTAGAATAATAGTTCGTTGCTTGTCCCCGGAAATCCTCTCAGCCTCACCCAACAGAGACGAGCAAGCAATCCAGAGACTATGAGAAACAAGGAAGAAGTGGTTGAGGTGAGAATGAGGTATTGAAATGTAATCACTTGATTTAGATTCACACAATTTCTGATGATGAAACAGTCCATTCTGTGGTGAAACCTCCTGTCTCATCAAAATCAAAAGCAAAATCGAAGAAATCAAACAATCATCAAAATGGAGAACACCCACGGCCAAAAACTCAAGTTGACATGGAGGAAATTTTCAAGACTGTATTGAAAGATGCAAGTCGAGCCATTGGACAACAAATAAGCGATGATTCTTTCAGTGTAAGTTTAAAAAGATTGACATACTTCTGTAAAGATTCGAAAGTAACATGTATAATGAATAAGTTTTAGGATGGAGCTGCAACAACTGCCTATGGATCTCCGATCAACATTTCCCAAGAAAACATTGCTTTGGATGTGGCGTGCAATCTTTCCGTTCCACAAATGAATGCTGAAACGATTGTTGGTGAAAGGAATCATGGAGTTGATGCCCAAAATTTCATTGTAAGCTAATAGTAAGTTATTCAGAAACGAACTCGAAGTTTTCAGATGGTTCATCAACCGTGCACATCGGATATTCAAATGGATGAATGCTCAAGAGAAGCCGATACATCTCTTCATGGAGATCGAAATTTCCAGTCAGCAATTCTACCCTTCCATCCCTCACTGGAACACAATGCACAAACGCCTCCATGTTTTGCGAAAAACGAAGATTTTGATGACTTGATGGATGTGCTGAGGGATGATCAAGTACAATCAATCAGCTCAAATCAAATCATGGACTTTGGTCTTGGATATGGACAAGAAGAATTAGCAAAACTGATTGGAGATGATTGGATTGAATCAGCCGAGAGAAGTCTTAGACAAGAGAATCAGCATCATCATGATCAGGTAAACAGTCTAGTATATATAAAAGAGCGGTGTCTGTCTGTCCGTCTGTACGAGTTTTTTTTGCTGATAATGAATAAATCAAATCAATCTTTCCTAAATAGATCCTATTAAACTATTTTCTGAACAATTCAACATTTAGTCAGCTCAATCATGCGCAGTGGAGTGTCTTGGAGAATCTGGTCTCTTGGGTGGAAATGGAGAAGACACAAATATGGATTGGCTAGATATGATGCTTCAAAACGCTCCATTAGATGAAGGGACATTTGATGGATTAAGAACTCCATCTTTTTATCAAAGAAATCAAATGGATGCTCCTTGTTAATCCCCATAAAGTCCAACTCTAGTACTTTAAATTCAATCTGTGAGTTTAAGTGTAAGATTTAAGTCTGTAAGTAGTTCTTTTCATAAAAATAGTTTTTTCGCTTGCCTTTTTTGCAATTTGGTGCTTTTTCCTGTTCAGTTATTGTCTGTAACAATTTCCCCACACAATTCTGGTCACAAACGAATCGGTGAACTCTTTTCTCAAGGTTTTATTTTGATCTTTTTTTAGTAATTTCTTTTTTATTTGTTTTAGTCACAAGTCCTAGAAGTTATTGAATCTTTGCAATTTCTAGGATCTAGGATTTTTGTTACTTTTTTCCATTTCCGTATGATTCCACATGGTGTGATCCCCTCCTTAAATCCCATCGAGTGGGACACACAAAGAGAATTCCATCATTAAAACATTCTTCCGATCTTCCATCCATGATCAATCCATTCAATTCATTCTTTACTTTTCTGATCAAAACTTATGCTTGTATCTTTCGTGCTTTTTTTCTCAATCCATTGATAGACGTTGCTTAGATCCCGGGTTTTTTCACGCCAATTCAGTCAGCCTTCCCCCTCTCCATCGTTTGCTGTTTCCCGTGTTTTTTATTTCAAGTTTTAATGTGATTTTTCAAAAAAAAGCAGTTGCTAAAACGATAAGAAGTATCAAATATTTGAAAAATCACATGAACATGTTTCACTGATTTGTGTCTTTTCGGCCTTGCTGGTTTCAAGTGTTCACCCACGCAACAATTAAGGGTGATATCTATTTGTGCATTAGAGAAATAGCCCGATGTTTTACCTGTGAATTTTGTGAACACTTTCTCTTTATATATTGGATTGATCATTTCGGTGTTGATCTAAAGTTCTTCACTAGTGATAGGGCTAGCAATTTTTTTATGGCTAACCAAGCCTTTTCCACCTAAATATTTTCCAGTTTGTAAATCTGTTCCCCTGTATTCCATTCCGACAAAAAACCATTCTGAAAATAGGTTTACTGAAAATTCATTTTGAGTATGTAAATTAAGCTTTTTCATTTTGCAGCTTTCTAAGTGGGCCTGATGATAGTGTGAATAAATTTGTGCTTAAACATTTATTTTAAAAAAGCAAAATAGCACCAAAATGAACGAAAAAAGAATCGTCACAGAAGTCTGTCAACAAATAGATTTTAAAAAGCGTCTAACTATAAATCTTTTTTCTCTCCTGGGTTGCTAAGTTGAGAATGATTGGAAGCGGTTGAGCTTTGCAGTCTTTTACGAACAACTGGTCCATATTCATTCACCTGGGATTAAACAACTTTTTTCATACATTAAAATTCATGTTCAAATTGATAATCAACTGTTTTTAGAGTACCTTTTTGACTAGAGTAGCTTCATCCATTGTGTCATCTAATTCCTTCAAAAGTAGCGATCTCTCTTCCTCGGTCATTTGCTATTCTTGCATTTGAAACAATGAATCAACTTGGAACCAACCTGCATTAGTTGCAAAGCTTCGCTTTGTTCTTCACCAATTGTGTTAATTGAAGTGGTTCTTTGTAATCGTTCAAAGTAACGTTTTTGGTGGAGTTGAACTAATTTGCTTGA
This sequence comes from Mesorhabditis belari, assembly GCA_958450365.1. Classification (NCBI taxonomy): domain Eukaryota; kingdom Metazoa; phylum Nematoda; class Chromadorea; order Rhabditida; family Rhabditidae; genus Mesorhabditis; species Mesorhabditis belari. The sequence goes on from CAUEEP010000898.1 coordinate 874,381, forward strand.
AACCTGAAAATCCTCGAGTATTTGAATTGTATTTTAACGACATACCTAGGTAGCCAAATTTCAAGAAAGTTTTAACTGTTCTTTTCACAATCTATTCAATTATTTAACGAACCCTTTCCCTTTTCAGCATTCCATCCCATTCAAGATCAACTAATCCTCCTTTTTGTGCAATCGCTCTTTTCACTCTTCTCGCAAAAGCAATCGCATCTTCTCCCTCCTTCAATTCTCTTCTTTTTTTCAAAAAACCAATTTTCCTACTTGTTTTGTCATTTTGGGTAGATACCAAATATCGCAAATAATCGCCCATGATGTCATCATACGCCACAAATACTAAAAGCAAGGAGTTGCGGGTCAATGCTTTTTAAATCAACTCTCCTACCTCACCATATGACTGTTCAGAAGAGTTCCAGAAAGCATCGGTTAATCGACTATCATATTTCATAGCTATTGGGTAGATTGTCGAACCTATCTGAAATTGAGTGTTTTTAATGTTTAAATTTTGATTTTTAAGCTTTAGTCTAACCTCAAATGACCCTTTTTTGAACATCATAACTCCCGTGTTGTTAATGCAAGTACCTTCCGGAAAAATGATAATTGGAAGTTTTGATTCATCATTTGTATGTTCTTTCAGTCTAAATTTAAGTCTTTTAGTTCTACATTTACCAAAAGCTAGCCAACCTTTCCGTGACTTGTTTTCGATCGTTCGCCTCACTACGTTCAAACCAAATATGATGTTCACCACGACTGAGAGCTGTTTGCATAAATCCTATATGTAACTCATAGAAGTTTTTATCGCATAAATAGTAATTTAAACACTGAACCTAAAATTCCTCCTTGTTTTTGCCCAATCATTGCATAACAATTGTCAGTGCTCAAAATGAGAACATCAATTGGTGAGGTGTGATTTGCCACACATATTCCACCACGATCTGCTCGATTTTCTCTGTAAATTTATAAAATGACTATGGCTGAGAAAAAGCCCGGACAGACAGACTCTGCTCTTTTACGTACAGTAGATTAATTACTCAATTTCTGTCTTAGAGAGCTAAAAGTTTGATCGTTTGTAGTACAAGAAATACCGCTGCTGAACAGTAACTCACTGATCGTGGTAGCGAATAATCGAAGAAAAACTTCTTGCCACGATTCTCATTGACATTAGCATTGCATGTCGATACAACCATTTTCGTGTTCTTAATTTTTATCGTTGCTTCAATTTAAACTATTAACAAATACCCTTGATGAGGGATGAGTCCAATAGTGAAACAAGTGATCACCATCATGAAAAATCCCACTCCGAAAACGGCCGTTCGCAAGGGAACAAGCACAAAATAGCGAAGGAAAAATCCGCCAACCCATAGCGTTGTCAACTTCCAACTGAAAAAAATATTTTTGAGATCAAGAATGCAGCTAAGTAGCTTGAAGGAAAGAAAAACCATGCATAAAAAGAAAGTCTAGTCATGCGGTATTCTACTCACTCACCCCAACGGCAACATTTGACCTCTGAATAAGAAAGTTAAAACTACAAACACGTAAAATCAAATGAATAAGAATTTACAAAATACACAATTCTATAATTCTTACCTAATATACTGAAACGAAAACCGGGTTCTTGTGAGTAGATTCCATGATGGAAGTTGTTCGGCCTTAAACCGACTTGTGACTTGGTCCTCGATTATTGCCTTCCATTCCTGCCTAGAAATCTAATTTCTAAAATATTATTTATTTTCTACCGTAATGAAATCAAGACTGTCATTAACGATCACTCTAACAGTCTTTTGATTGCCTGGTTCGATCTCATTTCCATACAATTTTGACTCAAGTGCTTCGGATTTCTCTCGAACAATCAATGTGCCTAAAACCGAAATCGGTGAATCTTTTGCACATTTGAAGATTTCTACAATTTTAATAACACAGACCAATATCGCTACTGGAAGATCTTCTCAGTCGAGTTGTTCCTTCGAGAGTTTCATCAGTTTCATACTCGATCTCATTAATTGGATATGCCGAAGAACCCCACTAAATTTTTTTTTTACTTACGATGTGTTCCAAAGACAACCAAAAATTTAAATCATATATTTACCTCAAATATCCGCAACAAAACATCAGCGTAGAATTCTCGAATACCAAGTGACTTGCCAAATGTCGCGAGGATAATCACTACTATCAATAAAAGCACAACGGGTGGTACCAACAATAGTAATAAAATTCCAAACATCCGAATTTACTTTTGTTCTGAATACTTTCAAGCAATCAAGTGTTCTAAAAAATTTTCTTTTGCTCAATCGAAAATTTATTCTCTGGACAGAATAGAGGCAAAAGGGTTTGAGGCAAGATAAGTGTATAGGTGAAGCAAAAGATAAAAGGGTCAACGGTGGGACAACACAAAACAGACCACCAGGAATCAAGCATAATTTCTCTTATGATTTGGCATAAACAACATCCGATGGGCTGAAAGTTCAACTTTTGAAAGATGCTAGCTGTCTGGAAATTTTAGTTTATTGTTAGGCACTCAAACGCAGATACCTAGCGTTTTGTATTTTCCCTTTGGCAAAAAATCAAAAGAAAATCAATTGCCGGATGAAAAGGAGTGACTTGTGATTAGAAAGAAAAAAGTTGTTTATTGGGTTCCTTTCATATATTTGGGAAAAGAGGGGTCAATCTCAAAAATACGAGTAGCGATAGGAAATGAGAGAATTTGGGAGAAAAGGTAACAAGAGAGGGAAAAGGGAAAGTTCCTTGTGAAATATCTATTGCTAATCTTTCTCTTTCTTTTCTTGAAAACCAGCAGCAGCAAGGCAAAGTACAAGTCGACAATAAAATATGTTTTCGTAACTTATTTGATTTTACATATGTGTTTAGTTATGTATATTATTAGATTTCAACATTCTGAAATTTATTGATTGAGTAAACAGAATAAACCCGTTTTAATATATTTTTTGCAAATGAATTTATTTTCCATGTGCATCACCCAATTGAACTTCTTGACTTTCAGCCAACAAATCAGAGCTTCGATTGTGAGATTGCAATTTGTTCGAAGCTGCTGCCTAAACCTTTTCCTAAGTGATTATTAAACTTTATCATAAACAAAAATACCTTTGCTTTCTTCTGTTTATCGATTCGTTTCACCACACATTTATACCATAAAAAGATCATCACAAAGCTTAGAATGAACGGGAGAAATACGGGAGCAATAACTGCCTGAATTGTATGCAATTGTTAAGAAATCAAATCAGGTAACTTGCCACTAACGCAATAATTCGCTGTTCACTGAAAAGTTCATTGCCCAAACCAGTAGAAGATGGATTCTGTATAGGTTAAAATTTATTTGTGGATTTAGTGATCTTGCAACCTGTTGTACATCAGGATCGATCCATCCATTATCAGCTAATCGATTATTCCCGGCTGATTCCGACATCGAAATAGAATTGGTGTTTGCAAGAGTTGAAGTGTTTTCGAGTTCCCCTTTTCACTTCAAGAATGGCAAGCTGTGGGTATGGGTTGGCACTCGTTTTCTCCCTTTTTCTCTCCAATGGTCGGCAATGGTCGTCACACGAGTGGAGGGATTCCTGGAGAAGGCAAGAAGGCAGAGCAATGGAAAGAGAAAAACTCCTCCTCACAAAAAGCAAGACCGGTTTCTCTCCTTTTTTTTGTCCTTAAGTGGAGAGATTTGCGGTTGATCGGAGACGAGTCGAGAAACACCCAAACAAAATGAGAATAGGTTTTAGTCGTAACAAGTTAAAGATACAAAAGGTAATATGGATGAGACGAATGGATGGCAGAGTTCAGGACTATTTGGAGAATCCAAAAGATAGGATCTAAAGGTCAAGGTGGAAATTAAGACAAAAAGCAAGATGGCTGAAGAAAAGAAGACTTCGCTAAACCGGATCAGTTTTGCCTGAAATTATTTGCAATCCATCAAAAGGTCTTCCGGGTTTTGAAATTCTTTCTTGATTTAATTCGATGTTATTAGGCTGTCCAGAAAGTCTTTTCTTTCATGATAAATATTTCTTATTCTTTCTATTAATCGATTGTAAATTAAGCTAGTGGATTTATCTTTTTGCATTGCATCGATTGTGACTTGAACTCAATAGCACATTTACCTAATAAACGTTAGGTGTGCAGTGTTTTATTGTTTTTAGATTGCAGTTTTTGTCAGAGGAAAAGGCACTTTATTATAGAACCCTCATGAAAGGTATTATAGTTACAACAATGACATGAAATTAAAAATATTTGGCAAAAAAGATACCGGTGAAAGGGGAAAAAAAGTGCGTAGCTACACGTTTTGATTGAATGTTTTAATCGTTAACGAGTGTTAGATGAAGACAAAATGTACAGAAATTGAAAACGATGGGTCTGCAAGTCAGAAAGCTAAGCGAAATCAAAGTAGAAATTAACACGAATTGTCAATTTGCAATCAAACTGGAGCCACAGCAGAAGAGATCGAATTTACTTCTTCATCCTCATCTTTGTCGCGATTTTTCTCGGCTTCGCCATCAAGCTGAATATTTGTTGAATAAATTTAGATTTAACGAAGCTTTTGAGCCAAGTTTTTCCCTAATAATACCTACGGAGCAAAGTTCAAAATCACCGTCTCCAGTAATTTATTGTATGGCTTAGGCTCTGTGTTGTTGCTGCCGAAAGTAGCCACCATTATCATTACCATTCGTATATTTGCAACTTTTTGTATTTCACCCACCACCAAAAGTTCAAATATAGAAAACAAATGCGGAAGGACATAAACCCGAGAAAAGGCAATAAGAATAATTGCAAATGGAAACATCCAAGCGGTTCTCTAAAAAACTTCAGTAAATTCCTTTGTTTACAAGAAAAAGAACCCGATCCATTTTGAGAGCCAATGTCACAGTGACTAGCACCACTTGAATCCCTGTGTACAACCAGAGCTTTTTAGGGTTTATCTATAATAGTTCTTTTCAAATTGACATACTCATTTTCTTACCCGATCATATCCAGAAACCGCTTTTGAGTAATGCTTCAATGGCGTCACGATTAACAGAGCTCTTTCGACCAACCGAATATCTCGAAGATTTCGACAACCCAAATACATAAACACACCGAATAAGACAGCCATTGGAACACTTATTGTGTTATCTAAAAAGGTAATGACATAAATCATTCTGATGACTCGTACCTAGTTCTCCTCCAAGAATGATAACTACAACGAACAATATGGCCACTCCAAATGTCGATACTCTCTGTTCGATGACATACAATGGTTCTAGAATCTTCAATAGTTCTTGAAAGGCTTTTTAATCTCACCTTCTTTCTCTCCTGGTGCTTTTCTTTTGTTAACTGTTAAAGCATCGATGTGAGCCATTGATTGAGCTGCTGCTGCACACATCCATGGTAATCCAAATGTTGAACAAAGTGCTGTTAGTAGGCCTGAAAAATAAAATTTTAAAAGTGCTGTTTATCAACATTAAATTGTTTCTAATAGTTACTTCTTTTTGAATCAATTTATGGTTTAAAGTTATTTACCCATTAAAATCACATCTCCGTGAAGACCACCACCTTTGGAGACTCGTTTTTTCTTCAGAATCAACAATCTTAAACTTATTTCATATTTTAAAGAACAGCTCAAATACTCAGTGATGCCAGTTTCCAAAAACAAAAGTGTGTAAACAAGGAATCCAGCAAGAAGCGCCAATGCGTGAACTTTGCATGAATGCTCTTTTAGAGAGATTTCAAAAAGACCAAAAAATTTCTCATTTGAAGACCACAATTTCTTTCGATCAGTCATATCAATTTCCTTAAAATACGTTTTTGATGTTATTTCCTATTTTCATGCCTGTAATTGAACATCCCCAGACAGAATATAATAAGCAGCAGTGGCGATGCCCACCGATAGAACGGCTCCAAAATCAGAAATCACTCGTCGAAGCTGGAATCCTTTTGCTCGAAAAATTACTAGATTTTTATACAAACCCGTCTCTCGATGCGAAATGAGTTCTTGGCGTTCTTGAAGATATTGGCCAGTTGGAAAGTTCCGAGGAAAAGAACCAAACTCAAAAGAGCCACATTGGGAGAACCTTTTGAAGAACAATTTTCTTTCACAGTCCCGTTTTGAAGTTGCTAAATTTATTTATCAGCTTGATTCAAGCCATTGCAATTTACGTTGCTAAATGTTACGTTACCTTTCCATTCGATGTACAATCTTCGTAGTGTTTGAGGTTCATGATTGGATTTTCGTTAAGAGCCGATTGCAAGAAAAAGAAGCTCTCCATGATAAAAATGGCACAAATCAATGTCTCAAATATATCTTCCGTAAACGATGTAACTAAAACATGTTTATAAAGTATAACTTCCCAATTTGAAACCTTTGTGTAATAACTTCGAGAGTCCAAAACAGCAATGAACAATACAAATCACCAAGCACCACCATCCTGTGAAATATCGCACTGTTTGATAATCCACTCCCATTTCCGTGCTGATCTAAAAAGTTTTCAGTATTAATTTAAAATTTCTTTGCTGACCTCATAAAGAGCCACTTCAAAAATGAGAACCGGTCCAGTTGGAGCTTGAATGATCAATGGTTGACAAGAGGCAAACGACCAAATTCCATTTGATAGTACCATTGAGATCAAAGTTTGGAAAACTCCAAACTGATTATTTGTGTATTTGCCTAGAATTGTCTGATAGTTGGATAATGTTTTTAATAACTCACCCAAAAGTCCGCCAAAACATAAGCCAGCAGGGATTGTGGCGATGAGAGTAAAGAGAGTCGCCCAAATCACTTTCTTGTGGCAAGCATCTGTCCAATCACTCCTAAAAACAAAGTTTCATTTTTTGTCAAATAAAATCACATTGCAAAATCGTTTAATCTGAAGTTAAACTTACGAGAATTGTTGAAATCTCCGTTTGTAATCTCTAATCACTCCACCAAAGAATCGCCGTTCTCTCATTGAATGCCAGAAGGCATCTTTTGGCACAATCAATGTTGTTTCTTCGTAAAATGGAGCAGCTAAATTTTGTTTAGTATTAAAATTTTATTCTATTTTTTTGCCTATAAAGTACATAAAGCTAAAAACATACGTGCAAGATGAACTTTTCCTTTCATATCTTGGACAATCCATTGAGGATGAATTCCTGCAACTCTTTTTCATTTTTTTCTTTTTTTCTAATTAATACCGCTTTTCTTTCTTGTTATTGCTACTTTTTCTGTCCATCTTCTCTCTCGTTCAGCCAAAGTTTGTCGAATTTCATCTGTTCGAATCAATTTTCTGCTATCGATGCTTCCAGGAGGGATAATTATTGCCTCTGACAAAAAACTAAACACAAAACAGTCAAATAAATGCAGTTTAATTACCAGTCAAGATTTTGCGCAATATCGTTAGCTGATTTTGCCGTGTATAATAACGGTTTAAAGATCTAAAATAAAGTACAAAATTTATCCGGTTGCTAATTTTATAAACCTTATTCGAAAGGACCGCGCAGAGTGCCTTTCCGGCTTGAAGCGAATCAAGAATTTCTGGTTGTGGCGGAACACACAAAAAGATAAAGAAACGAACAGCCACATTACCCTGCAAACAAACTTTTTATAGTAAATTCTCAATAAAATATGAGTGTTTACCTCCTTTCCACAAATCGGAGTTGACAAACGACAAATAACCAGTCGACTCTCTTTCATTCCATATTGCTCACAAACATACACCTACGAATTTAAAGATTAATACAGAGTGGCTAATAAGTATTGTCGCGTGCCTGAAAGCGTGTTACTCCTCGAGCTTAGTGCCAAACCTCATGAGTAACATATCAAAATGTTGCTAAGAGTCTAGGAAATCTAAATATACGCATGGATTTTTGAGACAATGCCTGTGAAAGATTTTATTGCGATTTTATTCTTGTGCTTCTCAAACAAGACAAGACACAAGACGCTGTTCGCTTTTTTATAGTGCAAATTAGATTTCCTAGATTTCTGGCAATATTTTTTTATGATTCCGAACTAATCTCGAGGAGTAACACGTGTTCAAACACGCGATAATACTTATTAGCCACTCTGTATTAACATTGTTAATAATAGTAAACCTGCACAACATCGGCAGCTTCAGCTACTAAAGAATCATCAAGCATCGGCTGGGCTCCATCTCGTTCTGGATGATAAAAAAGAGATAAGCTGTAATTGGAGCTTTGATTTGCTTTTTGGGAATTTTCTTACGCTCTGCTTCTCTTGAATGATTCTCTCAGTCGATTTCCATTACGGAAGTCAGAATCAGTGCTTCGGCGTGGGAATGCTGTCTCAGCTAGACTCTATTTAATAAAGCAAACTTTATTTTAACTCACAAGGTACAATAGAAGGGTTTCGATTCATGATTGCCGATCTAGTGTGAGGTAACTAAATTGGATTATAATGCTTCAGTAAAAACGAGTCGTTAAACCATTTGTCCAACCGAAGAATTTCGAGGTATACGATCTTTTGGAGTCCATCTAAATTCACTTTTTGTTTTTACTCTTGACCTATTCTTACCCATCGGCTGCCAGCAAAGAATGAACATGTTCTTTCATCGTTGGATTGTTTTGCACTAATTCCTGAATTTAAGATGCTTTTCCCAATAGAAACTCTTCCAACTTTTGTCACAATATCACATAATTCCATGTAGTGTTCAACTGTGACGTCAAGAATTGTGGCCCCTAAAACTTCTCATGGATCTGGATAATTGGCTGGGAAACACATGGAAACAATAAAGATTGCAACGCACCTTTTTGTAAAACGTTTTTTAGATATTGAAAATAGAAGAAGAGAATTGTTGGTTGATAGGGTTCTCCCCATTTGGTGTTTCCACCGGTTACATCCTAAATTGGCACATTGTTTGACACAAGCAATAAAAATAAATTGAGTTGAACTTTACTCATGAAATTGGAATTACCCACCTCTTCGTATCGTAGAAAGCGAGATGCCTCTTTCCATTGAAGTTCCTCTGGATCGTGATGGTAAAGCTCGAAGAGCAGCTAAATTTTCCGTTTGTCATTTAAATTGTAAACAAAAAATAATGTTTCTTACTTAGTTGATTTTTGAAAAACTCACAGGAATTGAAGCGCCGTCGACTTGTGAAATTTGCTCCAAACTCGGTTCACCCGGAATCATAAAATCTAAATTTAGAAGCCACTTGAAGATTTGGTAGAACTTGAAAAGCTTAATAAAGTTTTCAACATTGTAGTGTTTCTTAAGACCGAATGTGTATTTTGCAGCTAGGCAGCTAGCCAAAATTGTTGAAGAAAGGTGGATTTTAAAGGAGAACTTTATTGAGAATGTGGAAATCCCTTTGATGGAATAAAAGGAATAAATTTCGGTAGTAAGATTTTGCTTGAGCTCCGCTGTATGATTCATGCTAGATTTAAACAAAAAAAAATATTTCTAAGGCTTTTGAAAATAAACAGAAAGATTTTGCAATAACTCTTTTAACCAATTCAGTTTCGTAAACAAGATGCTAACATGATGGATTGCGGGGAAATAGGTAATCTCAAGCTGGAAGTATTGGCGTGTTTTGTAAAGAGATCTCTTCTCACATTGAAACGAACATAAATAATCGTGGTTTTTAGAATGAAAAAGAAAAGAAAGCAAGGATTTCCTTTGTGATGGCCTCGATGAACATATGTTTCCTCCTTCTTCTTGAACCTATTGAGAGTTCACATGTGTGTGTTGGCACGCGAGTTTCTCCCTTCGTTTCATTGGGCTTCCACTTGATCCTTCTTTACTTTGAAGTGAATGAAAAGGGTGAAAGCTTCAAGAAGAAAGTTGTTGTGACTTTTCACACGAATTAGCTCCCTGATTTTAACTCTCGAAAGGGGAAAAGCTCTGATTTAAAACCCACGAAGTACTTTGGCATTTTCTGGAGAAATTCTGAAAATATGTAGCCCTAGAAAATTTACGAAATCTATGAATCATCTTAACTTTTTCGATTTCTAAATATTTGCAAACAGCACAAGATCCGTAATAGCAGAAATTTAAAAAAAAATAATCTTTATAAAAAGTGAGTCATAATTGCAAAAACGTATGCTATATTTTGAAAAAAAAAATTGTAGCCATTATTTTTGTGAGAAGTGGAACGCCCATTCAAAAGTAGTTGAAGGCTAGAGGGGTAGAGAGGCGGATTGAAACGTGTTCGGGGATTTCCCCGTCCAAGTCCAGAAAAGAAATTTGAGGCCTAGTCTTCCTTCATCTTTTCCCTCCTTATCCGTCCACCACTTCTATTCAATCGGTCTTCCGCTTTTTTTAAACAACCCCCGGAAAAAGGTCATATACTACAACAACAATTCAGAGGATTAATCGGAAAAATGGATTGTTGGAAAAGGAAAAGAGTCAAACAATGGAAAGTTAAAGAAAAGGAGTTGTAAAAACCCTAAATTTAGCTCTCAAAGCTTTTCAAGATAAAAAATGGATTCAAAGACCCAAGGCTATGGCCGAAAATTCTCATTTTGTGGCCATCCAAGTGACCATCAAGTGGCCGATATTGGCCCTGCTTCTTTCGGAAAAAGAGACACTGAGATCTTTATTGTTTTTGGTTTTCAATCCACAAAAATTTTAAGTCATGTTTCGTCAATTGTTTTTTGTTACAAAAACGAGAAATCTCTTCAGTATACCCACGTAAAAATCGATTCAATCCGAGCGTTAATTTTCGCAGGAAATCCATTATGAAGGTCACATTCAAATTTTGAACCCAATCCACCATTTTTTGCACTTTTTATATAGTGCCAAAAATGGGGACAAAAAGAGGTTATCAGTTTGAGCTTAAATGGATGAATAACCCTATTGTTCTTCCCAACACAGAATAAGCCTTTTCCATTGTCTGTTAGGTGATAGCCAAGGAACCCTCAAAAGAACAAAAGGAAATCACTGCACGAGCACAGATTTTGGCATCATTTGAGAAAATGAATTCAAATGGAAATAAGATCCCATGTGAATCCTTAAATATTCCCCGATGAACTTGGATTCCGTTGTCTTTTTGACAATGCATGAAGACCAAAAGATTCAATAGAAACGTGGAAAAACGAAATTAAAAATTTTGGCAAAATCTTAAAGGATGTCTATTATTGGAATAAAAAAGAACAGACTTCAAGCCATGGTACATTTTTTCATATGTAATTGCAAGAAGATAAATTTGTAGTCACTAAGAAGGCCACTTGCTTTATCCAACAGTTTTTGCATGGTGACTAATACTAGTTTACTCAAAATGTAAAGATCAAAAAACATTCGCGTTTCTAATGTTTTGTCTTTTTTTGTATCAAAACGAACACGAGGAGGTTTTTTAATTTAGGAGCAGATTACAAATTTTGGGTGGACAAGCGATGGATAGATTGAAGGATGGATGGACAGACCCCATCCCATCCTTCCTCTTCCCCAATCCTCCTCCTCTTTCCACCGATAAACCTTCCTGTGCCTTCTTTTTTACTCATTTCTTTTCGCGAACAAATCAACAAGTCTTTTCTTTTTCGAAGGTCTTTTGGAAAAAACGAACCAAAACCAAAATTGCGCCTTCAATTTGGTAACTTTAATCCCGTGTTTAAAGAAGAGGAACTGGAGAAATTATCTCAAGAAATGGCGACTACAAAATCAAAGTTTAAATTTTCGCAAAATTGCTGAGTTTGCTGAGTTTTGAACAGACTCTTAAAAAAATATTTTAAAAAATGTGATGGGGAAAAACTTACTATTAGGGGATTTTTCTAAAATACTTAAGTTATCGAGTTATATACAAAATCGGGTGAACGATGTACATGGTAAACCGTCGGTTTTTATTGGATTTTGCTTTAAAATATAAGAAAATGTTTTGATAAAACATCAGTTTAAATGCCACCAACAATTGTGAGAGGAATAGAGAATTTGAATTTGAGAGGTGAAATATGAATCTCCCAAGAGGGATTTGATCCCTGGGGACTTTTCTCCAAAAGTGACACAGGATTCCTTTTGATATCCAAAGAATCAAAAGGTTCCAAAATCTTTCCACTTATTGGTAAACTTTTTGATCGGCATCAACAATGAAAAATAAGGTTTCTGATTATTGACGGACAAAAAATTAACTTGTAAAAGCGTCGAAAAGGTTTTGTAATTGATTTGATTCTAAAAAAATCACCGTGACTATCGAAATCGGAAGAACGTCTGTTGATCATCTGACGTGAAGAATTGCAAGAAGAGGCACGGAGATCTGAAAGAATAAATATGTAGAGATGAATGTAGAGACGCACAAATACAGATGCATTAGTTTTATTAACTCTTGGCCGGAGAACACGAGAAAAAGGTCTATCGGGGTCGTGATGAAGTAAATGTGATTACCTTTGCTCAACGCAAGAAGAGCGATATTCATAGCTTTGAGCCTGAATTGAATGAGGAAACTATGAAGGATTCTTTTCTTTTGAATGATGACTCGGCAATCACGAGCACATATTCATAGATTATCGTTTGTTCCAAAAAATTAATTTCGCTCTTCCAGTCGAGGGGATATGAATTAGAATAACATTTATTTATTCAAGAAGTTTATCTAAAAACAGATGTGAACCTCAAATAAGTTCAGAAAGTCTTTTCGTTCCTTTCTACTTTCATTGAAAAATAAAAAATTCACCAATTAAACTATGGTTTGCTCTAAATAAAAAGTGTTTATTGAACAATTTCCCATCCTTTTAAGTCAATTTGGGTTCACTTTTAAGCAAATTCGAGAGTGAAAAAGTGTTTTTCGTAAAAATCTATAAAAATCTCCACGAAGAAATTGTCTTAATCAATTTCTCTGAAAATTTGACTATTTATCTAATTTTTTGTTCTCTATCTTTTATCTATTGACACCTAGATAGGTTTCCTTAGCTAAAGTGTCTAAAGTGTCATTATCGAGCCGTCGCTCTTTTTGGCTACCCGACTTCACGCTCTCAAAAAAATCCAGATATCAGAGATTTTAAACCCGTTTTAATGTTATTTTGCAGAAAAATAATTGGCCTTTCTAATGAAACAAACCGTAGTTCAATTTGTTGGTTTTAAACGGAAATTAGAAAAAAAACGAAAAGACTTTCTGGAGAGCCTAATAGTCAGTGCCTCAATAATTAAATGAATGGACAAGGCGTTCGCGTTAAATACCCCTGCTTTAAACATTTAGACCTTGTTATTAATCTGCGAAAAGCGTAAGATTGTGGGTTTTTTGATTTTTCATAGGATAAAACCTTAAAACTAACGGTCATGCCCATGAGAATCGTAATGTTTTCTGTCTTGTGTTTTCTGTTTCTGTTTTTTTTGAAAAATAATCACCAATTAATCTAGGGTTTGTGTTTTGCTCTAAATAAAAAGTATTTATTGTTCAATTTCCCATCCTTTTAAGTCAATTTCAAGCAAATTCGAGAGTGAAAACGTGATTTTCGTAAAAATCTATTAAAATCTCTACGAAGAAATTGGCTGAATCATTTTCTCTGAAAATTTGGCTATATGCCTAGCTTTTTGTGCTCTATCTTTTATCTACTGACACCTAGATAGGTTTCCTTAGCTAAAGTGTCTAAACCGCATCATCGAGCCGTCGCGACGGCTCGATGCGTCGCCCTTTTTAAACTACCCGACTTCATGCTCCCAAAAAAATGCAGACATAAGACATTTTAAACTAGCTTTAATGTTATTTTGTAGAAAAATGATTGGCCATTCTAATGAAACAAACCGTAGTTCAATTGGTGCATTTGTTGGTTTTAAACGGCAGTACGAAGCGACTTTCTGGACAGCCGAATACTTAAAAATTACCTAACTTGTAGACTGTAAGCAAAATAAGTGGCTAGCTAGCTAAACAGGAAAACAATTTTTGGTAAATCAATTTTACTTTGGGCATGTTAGTCCTAAAAGATACGGTTCTGGGAAAATTTTTTGATATGTCGTCTACGTTATGAACAAAACGAAATAAACGCAAATACCCAAGAAAGGATAAATTTCAATACAAAAATTTCAATTTCACGCCCCCGTACAAAAAGAAACAAATCAAGCCCTATTGAAATCATTCTGCTCAGAATGGGCTTTTAATTTTCAAAAGAAAGGTGCAAAATTGTTCCGATTTCAACCAAGAAATACAAAAAAACTGGAAATAAATAAAAAATTATGTTTGTGACACAAAATTCAACCCCTCAAACAATCCCATTAAAATCTTCAACAACTCTCAATTATCTTTCGGGCAAAGATTTACGTCAACTTGAAATAATATTTGGCTATCTAACAAATTGCAAAGTTTAAAAAATGCAATGTTTTCGATGACAAGTATTGCCAAAAATGCTTCCCAGTGAAATTCCCCACAAATTTGTAGCAGCGGTTTATAGAAAATCGGCTATGGCAAAAGCCAAAAACAGATTTATGTGGTAGAGAAATGACTTAATAAAACGAAAGAAGAGAAACAAACCATCTCCGAGATTGAATTGTACCCGACTACGTTTAGCTGGGCCATCAGATGGATGGAGATGAAATGAAGAGGGAATGAGGAGAGGAGACAAATGGCCATCCTCCACTCCTTCATCATCACTTGTTGAAGTCATTGTAAACATTTGACGAGGTGATGGACTACTAAAAATAAATCGTTTTGGATTAAATGTCTGAGATTTATTTTTAAGTGCTTAAGAAAGCCTGGTTGATTGGTAAAGTAACTTTTTTAGCAATAAGTTAAATTTATTTAAATCAGTAAGTCACAAAAATAGAGTTGTGGAAAACTTGCTCCATTTGTGGCTGACTCTCAGATTTTGGGATAGTAGTAGTTGTCGTCTGAATTTTTCATTAACGAAAGAATGTTTGGTGAAAGCTACCTGTGGAGAGTCACAATCCTCCATTTGTTGCCACTTGTCGCATTCTATAAAGACTTTTCATTTCAAGCTACTTACTTTTAACCCACCGGAAGCAGAATGTGAATGATTCGGATTTACAAAGCTCATTGATCGGCATCCAAGAGCTGAATTTCAAATTACAAAATATTAAGAAAAGAAATCAAGCCACAAATAGAAACTTCCTTGTTCACTTCATTCAAAGCAATTTAACCGTGAATTGAAAAAATTAGGTCAATTTGTGTGAAAAAACGTCTCTGAAAGTTTTAGAAGTACTTCCGGGACATAAAAAGGAACATATGAGAAATTTGGAGGCAAAAGGCAAGAGCAATTATATGAAAGCTTCATGAACAAAAAGAAACCCGAAATTTTGATGTCAGATTTCCGTTTTTCTTTGAGAAGATTAGTATCTTTGAGAAAAAAAAAGAATTATTTGCGGATAAATTTTTCATCAAAAAGCAGAGATTAAAAAAATCTGGATTGAAGTTGATTCGAAGTTGCATTCAAAAGATAACATCTCTTGGTTTTCATCTAGCGTATCAGTTTAAAGACTACAATCATATAATTCTTGAATACCAAAATGAGCGAACATTGTTGT
The DNA here is from genome assembly GCA_958450365.1 of Mesorhabditis belari. NCBI lineage: Eukaryota > Metazoa > Nematoda > Chromadorea > Rhabditida > Rhabditidae > Mesorhabditis > Mesorhabditis belari. The sequence continues at coordinate 889,751 of CAUEEP010000898.1, forward strand.
GGCTAAATCCCTCTTTTTTCGAAGCAACAGGTGCAACCTTGGAGGCGGGAAATTCATGTTTTATGGCTAAAAAAGTCTAAATAAAAATGATGAATAATATTCTTTCCTTTAAGAAAATTAAGCTTGTTATTACATAACAGCCCAGTAGTAAGATTTTGAGTTTAAAACCCAAAGAGTTTAGAACGTCGTTCAAAAGCTATACCGATCACTGATTTTTAAGTATTAGTGAAAAGGAAAAAAAGAGAAAACCCTTGATTTCCTTCAAAAAAAAAGAAAATAGTGAAGTGTGAGCTTTTCTACTCGTCTAAATAGTGAAGTGTGAGCTTTTCTACTTTTCTGCAATTCTCGTCCCCTTTCTCCTTCTTTCACATATCAAAGAATCAAAGGAAATGAGTCTGTTGCGTAAATATTCACAACCTACACAGCTCAATATACTTCTCCCGTTGGGAAATCAATGATTTTTGAATACCAAAATGCGAGAAAATTGTTGTGGCTATATTCATCTTTTTTCAGAGTAACAGCTGCAACTTTGAAAGTAGAAAATTCAAATAAATTCCAATTCAACACGGATCAATTGAAAAAGCACAAATGATTTATGTTTTCGAAAAGATAAAACCAAGTTTTTGCCCATAAACGGGTCAAATAGCAGAAAAAAAGCGAGATAAAGGTTTTGATAGGTCCTTGGTTTTTTGCTCTCGCTTCCAAAATCAGGTTTGAGAATAAAATTGAAAAAAAATCGTAACATTGAATCAGAAGTCAACCACTCATCCAATATTTTTGTTGTGAATGATTGATCTGAATGTGAATGGATTTCGAGATTCTCGGTAGATAAAGGCTTTCCCTCCTTTTATTTTCTCACTTTCATCAACGATTCTTTTTCGAGAGATCCATTTGAGAGTTTTTCCCCGTCTTCACACAATAAAAATATTTTTTCAAAAAGCCATCTTGCACGTGATATCATAACATCTAAAGAGAACGCAAAAAAACGCTTTCATTTATTTAAAGACCAGCAAAAAACCACCAGCTGGATGATTTGGGGCTGAAAAATAGTTTTTGTCGCCGTGGCGCAGTCAGGAGCGCCATCCCGGGTTCGATTCCCCGTAGTGCCACTCAATTTTGTTATTTTAAATAGCACAACTATATTATACTTTAAGACTTTTTAAAAAATTTCGATTTTTTGGCCTAAAGACGGCTGAGAATAAGTTCGTACAGACGGACCGACGGACAGACACTGCTCTTTTATATATAGTAGATTCTGATTCAATAAATTAGGCACTAATTAAATCGCGTAATGCTTTTCTGAAGGTCATAAGCCATGTACTATAATTTATTTCAGTTGAACCTGGATAGAAATTTCAAGTAACGACTTCAATAGACTCCGCCTGATCAAATTTCACGTTGAATCTTCTTTTTGACAACGCTTCCGTTGAGATAAAACCTTTCTATACAAGAAAAAAAAATCGAGGTTTTAGAAATAAAAAAATACTGCAGCAATGAAAACTAGGAATTTTTCATGAAACCTTTCAAAAAACAACTGCTCCATAGTGACCTGTGGACAACCCCAAACAAAAAGAAGAGTTTTATGAGTGATCTGTCAAAAAATGAATGATTGAATGAAGGAACCATGTTTGTTTAAGACTGTATTTGAGATGTTTAGGATTCACGACACATCGAAAAGATCAACATTTCCAAAAATGTATCTGAAGCTTAAGAATCAATAAAGCCATTTAGGTTCACAGAGTACGCATAGTCAGGAAAATCAATAGAACATCAAAATCTATAACTAACAATTTCTCTTCAATTTGTGCTCATTTCAAAATGGGCATTTTTTGCAATAGTAATGATAGCCCAGCAAAAGTCATAAGATGAAATTCTGAAGAAGAGGAAATCATTTAAAATTCATTAATTTACTAGAATCTTCAATTAATGCCATTGTGCTGTTCCTTAGAAAACTACTGTACAAAAAAAATAATTTTAAGCTAAAATTAAGATAACAAACTTTAGAATAAGCAATCCCTTTGCAAACAAGTTGTCACTTGCAGCCTATACATTTGTTAATAATCAAAAAAAAATTCCTATTCAAAAAATGGCCTATAAACACATTAACACTTTTGCGGTCTGAAAGAATAGTCAGAAATAAACGTTTCGCATGCAAAAATAGCCCCGATCGGGGCGACCCCTTCAACGATTTTTTTGGATCAAAGAGGGTAGAAGAAAAGAGAAACCAAAACAAAAACACTGTCTAATGAATGGAAAAAAGAAAGAAAAAAAGAAAGAAAAAAGAAAGAGATACATATGTCTTTTGACAGATTTCATAATGGAGACAGCAGCTTGAAACTCATGAGCTCAAAGTTTACTAAAAATTTTTGGTTGAGTCAGGAATGTTCTTTTGCACAAACCTGACTGTAAGCTAGCTACAAAAGTTAAAAATCCTAAGGGAATATTGAATTTCTAGTTTATTGAACTTGCTACACTCTGATGTAAAGTTGTTCATCAGAGTGCCATTGAATGAGGAAGTCGATGGGCTTTTCATGCTTGGATAATCACTACGACGCTTCGGCTCTTTGCCAAAAGGAATAAACCATTATTTTGCTGAATCCATCACTCGAAGGCACTCTTCCAGAAAGTATTAGAGATAAATAGAAGAATTGTGCCTTACCACGCAATCATTTTTCTCTTGATTTACAGTTCAAATATTTTGGCGCCAACTGGATTCACAGGGGCGAATGGAATGAGCCTTTGATATGAACAGGGATTTTGGGATAAGTAAAGGAATAAATGGCCTTGAGAAGCAAGTCTCCATATGCAAATAATGTGAGGTTTGTCTGGAGGCAAAATGAATGAAGAGCCATCGATTCTTTTTCTTTTCTTTGAACAGGCAGCCAAATCGAAATCCACAAAGTCAACAACAAAAAAGAGCTGTCCATTCCGACCTCGTTTTCAGGGGGAATGAACGGACAGATGGTCAAACGAACAGAATATACGGAAGTAGGCTAAACTTACCCGATATATTAGGCTTTTTCAGTCATGTTGTACCTAAAGACATCGTTCGGTTGAAACTATTAGACTGTCCACAAAGTCTTTTTGTTCCTTTTCGTACTTCCGTTGAAAATTAACAAATTCATCAATTAACCTATGGTTTGCACTAAATAAAAAGTGTTTATTGTTGTTCAATTTTCCATCTTTTAAAGTCAATTTGGGTTCACTTTCAAGCAAATTCGATAATGAAAACGTGTTTTTCGTAAAAATCTCTACGAAGAAATTGTCTTAATCAATTTCTCTGAAAATTTGACTATATACCTAGCTTTTTGTGCTCTATCTTTTATCGAGTGACACCAAGATAGATTTCCTTAGCTAAACTATCTAAACCGCATCATCGAGCCGTCGCCCTTTTTGGACTACCCGACTTCACCCTCCCAAGAAAGATCCAGATATCAGACATTTTAAACCCGTTTTAATGTTATTTTGCAGAAAAATAATTGGCCTTTCTAATGAAAAAAACCGTAGTTCAATTGGTGCATTTGTTGGTTTTAAAAGAAAGTACGAAAAGAAACAAAAAGAATTTCTGGGCAGCCTAATTTTCCCTTACAGCGAACCGCATTCTCGGTTCAACAAACGAGAAAATGAGTATTTTCTACAATTTTTTGTTTTCCAATCAGATGTTTAGTTCTTTGTGGCGTTTTTTGTATCGTCTAACGTCTGTTCGTAGGGCAGTCGCATGTGCAATACATACATCATCTCACATCTCGTTCTAGAGGATTTTAACTTTCAGATAGAAGGATAGATACATGGATTTTTGTTCACCATTACTATCAAGGATGCATTTTAGGATTTTGCTATATTTTTTTACCTTTGCAAAACTTCCCTAAATTATCTGGATTTGACATTTCTAACGTGAAGATAAATATTAAGGGAAACTCGGGGCGTGTCCACAAAAAAGATGGCAGAAAAAAGAAACGGAGAAAATAGGAGAGGACCCTTTAGAGAAAGAAGAAGAAAGGGTCGGGATTGAGGCTTTGTTGAGGTCCCGTTCCCTTTCCTTTCCCTCCAGCCTCGTGCAAGTAACGAGGGTCACAACAATCAACCTCCCCTATTTTTTTCCAATTGCAACTTCTATTCAAATTTGAAACGAATTCATGAACTTTCCTTCACTTCAACAACCATCAATTGATGAATTCTCTCAAGCTCTCCTTTTAGCTCACAATCGACTCCGAGTTCAGGTACTAGTTGACTCTTCTGATCGTTAGACTGTTTGATTGTTTTGCGCTCACTGTCAGATAATTTAGAAATCCAGTGTCTGCAATAACATTTTGAGGTAAAAAGCAGTTTTTTCGATCAGAAATCTAAAATCGAAAGATGGAAGTGAATTGACACTTCAATCTCGACAGCAACCATTTTGTCGTTTTTTGAAAGCTCTTCAAATCTGTCAGTGGCGTTTGGTTTTTCCGGAAAATGGAGGCCAATCTAGCAAAAGAATAAATGCATACACTCTTTTTCTTCTTTTAATCTTTTCCGTTTTCCTTAAAAAACTTTTCTTAGAACCTTTTCTCGGATCAAGTTACAACCAATGAGCCACCGGGAAAATTGAATTTTCTCCAATTTTCCTCTCTTTACATTGCTCTCAAAGCCCGAAAAACATTATGATAACGCAAAAAATCAGCAATTATTTAACCCTCCAATAGTTGATTGGATATATTTATCGCTTAGACTTTCCTGTTTTAAATTTTTGTGCTTCCCATTTAGAACTTTTTCTTTTAGCAATTTCTTTTAGTTTTGAGAGCCCATTAATGATTCATTTGTGAGAAATTTCTTTTACGGCGCCGAAATGCATTAATATTTATATCAAACCGCCACGGACACCTTCCAGATTGGAAAGTTTTCTTCTTCCAGACTACAGCAGGAAATTCAAACGTTTTAGCTTAGAAAACTGGTTAAAGGTAGATAGAACCCAATTTTTTGACAACCAAATTCAATCAGAGAAGAAATTTTCTCGAGAGAGACGCCGACTCGGATTGGAAAGATGGGATTTTTCTTGTCGTGGCTCAAATAGTGCTTTACCTTTAAAAGTTTTAAAATTCAAAACACTAAGAGCTGGCAATTAAGAAAATGCAAACCTAAAAATGAGAGATCAAAAAATTCCCGCATGACACAATGTGAAAGATCGTAAAAAAATCTCAGCACCATGCTCGGGAGCTTCATTGGGATGATGAATTGGGCCAATTAGCGCAGGTAAATCCTAAGAAAAACTTTTATAGCAAACTATCTTGCAGAGCTGGGCCAATCGAATAGCAAATAAGGCTCATCTCGAATATTCACAGATTAGCGGAGTTGGCGAAAATATCACTTTCTTTCCACCGGACATAAACCCGGATAAGATCGTGGAGTATTGGTAAGAACTTTTTAAGTAGTTCCAACTGAACGATGTCTGTAGGTATAACGAGAATGAAAAATACGAATACGAAACTCCTGGTTGGCAGACGGGTACAAATTACTTTACGCAAGTGATTTGGAAATCTACGGAACAAGTGGACTCAGAATCAAAAGGCTAAGCAATAAATTGATTGATTTTCAGATAGGCATTGGAAAAGCAATTGTTAATGGAGATCATCTTGAGATTTGCAAACATATGAAAATACGGTGAGTTCCTTCAATGAGTCCACTTTACAATTTCGGTAAGTTAAAGTAGTGATTGTTAATATGGTGAAAAACAGTAGAAAAAGTGCACAGATTAAAAAGATTTACTAGAAAATTTAGTGGAGCAACGGGAATCGTCTCAGAAATTGGTGCAATGGTGGTTGTTGCTTTTTATCGACCAGCTGGAAATAATAACAAAGATGGACAATTTGCCGTCAATGTACAAAAACCAATCAGAAACACTTCTTAACGTAATATAAAACTGTCTGTCATACATATCCACTTTAAAGAGCTTTTGCCTAGGGACCGCCACCGCCGCCATTTTAGACCGTAAACGGTCGGTTTTTCGCCAAAACAAATACGAAATTCAAAATTTTTGACTAAAATAACCGCTAGAAGTAAGAAAATAAAGAGTTTTATTGGGGCTTATAGGGTAGATTGGAGACGCCCCCCTTACACGCCGTTGCAATGGCGTCTGGGCTAAAACGTCCAAAGAAGGAGTGGGACACCTGTTGAGACTTCTAAAACATTTTGTTTGCAACAGATTGAGCTCATTTTTATATCAAAAGAAAGGCAAATATTGACAGATAAAATATCTGCAAAAAGCATGTAAAAATATTAGATTTGAATAAAGTTATGAGTTTTTTCGTGAAATAAAGGAAACCACGCCGGCGGCGGTCCCTACTTATGCCTTTTTTTCTTTATGATTTTAGCGATTTGATCAATAAATTTTTATGAACGAACATCGCCAATTTTTCGAGTACGACGTTGAAAAAAGAAAATTTGACCTCCAAGTCACCGTCGTATTTCGGTAACTCTTGTGTTTAACAAAGGAAAACCATTGTGTTTGCCTTTTCAACAATTGGAGGTGTGATGACTCAGATGCCCTGAAGAAAAACGAGAAAGGAAAAGAGAAACTTTTGACTTCTTTTCTGTGGGAATTGGTGGAGAGAAAGAAAGGAATGAGAGCCGGTTGGGTGAAAAGAGGAGGTCTGATCTGCACCTTTGACTGAATGAGTGAATGGCTTTGATATGTTTTCATCCAAAATATCTTTGATATGTTTCCTAAATATTATCTGTAATTTATTCGACTTGTCAAAATCTCTACGAACTCCAAAAGCCAATCCGAACCAGTTGCACCAGTTACAAGCGCTGCTCGAAGAAGAAGTAGTCCAGTAAGTTCAACACTTGATTCGACATTTTTCAAGAGCCGACTGAATTGAGCCAACACAAACTTCACGTTATATTGCAGGAAAGCGGCTTTACTTCAATCAGATGGAATTGACATTTTTGCCGATGTGAGAAGACAACCAGGAGCTCGGGCGCATTACAATGAACTTTCAATCAATCAACTTGAAAACTACTTTCAGGTTTAAAAAAAAAATACTCAATGAAGGTTTGCAATTTAGGGAGATGTGGATCTTTCTGTCTCACAGCTTAAAGCAATCACTCAAAATATAAAAGAGACTGGCAGAAGTCGCCAAAAGAGAAAGGTTAAGCAAACAGTCCTTAAGATTTAAACTAAATTTTAGATAGGTAAAACACCTTACTATGAGCTGTGGGACAAAGGAAACCCCATAAGTTTTGATTTTGCAGAAAATATTCCTCGAGAAACCAAAGCAAAAATCAGGTAAATCATGTATGAACTGAACAAAAAAAGTTGTTTTTTAGAGATGCAATGAGATTATGGCAGAGGAATACTTGCATTAGATTTGAAGAAAATGGCCCTTCAATTAATCGAATTGAATTTTTTGATGGTGGTGGATGTTCATCGTTTGTGGGAAAAGTTGGAGGAACGCAGGTTTCCATGTTTGTATGCTCTCAACGTTGCCTTTAAATTTAGGGAATCTCAATTGCCACTCCCGGCTGTGATGCGGTAGGAATTATTAGTCACGAAATCGGGCATTCGCTTGGAAATTTTCATGAACAAGGTATTTTTGCCAAGTTCGTATTGTTCTGAATTGGTCTTACAGCCAGACCTGACCAAGAACAACATATTAGTGTAAATTGGAACAATATTCCCCTCGGGCGATGGAATAATTTCAATCCCGTTGGCAATGAACAAGCTGATGTATATGGTTTACCTTATGATACAGGTTAGTAATTCTGCCAAAGAACTACTGGGTTTTTCACGATTATTTCCAGGCTCGGTGATGCATTATGGTCCCTTTGGATTTGCAACAGACCCTTACGTTCCCACAATTCGCACCATTGAAAGAACGCAACAAACTACTATTGGACAAAGGGCAGGCCCTTCATTTTTGGATTACATGGCTGTAAATATGAACTACTTTATGAATAATTAGACCTTTTATAGATCAATTTGGCATATGGGTGTTCTGCCAATTGCCCCCAAATACCTTGCCAGCGGTAAGACAAACTTTGAAAGCTTTTCAAAAGATTTATTTCAGTGGAGGATACCCTCATCCTAATAATTGTTCTATTTGTCAATGTGCAGATGGATTAGCTGGTGATCTTTGTGATTATGTACGCCAAAGCAATCAAGATTGTGGCGGAGTTCTCGGGGTAATAAAATTGCTATACCGTATTTATTCTAAAAGAAGCACAGCCTCCAATAGAAGCAATTTTAAGGAATGATTGAAAAATAGAAGCGCTTCTATTAGAATAAATACGATACCTACGAATGGAGAATGATCTATTTTTAGGTAACTGAAAAAGGTATTCAAATCTCAAGTCCTCACTATCCAGAAGCGTTCCCAAAAAATACAGAATGTTTTTGGTTGGTTTCTGGCATTCAGCATAACTTTTTGAGATTTAGGTTGTTGAAAGCGCCCATCGGTAGCACAATTTTATTGAATTTTGGGGATGAAATTTTTGATTTTCTTTGTGAAGACACTTGTGATAAATCCTACGTGGAAGTGAAATTTCATCGAGATTTTCGCCTTACTGGTGCAAGGTAAATAACGTTCTTAAAATATCTTAACGATAAAATTACCTTAACTCTTTCAGGTTTTGTTGCGGTGCCGCCCCTCGTCGAACTTTCGAATCTGAAAGAAATGAAATGTTGATCTTGATGAGAGGTTTTGGAGGAGCTGGTCGGGGGTTTTCAGCTTTTGCTAGATTAAATTCTTCAATGATTAAGGTTCACCTCTTATTCGTAGCTACCAGAAAAATTCAAATTTCAGCCCATAAAAACAAGCGTAATAACTCAACCTTCATTTGTTATTGAATCAACAATCGCAACAACGACTACACCAACAACCATAGGAAAAACAACGCAATCACTTCGGCAACTCTTTACGTTATTGCCAGTCACTGAAACCACTAAAACAAGTCATAGACCAAAGATACACCATGGTAATGGACTTCAAGAGGTAAGAAGTTGTGGCGAGTAAAAATAACACACTTTGACAGAGAGTCCGTCCATTCACAACAAGGATCACCACTCATGGCCGAACGCTGGCAACAACAACCCCGAGCCCGGATGGAAATATTCCGTTGACAGGTTCGCTTCAGCAGTTTCAAAATAAAAAACACTTTAGAATGTGACTGTGGCGATTGGTCGGATTGGATGGGAGAGTGCTCACAACGTTGTGGAGGATGTGGACACAAACAGAGAGTTCGAGTCAGTGATTTACATGCTAGTTTTTATACCGATCGAGATAATCTAAAAGATTGCTTACTTAGACTTGTTCCAAGTCAACATGCAGAACCACTGACCAAAGGCCATGCAATTTCAAAGCATGTCCCGAGGGTACGAACTTTATGATCAATAATGGTAAGTCATGTTGCAAAGACAGTTTGAAAACCATTTTAGGAGAGTTTCACATTTTATGGAGAGGTTGCTGTGTGGGAATGTTCAGATCAGGAGGAGAATGTGCGGCATTGGAAGGGGGAGAAAATCCTTTTCTGAGAATTCTTTCATCTCTTCTTTCTCCAAACGATCAGGCAAATTAAATTTTTGGTTGAATCATTCCAGAAAGTTTTTAGTCAATATCTATCTGATTTTCTGAAAGTATAAAATCTATTTAAGCACTGTTTTGTTTTAAAATGTCAACTATTTGTCAACTATATCATGATTTAGAAAAAAGAAACGAACAATTCAATAACTGACGAACATGGTGGGTCCTCCCGAGGAGCTCTGGATTTACAAAAAAGAAGGGCTTGGCTTGATTACTGAAATGTTTTTATAATTTATCCAAACAATGCAATTTATTCACTGTAATGCTTTTTTCATGCTATGATGTGCTATTACAAAGTCGTTTCAACTCTGGTGTGAGTCGATCAATCTCGTCAGGCCTAAAACCTTTGATTGTATGCATTTTCATACACTTACTTGATCATCAAACTTTCGAATTGATTCTGAATTGTTTGTAACTCATTTTCCTGATTTGAATTTTCTGATATTTCTTTACCGTTCATCGACTCTCTTGATATCTTTAAAATAAATGTATTTATGAAAACGGTTGACGCATACCCGGTATGAATAAATGAATAAATGATTGCTGTTCATTGGAAAAACACCAGGAACTTCCTCCAAAAGCGATGGAATTGAATTGGCTAGATGAACCGAATGAACCTAAAAGGGAAAAGAGAGAAAAGCGTTTCTCTTGTCTTGAAACAAGTAGTGCTAAACGGAGAAAAGAGAACCCATCGATTGCTTTCTTTTGCTCTCATAGACACACACCGGGGAAAGCCTCGAATTTTCATCTCTGGAACCCCTCCCTATTTGCTCTCAAATGTGCACACACAAAATTCGATAACATTCCTAGAACAATAATGTCGCTTAACTTCTATAGTTTGACTGCGAGTTTTCTTGCAATTGAACCTTTCAAATGTTGCTTTTTTATTTTCTTCCATTGCTATTGTTAGTTTTTCATTTATAACAAAGTTACTGGGCATTTTAAGTACGACAGCAACATATATTAGGACTCTTCCTTTGTCTTTATTTTATTAAGTTAACCCCAGGCTAAACGCCGGGGGTTTTTATTGATCAATTTTTGCAAAAATAGCATTTTAAATTTTACTGCCGCTAAAATATTGCTAGGTTTTAGGCCTAGATCTATCCATAGAACCCCCACAATGGAGTCTAAAGTTAAGATTTCGAGGGGTCAGGGGGTGTCATTCTAATACATACCTGTCTTCTCTCTAAAGTTATGGCTAGCTTCAATCTTGAAAACGACATGGACAATGAAAACGTATTCGCCAGGAGGGGGTAGAATGAGAGAAAGCTTGGATGCGAAAAGTCAGCGTTTCTCTTTCTCTCATCCCATACACCCAACAAATCTAGACAAGACCACAGAGAGGAGCAGTCTAGGCTATAGACCAGTCTTCTTTGCACTTGATTCCTCCCCATTTCCTCTTTCACTCATTCATCCATCCATTGATTGACTTAAAGTTCATTTTCACACTCACCAAGTTCTTTTAGCTCTTTAGCTTTTTAAATCATTTCTGCTATTCTTTAAATGTCTTACAACTACATAATTTCTATTTGATTTAATATTTTGTGTTTGATATTTGTTCCAAATATTTTTTTTTATTCTCAAATAATATCAAGGTGTTTGGGGTGTAAAAATAGAATGCTAAACGCGGGTTGCTTTGTTTCCATAAAAAGGGGTAAAGAAGAGAGAAACAATCGATCGATTTCTCTTTCGCTCTCTTTTCTCTTTGTTATCCCTTTGAGCACACAGCTGACATGTTTTCTCTTTCGTCTGCGCACCCTCTCTTTTTGATTCTCTCTTTTCTTTCCTCACCTCCCCGCACTCAATTGCGGCGAATTGGGGTGGTGAGCACCTCCGATCCTTGTCTGTCTTGCTTTCACCCTTCTTTTCTTTTCCATATTTAACCATAAAGAATTTATTTATTATTTTTTTAAATGATTTTCTTTACTATCACCAATAAATCAATCTTACCTTGTCAATTTTTCTGGATTTCAGATCGATTTCGCCTGATTTGAGAACTGATCGGCATGGAATATGATCTTATTATTGCATCTGATGATCAGCAAACGCCATCTTTTCAGGATAATCAAACACAGGTAAAGAAATTTTTATGTTTAAAAAGCAACATTTTCAGTTAATGGAAACTGTCTCAGAATCAGGAACGGCAGCACTTTTAGCTGTGATGAGCTTACATGAAGATGGCACTGATCATAAGATGTTCAGAGAACGATTAGAGGTATTAAAATACAACAGAAAAATAATTCTTTCTGTAGTGCTTTCATACATGGCCCCAAGAAGCACAAATTGCTTTTGTGAAGACTCTTATTCGACATTTGAAGCACCCACAATTGGCAGAAGTTGCTGCTTTCCTTACTCCACTTTTGCAACGAGATTTTATAGCCGCTCTGCCAAGTAAGTAAACCAAAAATAAAATGTTATTCATGCTTCTATGCATTAACACAACATTTAAACTCTTATATTTTCTAGGTTGTGCCGCAGAACATGTTCTTCAATACCTCGATGCACCGGCACTTTCCAGATGTGAGGCTGTATCGAAAAATTGGCAACGCGTGATCGCTGAGAGTCAGATGTGGAAAAGATTGATTGAAGCAAAAGTAAATTACAGAGCCATAGATTTTAGACAACATTACGTTTCTAGGCACGTGGTGACCCTTTGTGGAGGGGGTTGATGAAACAAAGGGATTGGTTGCGCTTCATTTTCTCCAATAGAGACAATTGCATCAATGCCATTTGTAGCGAAGAATCTATCGATCCAAAGACAATTTGTGACAATCAAACTATATGCTTCATTTTGCACAGATTCTTTAGGTTTGTAAACAAAGATGAATAATTCTTGTAAGATTTCTTATGAAGTCGGTCAAGTTAAAACAACAGTCGATTTTTGTAAATAAAGTTATTCAGAAAACTCTACCCAAAGATTGTCAAAGAGTTGGCAAATCTGGAGACAAATTGGAGAAATGGGACTAATCATCAGACGTTGATCAACTGTAATTCAGAAAATAGCAAAGGTTTTATTTGAAGTACATTCTTTAATTATCAACAGCGCAATTCCAGGAGTTTACTGTTTACAATATGATGACGACAAGATTGTTTCTGGATTGAGAGATAATACTATTAAGGTGCGTCATGCTCCCCGGTTTCATAACTATTTCATCTAGGTTTGGCACCGCAACAACTTATCAATTCCGAGTCTAACTTTGACTGGACATACAGGCTCTGTGCTTTGTCTTCAATATGATCAGAGAATAATTGTTAGCGGGTGAGTTAAAATGGTGTCGCTTTTTCATTACCTTAGGCTACTGTAAACAAATAAGTTAGTGAAGATTGAATCGTACTTTCTAGATCATCGGATGGCACAATTCGTATATGGGATATACATACTGGAGAATGCTTGAACACATTGATCCATCATGCAGAGGCCGTGCTTCATCTACGATTTGGTAGTGGAAGAATGGTCACATGGTTAGTTAGTAAAAGTATCAAAATTAACACTTTTTTATTTAGATCGCAATTTTTAGTACTGAGGTGTTGTTTTACGTTGAGTTTTAGTTCAAAGGATCGGACGGTTGTCGTTTGGGAGATGACTTCACCCAAACAAATGTCAGTTCAAAATGTTCTTTCTGGTCATCGAGCTGCTGTGAATGTTGTGGATTTTGATGAAACCTACATTGTGAGTGCAAGTGGAGATCGCACTATTAAGGTGAGACTGCCATTATTTTTTCTTAACTAAACTTTTAGCATAAATAATCACAAAAGCTTATTCAGGTTTGGGGAACTGATGATTGTGCGCCTATTAGGACCTTGACGGGTCATCGAAGAGGAATAGCTTGTCTTCAATATAAGGGAAAACTGATCGTGTCAGGAAGCAGTGACAACACGATTAGGTAAGACGTCAAAATAGGAATGTTCTGCAAACAAAAACCAATGTAGAGTCTGGGACATCGATCGTGGTGCATGTATCCGAGTTCTAGAAGGTCATGATGAACTTGTTCGATGTCTTCGATTTGATTCCAAGAGAATCGTTTCTGGGGCGTATGATGGGTAGGTCATTGAAAAGTTTCAGAGGCTAATGTCACAAACTTTAGCAAGATCAAAATATGGGACATGGAGGCTGCTCTCGATCCAAACTCAACAACCCATTCGTTATGTCTCGCAACATTGAACGTACGTTTATATTAGGCCGTCCAAAAAGTCTTTTCGTTCCTTTTCATACCTCTGTTGAAAAATAATAACCAATTAATCTAGGGTTTGTGTTTTGCTCTAAATAAAAAGTGTTTATGGTTCAATTTCCCATCCTTTTAAGTCAATTTCAAGCAAATTCGAGAGTGAAAAAGTGTTTTTCGTAAAAATCTATAAAAACCTCTACGAAGAAATTGTCTTAATCAATTTCTCTGAAAATTTGGCTATATACCTAGCTTTTTGTGCTCTATCTTTTATCGATTTACACCTAGATAGGTTTCCTTAGCTAAAGTGTCATCATCGAGCCGTCGCGACGGCTCGATGCGTCGCCCTTTTTAAACTACCCGATTTCATGCTCCCAAAAAAATGCAGACATAAGACATTTTAAACCCGCTTTAATGTTATTTTGTAGAAAAATAATTGGCCTTTCTAATGAAACAAACTGTAGTTCAATTGGTGCATTTGTTGGTTTTAAACGGAAGTACGAAAAGAAACAAAAAGAATTTCTGGACAGCCTATGAGACATATTTGTGAGACATTTTAAACAAAGAAAAATAAACATAAATAACAAATAAAATAAATCAAAATTTCCTAATTTAGCGTCACACCGGACGTGTTTTTCGACTGCAATTTGATGATTTCCAAGTGGTCAGCTCCTCCCATGATGACACAATCATTGTTTGGGATTTCCTCTCTCATTGTCCACTGCTTCCATCCGCACTGATGGTAAATAACCTAAACTCAATTTTTAACGGTAAACATTATTTAGACGACTTGCCATGAGTCAGCTCCAGTTCCAATTCCAATGGAACATGCACTGTAAATTTTTTATATCCCTCTGCATATAAATGACCAATTTTTAATGTCTTATTGATGATCAATCGATATCGACTTTAGTCAAAAACTTGAAGAAACCTATCTTTTGCAAATTCGTTTTTGTTCCTTCACATTCCCAAAGCTCAGCCTAGTCACCTCACTCTGATTTTAGGAATTAATCAACTTTTGCTTTCATTTCATTTGCCCATTGTGATCGTATATTTTTGTTGCCTTTCTAGAATTTTTGTCATTTTCAAATACTTACTGGTATTTTGCCTAATGAAAATTCTCTGCCAATAAACATTTGATTTTGTTTAAAGATAAATACCCATTTTATGCAGACTCTTGATGCAGACTTTAGTCTTATTGTACTCAATGTATCTTTTCAACAAAGCATATAACCAATAATTGGTCCCAGCTGGAAATTGATACATGTTGTATAATTTCTGCCAGATTTTTAGTTTTGACTTAGTTAAATGTCTTGAGTTAAATCTTGCTTTTATTTTGAATTTTCAGAGGGTAAAAATGGCGGACGGACTTCTCGGAGAGGTTTCCCAATTACTTGCTGCTCGTCTCACCATCCGAGCTGCTGATGAGGCTCACTTTGGTGGAAAGCAAGTTTGTTTTTCAGAAGTTTTGCAAAAATTACTTAAATTTAAATAATAAACTTGCCTTAAGGAGGACTACCAAATCATATTTGGAATAGAATTCAATACCTAAGCAACATTTAGGTGTATGGAGATGTTCCATTGTCTGTTGGTGGTGATCATCATCACGCTTCCACTTCTCATCACGATCATGGAAAGAAGGGCAAAGACAGAAAACATCACGATTCTCATGGGCATGACCGTTAGTTTCAAGGTTTTATCCTATGAAAAATCAAAAAACCCACAATCTTACGCTTTTCGCAGATTAACAACAACGTCTAAGTGTTTAACGCAGGGGTATTTAACGCGAACGCCTTGTCCATTCATTTAATTATTGAGGCACTGACTATTAGGCTGTCCAGAAAGTCTTTTCGTTTTTTTTCTAATTTCCGTTTAAAACCAACAAATTGAACTACGGTTTGTTTCATTAGAAAGGCCAATTATTTTTCTGCAAAACATTAAAACAAGTTTAAAATGTTTTCTGTCTGCATTTTTTTTGAGAGTGTGAAGTCGGGTAGTCAAAAAGGGCGATGGCTCGATGATGTAGTTTAGACACTTTAACTAAGGAAACCTATCTCGATGTTAATAGATAAAAGATAGAGCACAAAAAGTTAGGTATATAGACAAATTGGACAATAAACACTTTTTATTTAGAGCAAACCATAGGTTAATTGGTGAATTTGTTATTTCTCAACGGAAGTACGAAAAGGAACAAAAAGACTTTCTGGACAGCCTAATATATTTTTGCATGCTGTGTGATAGTGCACGTCCTGAATTGCTCTTTCAGACAAAAACCCCGTACATGGCGCTATTGCATCGGCTCGTTCGATCATCGACGCGGCCTTAGGTGGTTCAGCCCCACCACCATCTGGGGGTTCGTTAAAAAGCAGCCAAAAACAACTAACCTAAATGACACCGATGTGCTAATATATTTGCTAACTTGTTACTTTCAGATGTGAGCCGTGTATTTGACGAGTTGGCTTCTTTGCGCAACGAGAACGTCGAAATCAAAAAAGAAATTGCAACTCTCAAAGAGCTTATCAGCAAACTTCAGGTGCCTTCTACTAAGATTCAAACAAGATTTTTTGCAAAGTACGAAAAAATACGAAAATATATAACTGCTTTCAGGGAGTTTCGGTTAGTTCGGCTCCAGCCCAAACTGCCGCCAAAGCACCGGGTCCTTCAAAAGAAGCCGCTGGTAGGAAAATTAGTCAAATTATCCAGTTTTAAAAGTCAAAGGCTTCCCTCGTTCAACATAGAATAGCTATTGTTTTTGTTTGTTGTAGAGTCTACTTGTATTTCTACCCTTAATTTTAATTTTCTACTATCTCAGGTGATGATGACGATTTCGATCTTTTCGGATCAGGAGATGAAGAAGAAGATGAGGAAAAGAAGAGAGTTGTTGAGGAGAGACTCAAGGCTTATAATGAAAAGAAGGTATTGAATGAAATAAAAATGAAAACGTTTTGAATTCAGTCAAAGAAGCCCGGTCCAATTGCTAAATCATCGATTATTCTTGACGTGAAACCGTGGGATGATGAGACCGATCTTGGAGAGATGGAGAAACTTGTTCGCTCTGTTGAGGTTTGCAATTTGCCACAAAGATGACTTATTATATCATTTTATTTGATTTTTAACAACACGTTTAATTAAGAAAGACGGACTTGTGTGGGGTGGTGGCAAATTGATTGCTATCGGCTATGGAATCCAGAAGCTTCAAATTATTTGCGTTGTTGAGGACGCCAAGGTAATTAGCTAATCTTTGAAATTTTAGTTTAAGGTTTATCTTTTAAAAAAAGCAGCTCACTAAACATTTCAGGTTTCCGTTGATGATGTTGTTGAGGAGATCCAAGCCTTTGAGGATTACGTCCAATCGGTTGATATTGTTGCCTTCAATAAAATCTAAATCACCTTCTTGCACTTGGATTTATCAGTTGTTCTTACTAAATAAACGTTTTGTTTTATAAAAACAAATTCAAGCAATATAATGTTTAAGTAAATGGTTTTGTAGAAAATTTATTCTTACTCAACTTGGCTCGAAGTTAGCAAAACACAAGAAAATAGTAGGCAATTTAATACATAGGATTAGTAATAACGTAATAATTTCGAGAGCCTGCGGCCTGATTTAAACCGTTTTTAACATCTTACAAGGGAAAGGCACAGAGTCAAGCTGGCCTTTTGACTCGATATCCATCTTATAGAGTCGGCCATGGGGATTTCGAATCCGTTTTTAGTTTTTGCAGAACGCTTTGCAAACGCGAGATATCTAAATTTCGGATTCTTTAAGAAGCTGTCACACGCTGTCCTTTAGCAACTGCTTAGGTGGTCTAGTGGGTAGTCCGCTAGATCACCTATTTTTGCCCTCAAGTTCGAGTCCCACTCTCGCCAAAGTTTTTTGCTTTCTTTAAAAAACTGTTTTTCTACGTATTTGCGTGGATAATAGAGTTAAATTTTATGCACCTGTAGCTTTCAGAAACGTGACAACAAATATTAAAATTTTCGATACTTATCTACTGATTCTGATACTTTGGAAGGTTCCAGCTTTTGTAAATCCTTTTTGAATTTATAGAAAGCGGTGTAGAAAACTCGAGTCAATAATTCAATGCAAATACAGGCAACAGTTTTTTAAAAAGCAAAAATGTTTGGAGGGAGTGGAACTCGAACTTGAGGGCAAAAAATGTAACGGTTTGGTAGTCGAGCAGACTATCTACTAGACCACCGAAGCAGTTGTTAGAAAAGGACATAAGGATAAGCCTTCATAAGGAGCTCAAAGTTTAAGGTGATTTTTTATGCCAAATATCTCGCGTTTGCAAAGCGTTCTGCAAAAACTAGAAACGGATTCGAGATCCGCATGACCGACTCTATAAGATGGACTTGGTATCGAGTCAAAAGATCAGCTTGACTGCCTTTCCCTTGTTAATATAAACGTCTATTTCTCTTGCCTATTAAAGGGCTGCTTGTGCACTATGGATCATGAGTTTGGGACTCTGCAAAACAGTGCCCAAAAAGCTCTCAAGTCTGTTTATCCGACCGACTGTTGGGTGGATGGAAAAGAGATCGGTGAAGAGGATTTCTGTTGACTTTCATGACCCCAAGAAGAGATTCGAGAACGATATTGATGTGAAAACATCTCTCTTTGAATAGACCGAGACAGTTTGTGGCTTTCCACTTGTTGTGCTGCTTAAATGTCCTCTGATCACCTCTTTTCTTTCTTCGAGGTTCCTCCCATTCCATTGGATTTACCACCGTCAACCCACACATGTGGGAGTGCTTTCGACTTACTTTAGCCCCATTGCTCTTCCAAAGCTTGTAGTTCTTATTAGTTGTAATTTTCTTAAAATAAGTTTTAACAATCTTATAACAAAGTACCTAATTTCATTTAAAGCCAAATGTCGACTGTTCCTCTCACACATGATTGGGCGGCTCCCCAATGGGATTGGCCTCTTCAACATCATGACGGAGTTGTCAAGGTTTGTAGAAGTAAGTTAAATCAAATAACTTTTTTAGGTTAACAACACCAGCAGCGGCTTTGAAGTTGGCCTCGATTGTGCCTTTTTCACTCCGAATGAAATTGAGGTGAGCTAAAGAATCTCTGACTAGGAGTGGAGAACCCCGATACTTTTTTTACTAATTACTAATTAGAAACAAGAAACAAGTGTTTATTTTAGAAATTAAGATTTTTTACTTTATGTACAATTAGATTCAATAATATTTCGTTTGTAGGTCAAAGTGGCCGGTCAAGAGGTTTTGATCAATTGTAGACACGAAGTCCGCACCGATAATCACGGAACTGTTACCCGTCAAATTCAAGTACATTTACTATACTTAACTTTAAATAATTTCAACATACACCCCTTAGATGAGTTACACATAAGTTTTCACTTCAGCGTGCCTACAAACTTCCCGAAGATGTTGATCCAGCTTCGGTGAAGAGTGCTTTGAATGCTCGTGGAGTTCTCTCGATCACTGCCTCCAAGAAATGAAAACTTTCTGAAACTCACCCAGGTGTTAATAACCTTGACTAGCTAAAGAATTTATAACTTTTCTTTGTCTTATTCATGAACTGATCATTTTATTTTGAAAAGAATAAACTTCTGCAAAAAGCTACTACAAATCTCGCAATCTCAGCCCAAATGCTGCAGTGGCTCATTTTTACAAAGAAATGGTTGTTAAAGCTAAACATTTTAAACAAACAGATGATTCGCAGATACCGTATTGCCTCTAATAAAAGCCACTCTTCAGTAAACGCTACATCCAATAGTAAGACTCGATCAAAAAATGGTCGTAGCCACAAACTTAGTGATCGAATTGTAAAGCTTTCATAAGCTGGAAGCATTGTGTATTATTGATGCATTTAAATGTAATATGTCTAGCCATGTTTTGATTATCATTCATCGGTTTTCTGTTTTCTATTTTCACTTTGCAGTGATTTGTGACCCAAGTACAAGAGACTCAAAACGTACAAGTTTGGTTCAGTTCGGCCCGATCTCCCACCGCTTCTACCCATATTAAGAGGGCTTTCTCTTTCTGGCTTATCAGTGGCGTTCTGATCGCCTCAGACTCTTCTCTCAAAATTGGACAGTGGTCCCTTGGTTTCCGAGAGGCCTTTCATATTAGACTGTCCAGAAAATTTTTTCTTTCCTTTTCGTATTTCCAGTTAAAACCAGCAAATGCACCAATTGAACTACGGTTTGTTTCGGTTTTTTGTTTGTTGAAAAGGCCAATTATTTTTCTGCAAAATAACATTAAAACGGGTTTAAAAGGTCTTATGTCTGCATTCTTTTGGGAGCGTGAAGTCGGGTAATCAAAAACGGCTTAATGGCATCATTAAGCCATTTTTAACTTTGACTTTTGGTTTAGACACTTCAGCTAAGGAAACATATTTTGGTGTCGATAGATAAAAGATAGGGCACAAAAAGTTAGGTATCTAGCCAAATTGGACAATAAACAATTTTTATTTAGAGCAAACCATAGGTTAATTGGTGAATTTGTTATTTTTCAACGGAGGTACGAAAAGGAACAAAAAGACCTTCTGGAAAGCCTAATAGAAAGGCATAGATTTTGATCTAGTTACTTCGACATTTCCCATTGAACACTTTATACCTGATGTCTTTTTTGCAATCCTTTATTTTTCGAAAATTTGATATAGTTACCAGTTTTATTTCATTTTTTTCTAAAACCTTCCATGCATTAATCTCAAAATTTAACAAAGTGCATTTTCCGTTCGAAAAGTTGCCCTTTGAAAGTTTTCGACAATAATTTTCGAATGAAAGAGATGGAGTCATATGGCGCTTAAGAGAAAAAGAGAAAAAAGGTTGTGAATCATTTTTTTTGTTTATTTTTCTTTCTCTTTTCACCTATTTGTCTGCCTCTTCATCAAAGACTTTACGAGGGGAAATACAGGGTGCGTCAAAACACCCCTGCCCACCCTTTCTGTTTTTGTCTCTTTCCTTGCCAATGTACATACACGTGCTTGAATTTTTCTTTTTTAAAGTCATAATATTCTGTTATTCTGTAGAAAACAAATTTTCAGAAATGCAGTTCATGAAGAAAAAAGACTGGCTCATTTCAGCACTCTTTACTTTCACATTTCCTATTTTCATCTCACACCTATATTGCGCTGTATTTCCGTTAAATGTCGATGACACTGTACATGGCTTTGTAAATGAAAGCTTTTTACAAGTCTACGACACATTTCGGTGAGTTTTGTTTTTGAAACTCATAAAATATTCGACTTGTCTTATCAAAAGTATGTTCTGAACTAGGCTGTCGGCTCTCAAACGGCCTTTTCTTGAAAACTGATATGACTTTAATTTTCGGAATGATTTTTAGTGAGAACTTTGCTTATGGTTATGAAAGAGATGGAGCCTCAGTAGCTGTATATCACAAAAGTCAATTGGTTGTACATTTATGGGGAGGATGGGCTGATCGAGAAAAGAAAACCCCTTGGTTACCATCGACAAGAGCCGCTTATTTTTCGGCGACAAAGGTGAGCACAAAACAAGGAAACCACTATTCCTCAAAAACCCAAAAACAAACATTTCATGAAAATTCGAGTCTAGTAAAGACTAGAGTGATTAATTCAATATATTTTGCATCCAAATGCAAAAGTAGAGAACAAAATAAGACAAAATTTACAAAATTAAAAAATAAGCATAAAATTTTGCCACGGCTTTTAATATTAATTTAATTTTTAACGCCGATTCCGAAAAAAAATGGTTTCAGCACAGGTTTCGATACAAAAACAAATAGATCTATTTTTTTGAAATTTGTGGTCAAAGGCACCTCAGTAAAACGGCTGCAAAAACTTTGAAAGTTGATGAATAGACAAAAGGTCTTTTCCATTCAATTTGCAAAATAATTAGCTTTCGAATGAGCTATTACACGATGAAATCGGATAAGTTTAAGACCCTCTTCCAAAAAACGACGGGAACTTTCTTCCTAACCTGATACCTTCATTTAACAGCTGAATAACTGAATAACTGCGAGGGCTCGTTTCAAAAAACGCATTCATCGCGCATTAAAATTTTAATCGTCCAACTTTAATCGATTAATTGATCGCGGGGAACACACTCTAGTGAAGATTATCTGTGCAAAAGACAAATGATCAGATCTTGTTTATTAGTTTCATAAGTGACATCATTCATCAAGTCTATTTCTTTCGCAACCGACTTTTTGCATTTAGTTTTATCTCGTTATTTGATGAATTTTCAGAACTAACAATAAGAAAATAGGCAAAGCAAATATAACAATTTGAAAACAACCATATTTACAGGCAATTGCTTCGCTTTGCATGGCGCTACTTGTGGATAAAGGAAAGATTGAATATGACGATCTTGTCACAAAACATTGGCCTGAATATGGGCAATTTGGCAAAAATCGAACAACTATAGAAGATATTTTGACGCATAAGGTTATTTAGATTTTGGCTTTTTTCAACTACTGGGCTTTTAGGCTGGTTTGCCGTATCTGGAAGAAGCCATATTACTTGAACATGTTGACGATTCATTGATTTGGATGAAGATGTTTGAGAAAGCAAAACCTTTATGGGAACCTGGAACTGCTTCAGGGTAATTTTTAGTTATCCAGATCAATTCTCAAACATGAATTTCAGTTACCATCCAGTAACTTTTGGTTTCCTTGTGGATGGAATTCTGCGAAAAGTTGATGGGCGAAGTTTGCAGATATTCTTTCATGAGGAAATCGCTCAACCCTATGGTACCTTGGCAAAGTGCGAAAAAAGAAAAATAACTTTTAGGTTTGAACCTCCGAATTGGGAATGTTTTGTCAGAAGCTCACCATGTTGCTAAAATCACACAACCAAGCCTTTCGGAATATTTTGAAACCGTTGTAAAGGTGAATTTAAAGCTTTAAAGATTATTAATCAAATTGTACGAATCAATATCAAACAAATTGTATTAAATTCAGGATCCACGAATCTTGTTTATGTTGTCTTTTCTTTTTTTGCGGCCATTTGATGATATAATTCATCGCATTCAAAGCAACCCTAGTTGGCTAATCATGGACACGGTTTGTTAACCTAGTAAATGCCAAACAACAAACCCTTCTTTAGCAAACTGTTGCTTTAAATGATCCACACATTCTCAAATTGAATCTCCCAGCAGTGACAGGAGTGGGAACTGCTGACTCGTTTGCTCGATTGTTCAGGTAAAGCTTTGATACAAAAATGCTAATCAAATATTATTTATCTTGTGTAGTTTGGCCATCGATGGAACACTTTTGTCAAACGAGACCTTAACACATTTGAAAGAGCCTACACTTAATAGCTGGCACTTTGAGCGAGTAAGTTAAAATTATAAATTTTGTATATTATAAACTTTTAGACAGTTGTTTGGCCAGTCTTGAAAGGAAGAGGATTTTTCTATGAGCCCCATCCATTCATTAAAGTAAGCTATGAAAGTTTTTACTCACTAGGGAACCCTTTGAAGTTAAATTTCAGGAGCGATCTGATTCCGAGGTGCAAAAGCCCCCTGGTTAAGAGCATCCCGAAACTGCTTTCAAATCCTACATACCTTAAGACGTTTTTGAGATAGTCATCATTTAACATTTTTTAAAGGCTCAAAATAGCAAATTAATTTTTGTAAAGACTTTAAAACACTTAAAAATCAATTTTTATGCCTTAATAAAAAAGCAAAAAAATTTTGCCAGCGAGAACCAGGCACAAAAAGTGGGAGACGCTAGCACACTATCGACTAGACTACCGAGGCACTCCGATGGATCGGCGCCAAGGCTTTAAGTAGGCTAGCTTGCTGTTTGGCGAAATTGACCGAAACTTTGAAGGCTTATATCTTGAAAACGGTTTATGATGAGTAGGATTTGAAAGCAGTTTCGGGATGCCCTTAACCAGGGCGTGTTTGCACCTCGGAATCGGAAATGTAACTTCAAAGAATCCCCTGGGCTGCAATGTCATCTTTGTTTTTGAATCGATCATTACACGTACTTCCACAAAACTAAATCGTTTAGGATGCCTATTTGTTTGGACACCCAGGCTATGGGGGTCAGCAGATAATCGTGGATCTTCATACACAGACCACGATGGTTTACGTGAGCAATGGACTAAAGACAGGGTCCGGAGAATTATGCAAAACATACATGAGACTTTTCAAAGCAACTTATAGGTTGGCTCCAATGCTAAATACCTCATTTTACATCCATTTTAGAAGTCTTTCTCAAAAGGGATCGATCTAAAATCTTCAAGATCTTCATGGAATGCGGGTATAATTGATCTCATAAGCTTCAATCAACTGTTTCATGTAAATAATAAATCTTGTAAAATGGTAAAAAGAAACAATGCACCTCATTTATTATAACACCCTGGACTTTATGTTTTGAGTGAGTAGAAGTGATGATGAATCGATGAGATCTTCAGGCTGAGTCACAACTGATGCTCACCACGCTTAACATTTGACCATAGGCCATAGCCTAAAAATAACAAATCTAAAATTATTCAAGTTTCACTTTCACTTACTTACATTTTGACTCGTTTCACCGCTTAAAATTTGATTAACTACAGTTTCTATCTCCGTTCATCATTTGTTTAAATAGACTCACAGTCCACGTAGATTCATCGTTGCATCGCATCGGAATTGTCAATTCGCCCATCCCCTCAACAATTCCACCTTTTCCATGATTAAACTAAAATTTTTTTAGCTGAAAACGAAATTTCGAACGAATTAACCTCAAATATAGCAGGCGAATACTCATCACTCCCTCGACAAGTCAACTGGCTTATCATACACCCCTTTGAGTCCCAATCTACCTAAATTAATTTTCAAACTTGACACGGATATGTTTTTTGATTCGGAATGATTAGAATCTGCCAAAACCACACACCTTGAATGTAACGTTTCCTGAGACGGAATCCTGAGATTTGATAATGATCGGCGAATCACATGAGGCACATGCTGAACTCTCTGTTTTTCCATAAATGAATATGTTTGTACGGATTACTTTTTACACAAGCCTTCAGTTCAAGCAGTTCTTAAATTTAGCAGAATAATTGAGTTCTATTGTTTCAAACTGACCAAGTTCGGTAGAAAAAGGGCTCCAAAAAGTGAGTGTGAGAGCGGGTAGGGCTGAAAGGAGAGCCAGGGTGGGCAGAAGGCCTTGCATCATGAGAGGGCCAACGCGAAGAATAGTGATCCTCACCGCCAAGCAAGGGATATTCCCTCTCAATTGAGAGACAATAGACTGTTAGAGACAGCTAAATCAACAACAGTCAAAAGTTTCCGCTTAACCATATAGCTTTCCGGAAATGTTGCCCCCTTTTTTTTCTTTGAATTTACTCAGCTTGCCTATCGTGCTTTACGAGACGTCGCCCAAGTGTCCCCTGTGGAATTTGAAAAGGATAAAAACAGTTATTGGCCGTTTTGTGTAAAATAATCAATCTCTTGGTCTTTTGTAGTGATTTAGAGCATTGATAGATATTGAAAGATAAAATGTTTATTGAAGCAAATCGTTAATAGTAAGTTTTGTTCTGTACATATGCAGGCTCTTTCTGTCGATTCTTTAATCACAGCAACAACACAAGCAATCTCCGCAGCAGTCACAGCACTCAGCTGCACAACAGCCACAGCAGAGACCTGTAAAAATGTTCGTCTCGTATTTGATTCTGATTCCAAGCTGGTTCCAGTAGATCTCAAGTAAATTCTCAAAACGTACCAGCTAGAAGGGCCGGGATAAAGCTTCCACCACCACCACCTCTATTATTGCTTGGCTGTTGAACGCTAAAAATTTACTATATATAAAAGAGCATTGTCTGTCCGTCCGTCTGCAAGGACTTTTTCTCAGCGGTCTCAAAACAACTAAAGTTTTTTAAAAAGACTCAAAATACCCAGCTGGTCTTGCATATTTTAACGACTTTAATCAATTTTGACTTACTAAACTGTTTGCGGTTGTGGATATCCTCCTTGTGGTGGATATTGTGGATACGGTTGTTGTGGATAATATCCACCTTGTGGAGGGTATCCTTGCTGTGGTGGATAGCCGGGTGCACCCTAAATCACTGCTAGATAGCCTCTTTGTTTTGATTTTAAATATCTTTTCTCTCGCTAAAAGCCATAAGTTCAAGTTACGAACATCATGATAATATTAACTCAAGCCTTAATACTCCAAGAGTTAGAAATATTTACGACAACTTGTGTTCATGCTAGCTTTAACTGACCATTGGTTGTTGATTATAGTATCCGCCATGATGGTGATGGTGGTCGTGATGCCCCATAATTAGAGTTAAATTTAAATCTAAAAGAGCTATGATTCATACAACCGCAAAAGAGTGAAATTCGTCGAGTTCTCAAAGAAAACACACGGACTATCATGCGTCATCTTGTCGCTTGAGTTACGAAATAAAGCCTATATCAAAAACAAGTGAAAAAGTTAAAAGTTTCTTGAATCGATAAGTTTGATTTTTTCCAAAGCATAGATCGAAAATTTTGAGTAAAAAAACGATTGAAGTTTTTTGAGAAAAGAGAGCTGCCGCGCACATAGAATAAAACGCAAATATGATAGATTGGGAGAAATGTTTGTGTTGAAAGAGAAAAAAGAGTAGCGATAGAAGAGAATCAAAAAAGGACAAAAACATACGGAGAGTCAAAAGGAAAGCTGGGAGAAGAGATGGGGAGGGGTTATTTACCTGTCTCACGATTTTTTCCTTTTTTCTTCTCGTTTGCATGAGAATATATCGATCCAGTTGATGACACATGATTGTTTGTGAAAAACATTTATTTCATCCAAAACATAATATTGACAAGCTTGAGATAATAGGTAATCAAGAAATTTTAGTTTGCATTTTAGATTAGTTATCAATGAGACATTTTTTTGTTCGCATAATTATTCATCTTTTTAATATACAGTGAAACCTCGTTGGTAAAACCCTCTAGAGTCTCAAGTTTCTTTAACAGTTTATTAAAGAGCTTTCACTGTACGCTTACCACATTGAAAATCATTCAGCGTAACAGTTAAATATATAAAAAAATGTTTTTAATCACAGCAGCAATCGGTCATACAATCACAACATTCTAAAGCACAGCAACCACAGCAAAGACCAGCAAGAAGTCCAGCACAACAACCACCACCGCCGCCTGAGTTATTTCGATTCGGTTCTTGCACTCTAAACTTTTACTATTATAATTGAGATTAAAAATTGGAGCTCTAAAACCAATGCAATAGACAAATAGGAGAATTCGAATCAAAGTTGGAATGAGGAGAAGTGCATTTACACTCTGGCAAAGCTGAAACTCACATGATTGTTTGTGGTTGCGGATATCCTTGTTGTGGAGGATAACCGGGAGGACCCTGTAGAGATTTAGTAAATGAATTTTATTTGCTAAATTTGCTTAACACTGATTCTATCAGGTTAACTGGCGATAAAACTGACCATCGGTTGTTGATTGTAGTATCCAGGTTGATCTCCGTAGCCCATTTTGTTATTTGGGTATCTGAAACTTTTTGCTATATGCTTTTTGCCAAATCATTTTTATGCTTCCTGGACACCAATACATTAAATAAAAACATAATCAGGAATTTTAGGAAAAAACAGGTTTTTGCTGAAAATTGGGCTCGATCCGCACCCCTCCTGAAAAGAATGATGTTTTTGTATTAAAATCACTAAATTACTAAGCAAATTATAGTTTTTGCTCAAGTTACTTTGAAAATGAAAAAAGATGCATTTCTTTTGTAATGCTTTTGACTTAACTTTTGGACTTTTGACTTAACTATTGTTTCAAATTTGATTAATAAATCAAAAGAACGTGATTTCGAAAGCTTTAAGATCAAACTTCCGTTAAGGCACTAAAGTGCAGAACAAAACACAAAAGAATTGTGTTTGTTTTTACTCGATTTGGTCGAAGATTTTCATAAAATTCTTGGTGAAATGACTTTTCTAGGTAAAAAGGGTTTTCGAAGATAAAAGGTTTTAAAGTCAGACGATTTTCAAAATCGGACGTAACATATAAATAAAACCTTAGGCTAAGGCAAAAATAGAGAACAACTAGCAACCATGGCTACCCACGATACACCCCACCTCTTTAAACGTCATCCATATTTCAAAAGAAATCCCAAGAAAAGAAATAACTAAAATAAATAACTAAAAATCTTCAAATGAATCATCGATGTGGTGATGTTTGTTTGGCTTGTATTTGATGAGGAAAAAGGGCCCACTTTACCTAACCAATGAAACAACTCAAAATTTGAGCTCGTGAAACTTTTAAACTTAAAAAATCCTAACCTTTATTTATTACTTGACATTTAAAAAATGAAGAAAATCTTTTCTTAGGATTATAATAGCAAGATGTAAAAGATTGCCAATTTACTCGCACGAAATTGATAGAAAAGAACCCAACAATAAGCACGGTTTGTAAAGCTCATAAAGCATTTATGTGAGTTGTTTCGATCAAATAAAATAACCAAATTTCAAAATGGAAACAGAGTCGAATTGCATCGAACCGATTTGCGTATAATAGTTCTGTTGTGTGAACGTCTATTTTTTCTTTTCTCTCTTTTTGCCCTTTCACTAGAGATCCTTCAAAAACATATTTCTATAGAGGAAAACCAGTTTCGATTCAATTGATTTGACTCTCACACAGGGTGAGTCACAAATTTTGAAATGAAAGAAGTCGAAGTATTAAAATGCTAGGAAAATTTTGAAAATTTACAGAAGGAAAAGAATGCTTAATCTACCTCAAGAACAACACAAGCTCT
Organism: Mesorhabditis belari; assembly: GCA_958450365.1. Taxonomy (NCBI): domain Eukaryota; kingdom Metazoa; phylum Nematoda; class Chromadorea; order Rhabditida; family Rhabditidae; genus Mesorhabditis; species Mesorhabditis belari. The sequence goes on from CAUEEP010000898.1 coordinate 918,168, forward strand.
CACAAGCAGAAAAAAACGATTACCCATCAGGAAGAACTGATCAGGACCTACTATTAGCTTGTTTTGTTCCACTAGCACATTGCACATCGGCGCGAAAATGCGTTTTCTATAGGATTTTTCTGGGAGTACCTTTTTTAGATGCGGAAAATTGTGCTGATGCCGAATTTGAAGAAATTTTCCAAATCCCTCTGGCAAAAATTTTTTAAATTGAGTTTTAGCAGTTTTTTGGTCATTTTGTATGGGAAATTTTGTGGTACCCTGCAGTTTGGAGCTCGTAACTCGACAACGAGAGTCTAGAACCAAAAACGAAGGGATAATTTTTATTCTAGAGACTCTTACGAACATTTTGATGCAAAAATCATAAAATTTGCTCAACTCTACAAAAAGTTATAATATTTTTTAAAAAAGAAATGAGGAAATTTTAAAAAATTCTCTATTGCACAATTGTTTTGTTCAAAAGAGCAATGTCGCTATGTATCGTATTCACTCAAAATAATTAAGGAATATGCAAAATAATAGCTCAAGTGCGCGGGAGAGCCGATGTGCATTGGGTTTCGGCTCGACTTTAGCTGATTCAACTACTACAAGCCCGTGCGCCAGACGGTGAGCCGCACAAAAAAACACCGTGCGCTCTCTTCGCTCAGGAATTTCTTTTGTTCTGTAAACATTACTTATTAGGCTGGCCGGAAAGTTCTTTCCGTTTTTTGACGCTAGATCTAACGTTTTATTTTACGCATCAAAAACGCCGCCAAATAAAAAAACAGAATTTATCTACTCGAAATATTCACTGTCAACATCAATAACATCCTGCCACTTATCCGGCAACAAATAGATTCCGCGGCGGTAAAACTCACGTGGCTTCGAATCGAAAAACTGAGTGAGTGACAAGCGCATTTCCTCGACGTTTTGAAAGGTCTTTTCACGCAAATGATACTCCAGAGACCTGAAAAAATGATAATCGGACGATTCCGGAGAAAATACCTGAACAGATGATAGTCCGATGGTGCGTTTTCGTTTTCGTATCGCTTGTTGTATCTTCAAGCAAAATATCTAAGTTGTGCTGAAATTGAGCCATTTTTCCCGTATTTTGGTTGCAAATAACTAACGCGAGGGTACAACCCATAAGAACCGAAAGCTTATTACGCAAAAATGTGTAATGCCATGATGATGAATTTATATATTGATTTCTTTTTCTCCTCTTTTCCTCATCATGCATAATTCTCATCCATCGAACAGGTGTTCACACGTTCCGACTCTTTTCCTCGAAGCCTTCTATCCCAAATAATCCCTAGAAATTTGGATATTAGTTATATTGATTATCCAAGAATCTCACATGATCCTCAGTGCCAACAGGTCACTTTGCCAACTAATCTCAATGATAACGAATCGTTTTCAAATAATTGTATGCTTTTTTCTTAAAATTTATCCATTCAACACTGCTCGATCGAAAGAGACATTATCCGAAACACCATTGTTAATTGTCATTTCATTGTGGGGAAAACACTCAAATTTCGTTGCGAAACGCCTCGAGTGCGATCCAATTTGGAGCTCTCCTTCAACGAGGAGAGCGAGAAGGAGAAGAGAGTAGTGTTTGCCTGGCTCTCGCTCCTTTCGATCTTTTTCTCTTGGACATCCGTCGTTCTCTTTTGTCTTCTTCTTGAGGGGTGTAGGACTATAGAGAAGAGGGCATCGATTCAGAAGAGCCTTTTCTCTTGCTCCCCCTTTCCTTTCTAAAGAGGAGAAAGCTGTGGGTTGTGTCCCTTGAGGCCCCAACAACCTCCCGTTTCTCTTTCCTTTCATTTCATCTTTCTTTTTGCATCTCTCTTTATTTTGTTGAGCCCACTGGTCTTGTCTTAAGTAATGCTTCAAAACCAACTCTCTTTTTTTACTCACTACAGGGTGCGTCATAATTACTCATACTCACTCTGGAGGGTGTAGCTCAGTCAAAAGATAGCCGATTCCCACAAAAATTTTACAGGTTACAGGTCGCAATAAGTTGAGTGGGTCTCCTGTAGCAGTGCCCATTATCTAACCGGTTGCAGCTCACAAACTTTTCAAACAAGCTTCCAAAGTTAGGAGTCACACTTAGCCTGGCGCGCGACCTAGTTCTGGGGTTTTTGAAAAACGAGCTGCTTACTGAGAGGAGCTAAGTTCTTGTTAGTTTTCAATCAATAATGTCCAGATACGAATTTTAAGAACTAAAAATCACTAAACGATTAGCCAATCTTTCTCAACTTTTTAAATACCTCTCGGCCCGGATTTACATGATGAAAATCATAAATAAGCAGGGTTTTGTTAATTTTGTGTGAGATTTTCCCCGTAAACGATGACTGGAAGTTTAAAACGATCTTTCTGATAAATTTGGTGCAAAAATTTCCCAATCGGCTTTGAATGTCACTTCAAAAACCCCAGAATTAGGTCGCGCCCTAGGCTAAGCGCGACTCCCAACTTTGAGAGCTTGTTTGAAAAGTTTATGAGCTCCTATCGGTTAGATAATGGGCACCGCGACAAGAGACCCACTCAACATTTACCTGTAAAATTTCTGGGAATCGGTTATCTTTTGACTGAGCTCCACCCTCCAGAGTGAGTATGAGTAAATATGACGCACCCTGTACAGCGGTACTTGACACCCTGAAGCTGGTTCTAGGGCCACCCAATTTTGCCTTTAAATTTTTTTTAAAATCGCACAACTATATTATGTTTTAAGACTCTTAAAAAAATTTCAATGTTTTTTGGCCCAAAGACGGCTAAGAAACTCCCTTCAGGCGGACGAACGGACAGACACTGCTCTTTTATAATATAGGCTTTATTATAGATCTATTTGTTACGGAGCTTTTTCACGCCTTTTAAAACTCAAATTTGTTCCTATAAATTTTTTCTATAAATTTTATAGCTTCTCTTATCAATTATTCATGCACCTTTTGGAATATTTATAAAGTTTTTCAAATGCCCTTTCGGCGTCGTTCAAATTTAGTCATTTATGAGGTGGTGAGAAAAAAAGCGATTCCGTAAAATTTCCGATAGAAATGGCAAGAGCCACACGCAAACGAAATATCCCTCTCAATCCATCCACTTGTGGCTTTTTCGATATAAAGAGAGTAAAAGAGAAACGGCATTCATTGCATCCATCTCTCCCCCAATTCCTCTTCCAATCCTTTTCTATATTCTTCCTCTCATTGGTCTTTCAGGGAAACACATCCATCGCTTAAATTGTCATAGTTATAATACTTTGAAACTCTAAAACAGCGCATATTAGGTGAAGAGAATTAGTGCAAAAATTTAATTGATCGTCGAATCAGTTGCTAAAGTGACGCAGTTTTTGCATCATTAACTAGCTGTGCTCTCTATGGATAGGCATTCCATAAAGTGCTCCAAATTTCCACAATTTCAGAAGCTTATAAAAGTCTATATTTATGATTTTTACTATTGAGAATCCTAATCCATTTTCCTTCTCTCTTCCGGTCTCCATGGCGTCGAGAAGAGAGTTTTCTTTGATTCGAGATCTCACAATCTTGGGCTCCTCTAGAAAAAGAAAAGAAGAGTTATATGTACTACTTGAGCTGACTTGAGACTCTATGTATCTTTTAGAAACTATAAAATACTTTAATCAATACAAAAAATAAATCCTTATATTATATTAAATTATATTATAGTTTTGGGTTTGCTTTTTTCTAGACGGCTCTAGAGGTTACTTTTCATTGCAAAGGCAGCAAGAAACGATATTCTCTTTTCACTTTCCATTGTTAGGTTATTCTCTGTGACTGGTTTTCTATTTCCTTTTTTCGTAATAGTATTTCTGTGGAATCGAATTTTTTTCTAACACCATAACTTAGGTCTAGAGCTTTCAAGTTTATAACTTGCAAAAGCCTGGCCGAAACAAACTCAAGGGTTAATTCTTGTTTTAACATGGACACACCAAGAAGTTTGTCGCTGAGAGAAAAAGTAAGTTATGATGGAAAGTCTCAAAAATGAAAAAAACTAGACTCAGCCGGTGAATTCTTGCTATGGAAGCTTGATTGCATCAACCTCGACAGGAATTCAAAGATCATCGTAATAATATGGTTTTTGATTTTTATAGGAATGACCAAATTTAGAAATGACATTCCACCAGAAGACGAAGAATTCGTTCAAGCTCCAGCTTTTTTCTATGACATGGATTTTGATTTGAGAGCCCTGAAGGTTTGTTTGAGAGACATTTTTAGATTTTAATTAAAAGCCTCCTATTAGGATTTTGAGGGGAAAATAAGTGCAGCGTTAGTACTCGTGCTTTTTTGTTGCTCCCTCTACACTTTTCAAATCCAATTTCGTTTTTTACATTTCGAGCAACGATGCCTCTTTCCCAAAAAAAGTGCTGGAAAGTTGTCAAAACGAGTGCCCCAAAGTGCGAAACAAAATCAAGATATATGGATAGGTTAAGTTTAGAAATCTATACAACTGGATTCACTAAAAAATGGAATGAGCCATTAGATAAGAGCTTGATTTCCTTTTTTCTGAATCGATTTTTATGAAATTTGATCTCTGTTCAGGCATCCCTCAAATCCGCCTCTCTATTAGCGGATTCGGGTTATCGATCAACAGTCGTCACATCATCAACAGGAACATCTGTTATCAATGATCCTTCATCTCAACCACCACCACGATTTGGAACTGGTTGGATGGTGGCCGAGGCTCTCAGTGATGACGGTGATACTGATTCAGCTGATGATTCTTGGGGTTGGTGATTTAAGCAAAAAGGTTTTGACTCATACACAAAGTGAAAGTGCTGCCATCAGCAAAATACTCAAATGCAATTTCAAAAAACTAAAAAACCCTGCTCAGGTTATGGGTATTCAGGGTATAACCTGATGTTGATATTTATTACTGATCTTGTTTTCAGACGGTCAAATGAACGTGGGAACACACCGCGTAAAGATTAAAGATATGTCCGATATCTTGGCTTCTAGATATGCTTTCATATCAGGTATTTGTTTCTGAATTGTCATGATCGCAACTAAAAGACTTTCCTATTTCTGTGTTCATTTTGGATTACGTACTTGAACATTAATGAGCTCGTCGACAAACAGACAGCTCATTTTTTTCGCTAAAAGAAAGAGGAGAGTCTAATTTGTGAGAACTAACAAAGAAACTCGAGGGACTTTTATGAATTAGCTATTTCACTATCATTCATCCCACATTTGAATGCTTTTTCATCAAAACTAATGACTCCTCTGCCAAAATTTATATTTATTATTTTATCTCTACCTATTTACTTATTTTTGATGGGAGTTTGGGTTTACGAAAAAGTTATAAATAAGTGCTATGCTTGCAAAAGTGGTTTTATCAACAATTTTAAAAACAAAATTTTTTCAAGGTGCCCGATCGAATGAGGGTTTGACAGTTGTGACTTTTCCTGATAGTCGAACAAATCTGATTCTTGATGATTATCAGTTGTTGATTACATATCTAATTCAAGTACCATCGTAAGTTTATTTAATAATAACATTAAAGTTGTGAGTGAATGTTTTTAGTTTGGAAGAAAGTCATAGTGGTTTTATATTAATCGTCGATCGACGGAACGATAAATGGTCATCAGTGAGAAGTGTTCTCCTTCAAATTGCAGTAAGCATCAGCTTATATTAAAAAGGAATACGACTTAACTCTTCTTTTATGTTTTGCTTGTCAAAAATCTTTGCTTAACACCAACTCTAAGATCCTTATAGAGAAATACGAAAGATGAAAGGAGTAGGTCGGGGAATGAAAAGAAAAGAAAGACGAGTGTCCATCCAAAGCAAGGGTGAAGAAGAGATGGTGGTGGAGAAAAATAGGAATGGTCGGTCCCTTTCCCTTTTGCCTGGTTGTGTGAATGCACGTTGAAGAGCCAGCCAAGGGTTCCGCGTTTCTCTTTTCATTCTTCACACCCTCTCATCTTCTTAACCATTTTTTTGCCTTATACATATTAATTGTTAATTCTTATATTCAGGCTTACTTTCCGGGATCGATTCGAGTCGCCTTTGTTTTGAAGCCAGAAGGTGTACTTCAAAGAGCTCTCGAAGTTGGATATCGAACAATCGCTGAACAGTGCCGATTCAAGGTAATTGAGGCTATGAGCAAAGATAAAAGAAGAGGGAAAGGGACAAATGATAGAGAATCATTTATTGAGAGAAGACAATCGTGGGAAATAGATCGAAAATTAAAAAAAATTTTGGGAAAAGTTCTTGAAGGAACCGCCTAAGTTCGTACAAAATTAGCCATAAGATCAAACTTTTTGTGTATCTTATTCTTTTCCTACCTTAAACTAGTCATGCCTTATTATTCGAGATGGAGTCGCAAGCAGCCGGTAAAGAAAACTTTTAGTCCTTTGGTATTTAGTAAAAACGTTTATCACAAAACATTCACAGATGTTACAGAACAGTATTTTATCCTAGGTCATACTGTGCGAATCGTCATTAGAGCTTCGGCGTTATCTGAGACCGGAACAATTATCGATGGATGTGGGAGGCCTCATCAAATACAATCATCTCGAATGGGTCCAGCATAGAATGGTGAATGATTACTGCTTGAAGTTATTGATTGGCTTTCATTTATGTTATAACTTTTCCATTGTTTTACTATTTCAGGACATCGAACGAATGAAATCCTCAGCGGCTGTAATTGCTCAATCTTTGAGTGATTTCGGAAGAACCCTTCGGGAAACCGAACTACCAAATGACGCTGAAACGACGGCGAGGATTTTGGATGCACAGACAGCTGAAAGAGATGCTATTAAGGTTTTTTATGAACGTTTTTATGAAATGAATTTGTCCTTCAATTTAAATGAGATCCTGTATAATGCCCAAATAGGAAAGCTAGTTTTCAAGTTGTTCGGGAATTGATGGTTGATGATGGATAGGTGGGCAAGGGATCCGGTTGATCAGACCTTAAAAGGCCAAAAACGGAGTCATCGATGAAGAGACGGTCGATGGCGAGTGCGAGTGGGAACATGTGTGCCTGTCCGATTTGTTCTCTTCTTTTTCTCTTTTTTGCGTGGACCTTTTCGGGGCTCTCAACGTGATCTCTCTTTTCACTCTTCCGTGCGCGAATATCTTTGTTAACATGATCTCTTAAAATGCTGTTATATTTCTGTTAGTTAGTCGAGTGTTTATATTTTTGCCTGACGACTTCTTTGTGTTAGAACACAAATCCCGTATTCTATGTAACTTGATCTTGACCGGTTTTGCTCCAGACTAGTTCATGTTTTTCGAAACGATTCCTGTGAACAGTCATTCAGCTGCTAAAATTCACTTTTTCTGCTTTCCCAAAACAAAAAATATTTTAATTTAACAAAAATTTTAATTTTAATTTAACAAATACTTAAACACTCGCGTTTCATTGCAAAATACAGTATTTTGTTATTTCTTCTTTGCTTGTAGTTGACAATAATCAATATTTCATAGGGTAAGGGTGAAAGCTTCCTTGGATGGAATTGTTTGTAGAGAAAAAGCTTCCGTTCCCATCTTTTTCTTTTCCTTTCTTTCTTCAGTCGACCCTTTCCCCATTCCAAGTCTTTTCATTGTTCCAAAAACAGCCCTTCCATACAGACATTTCTTCCTAAAATAGACATACAGGCCCCGCATAGATTTTGCTAAAATATTCACATTTATTCATGTTTATATCAGAGTTCTTTAGGAGGATTTTCGTATTTCGGTACGAAAAGGACTTTCTTTATTGAGAAGTGTTCGGCAGTTGGATAAGAAACCCCGGGCCGATCAGGTAAAAAATTGATTTGATTGAAAATAAAACAGAGCAACTTTAGTTATCTCCAACTCGGCTTCATAACGTGACAGCCATTGAAAGAATGTTAGTGCAACTTGAGGAAACAGAAAGGTGTGATCACTCTAATTAGCTAAAACTCGGGTTTAAATATTCAGATCTTTTGATGCATTCTGGGAACGTCATGAACGTCGTCTTATGCATTGTCTTCAGCTTAGACAATTCGAAGATGCCTTCAGAAAAGTTTTTTGATTAAAGTCAGTTAGGTAGTTGATTAAAAAATTCAGTTGCAAGCAGCCTTTGCAAGACATATGATGTACTTGGAAGAGCATCGAGAAGTTGGCGATGGACCTGAAAGAGCTGAAATATTGGCAAAGCAACACGATGAATATTCACTAACAGCTCAGGTTTCTCTGTATTTTTTTTATCTGATTACCTATACCATTTAAGGATGATGTGACCATAGCACGGTCTTTGCGACAAACGGGGGAGGATCTAGTGGCTAGCCATGATGCAGAGGGTGCTGGTAGCCTACTGCCTAAATGCGAAGAGCTTGGTAATTATTTATTCATAGATAAAAAATAATATGAAAGAATGACTTTAGAAAGAATGGCTGAAGCCCTGACTAGCGCTTTAGAGAGAAGACGAGCTGTTCTCGAGTTGAGCAAGAGAATGCACTCACAAATTTCACAGGTAATATGAAAAACAAAGTTTTTCTCATTTCCATTAAGTTTCAATAAGGTAACTTTAGGTTTTGTAATCAAGTAAATATAATACTATGAAATTTAGGCAAATGCGTGGTGCAAAAAAGGTGTAGAAGTGCTTTCAACTGTTCCATTTGAAGTCACTCCATCGTCAGTTTCGAATCATATCGATCGTATGGACGCTCTTTTACAAGAGGCTTCTACACTTCAAGTAATTTTTAGTTATATTTACTGATAAAATTCAAATTTAAAGTTGGACAGCTTGTCCCAATCGCCAACAATGAACAAATTGATTCTTCTCACGACTACTGAAACCTCCACACTGTTAGCTCAAGTTCGTTAGCAGTTATTAAAAGCCTGATGTTTTATGTTTAAAGGTTTATTTTTGTTCAAGTAGTAAGAAATAACATGAACTAAGCACATCCGGTTAATGCAAGATAGAGCTAATCCGGAGCAAAGAACATATTAACACAGGACCTTTGTCGGTTAATTCTGCAGCTGGCATCTAATTCTATCATAATTGTAAACAGAGCTTGTCAGATCTAAATGATGATAAAATAATTTCGTTTATTTTTGAATCTCAGTTAAAGCTTTACAAACTCACAAAATTGGCCAAGCAGTATATAAAAGAAAGAGGAAACACATGTGTCTTTGAGAAAATGAGTCACCCTTCATGATTCAACCTCCGTATGATCAAATATGGATCGTAAAGCCTCAAATAAAATTTTCTAGCATTTTCAGATGTACACGGTAAATTCAGCAGTTTTAGGTAGCTGAAAGAATCGATGACATCAGAAGAATGTCTGTAGCGAGAAGGGATGCTCTGTTGAAAGTCAGAGAAAAGGAAAGCCCTTCACGACCAATACAAGTATTCAACATTTAAGAAACTCATCTTCACTTGATTTAGATTGTCTCACCAGAAAAATCGAAGAAGCAATTTCCTGCTGAAAAGGTCTGTTTTAATCTTTTACTCTTAGGCTGTCTAGAAAGTCTTTTCATTCCTTTTCATACTTCCGTTAGAAAAGAACAAATTCACCAATTAACTTTGCCCTAAATAAAAAGTGTTTATTGTTCAATTTTCCATCTTTATAAGTCAATTTGGGCTCACTTTCACTTTCAAGCAAATTCGATAGTGAAAACTTGTTTTTCGTAAAAATCTCTATGAAGAAATTGGCTGAATCATTTTCTCTGAGAATTTGGCTATATACCCAGCTTTTTGTGCTCTATCTTTTATCGATTGACACCAAGATAGATTTCCTTAGCTAAAGTGTCATCGAGCCGTCGCCCTTTTTGGACTACACGGTTTCACGCTCCCAAAAAAACCCAAACATAAGGCATTTTAAATCCGTTTTAATGTTATTTTGCAGAAAAATAATTGGCCTTTCTAATGAAACAAACCGTAGTTCAATTTGTTGGTTTTAAACGGAAGTAAGAAAAGGAACGAAAAGACTTTCTGGACAGCCTAATAGATAACTACAATTGTTGGTATGCAAGACAAATGCAAAAATAGTCTCGATAATGTGAATAGCCAAAGTACTGAACTTAAGTTTACTTGACTTTTACACCTGACTACTTATATTGCAGCTGCTTTGGAAGAAAAAAGCAATGAAGAAGAGACAACTTTTGTCTTTTTCTCCATATTTTATGGAAAGCTCCTTTTTCATGTTTTCCCTCTTCGTTCCTTGTTCCTATCTCTAACACCAGATGGATAGATCGGCAAAGAATGGGCCCTTCTGTTAGTTTCGCACTCTTCATCTCTCAATCCCCTGTATTCCTCATCCAAAAGGATCTTTTCCCCGCGAGAGTCATTATTCAATTCTTTTAGCACCTTCTATAAACCCCAGACCAACTCATGAAGTTTTATTTTTGTTCTTCCAAAATTTTCTTTCATTCTTTATTATCGCTTCTTTTTATTGAATGACTTTTTAATAATTGTGGTGTGGAAGCATGATTCGAAAGCATAAGACTTCACACCCTTCATCATTCAATAGTCTTTTCTTTCTTTTTTCTCTTCTCCTTTCTGCCTCTAAGGTATGGTTGAAAACCCATCACATTGAAGTCAGAGAACCGGATGCAAAATGGGGTGCTCTTTCTTGTGTTTGGGAACTCGAAAGCCTTTTCTTTTCTGTTCAAGTCTTCGACCGCTCCTTCTTTTTATCAGATTTATTAGTTGAATAGGCGTCAAGCCCTTCCATTCCTTATTTTGGTTGTCTTGGTTTATGCAGTTCGCAAAGTAATTATTTTTTGCGAAGATAAAACTAGTGATGTGTTGTTTCAAGCTTTTTTTTCAATCAAAATGTAGGCGTTCTATCTAAAAGAAATGTATTTGCTCTCATCATCTTTTCTTCTTTATTCGCCTTTTTCTAGAATGTGCATCGGGTCAGGTTTACCCCCGTCGCCCGAGTGCACTTCGTCCCATCATCCTTTTTCCTTTATTCTTTCAATCGGATCATTGCCTCCCAGATCAAGCGCTGCTTTTTGTGTGTCTGATCCACCAACAACATCGGCACACAATGAAATGATTCTTTGATTGCTCAAGCGCCCACTTAAGACTATCACTTATCAAAGTCAATCTCGTCTTTCTATTATCTTTTAGCAATTTAAATGAATTCACTATTTTGAGGCAGAAGTCATTTGGAAATTGAAGCTGGCTTTTTTCCCTTTTCTTGTCATATAGGAGAAACGGCATGAGCGAGTCAAAATAATCCGATTACGTATCCGATTTTTGACTGACGTTTCAATCAATTTCTATTTCAAAAAGTACGCGCTTTTAGTTAATCCGAACGAGAAACAAAGTTGCAAATTAATTGAAACAGATAAAATGATTGTTTCATGTGCCAATAAGTGTAATGTTTTGTCGTTTGGTTGAACTAACAATTTGATATTGGTTTAGAGCCATATTTGACCGGTCCCTTTTCTCTGTCTTTACGAGGTCATTCCTGCAGCCGGAGGCATCTAAAGACTGAGAAATCAATGAGGGTCAAGAGATAAAAAACCGAAGAGAGACATGCAAAGTGATGCTCTTTTTTCTCTAAGCCTCCATACTTTTTTACTCTTCACCGCCTTTCAAAACAGCCATATTCAAATCTGGACGCCACACACTTTTTTTCCTTGATCTGCACTGTTATTCGACTTTTTTTTACCTTTCATATTTAACAACATCACTTTTTCTGATCGGTAAAGAAAATATAGAATCACCAATCCCTGTTAATCACTGTGGTCAATTCAAATGCATAAATCCCCTAAAGCTTTCCGATTAATGATTAAAAGTCGTTACAAAATAACTTTTCTCTTGGGCAATAAAATGACTCATCAGGTATTGTTTTCTAAAATATTTAAAGCAATGCTTGATGAGCAAGCTGATAAGCATTGAAAAGAGATTTCTCCTCCATTTCCACAACAATAGAGGGAAAGAAGCTCTCATATTCGGGGTGCTCGTAGATTCCCTTCTCGTGCAAACAGCAAGTGGCCCTCGATTTCCCACTTTTTCAACCAATCTTTTCTTTTCTTCCGCTTCTAAGTTTAGAATTTTTACTGTCAATTTATTTGATTTTGGCAGTTCGCTCTGACACCTTTCTTTCCTGATAAATTTTTAATTTTTTTTGCCCAATTAAGCAAATCAACGACTCTTGATTATGGCGACGGATACAATACAACAGAGAAACGGACCTTCTTTCACAAGATTTCTCTCGTTTCGAAGATCCAAGCGGAAGCCCACAGTTGCCAATTCTTCATCAATTTTTCTTTCGGTGACCTCTGAACATCTAGATCTTTGTATTCCTACGGCTTCGACTAGCAAAGCGGTTTTAGTGGTAAGTCGAAATTTTTAAGTTAAGTTTGGAATAAAAACAACGGGTGTGGGGATAATGTTGATATTTTGTTGATAAGTGCCAAAAAAGATTTTCTTTAACCTGGAGAATAAACATCTCAAGTTTAAAAAAGTCTAAAATATTCCGCTCGTTTCTTTTCAGAAAAACGTTAATCAAGTTTTTGTCTATTAACTAGTTTGACTTTAAGCTTAGCCTTTTGATGTGCCAAGAGATTTAATACTGTCGCTTCAATCAGCTTTCGATCATACCTTTTCTTCACCAAACCCATTTCTTTTCGTTCCCATGCTAGGGAGTGTCAAAAAGAAAGAGTTTCCATTTGGTTGCTCTCACACAAAGCATCGAAAACACAAATGCTTGATGTGATCAAATACATTGATGGGCTGAGTTTTGTCTTCTTCTCTTTAAAATGATAGCCCTTGTCGTTTCCATACTAACAAACGACAATACATTTTTCTCTAAAGGCTTTACAAGACAATTTTCGAATCGCTTGGCTTCTTCGCTTTTTATGAGCCTTCCAATATTGACTCAATGATTAGCTTTCCCTCGTGATTTTAGCACCGATATAAAACATTTTATAGATTTACTTAATGTGGTTTTCATGAAAAGATCTCATAAGGTAAGCAAAAATTTGAAAAATCTTGCTTTTGGGGGAAACTCTTAAATTTTGAGGGTATTTGAGGTGTTTGAGGAAACTTCGAAAATTTTGCTTTTTCATAGGCAGAGGCTGGCACAATGACTTTCCCATCAGTTTCTTTATAAAACTCACAGATGGGATGGGGAAGAAGAAAGCTATTCGGGGCTTCACACTCTCCTCCCATTCTTGCCTACTCCCATCCCCTTCTTGTTCAACTGCTCGCCTCTTCACGCCACAGTTGACTCTATTTCTTTCTCTTACTTTACCCATCCTACTCATTATCTTTTGATACTAAGTCAGTAGCTTTTTTTAATTTGGTGATTTCATAAAAGCTATTGCAGTTATTGCACAATTAGGACTATTGAAGATTTACTTTTATTTTCATCAGATTCTTTTCTGAATGGCTGTGGTTGTGCTTCGAAGTAATTTCTTCGAGCGAATTTTTTTTCAATATCGACAATTCTATTCAATCATTAAATCCAATACAAAGGTAATGTTAGAAAAAAAATTTTTGCTAAGGGAAAAAGCTGTCTCTAAGCACTCTATTTGCTAACAAATGCGCGTCATTAAACTTAAGTGTTTAACATTTATCTAAGCAAACAGTCATAGTTTTATTTATAATGAATATGTAGGTATGGACTAATAGGGCAAACTCTCTCTTTTGGTTGACCGATTGCCTTGTCGGTTTGCCAAGATACTTAACGCGTCGTTAAGCGCAAAAAAATGAAAAAACGGTGTGTATTTAAGAAGATAGAAAAGAGTTGTGTCTCTTGAGTTCTCACAGAGTCCCCATCTCATCATAGAGGTGCGGCAAGAGTTATGATGGGCTTTAGACAGGTGTGGTGAAAAGAGAAAAAGAAAGGACAAAAGGACCAATGTTGTCTGTCTTTCACTCATATCTCATTTCTCTTCCACAACACTGGCCCATACTTTTCATTATTTATTTTATCTCTATATTTTTTTTGTATCAAGTATTGACCGTGGCGAAAGCTCATGCTTTTTTGTTCCAACAAAGAAGAAAGGTTAGCGTTAGCAGTCGTGTAATTTTTTATAATAAGTGAGAGGAAAATACCTTACAAAGTTAATTATCAAAACCGACATAAAAATATCACAATTCTATAGATTCCAATGAACCGCTTTTAGAAGGAAATCGAGGTGGTGAGAGGAGACCTGTCGTGCTGTCGAGAGACTCCCACCCAATTCGTCCATCCATCCGCGATTTCTCACCAACCACAGAGTCCCCGTTCAATTTCCCGGGAAATGCATGTCATCGCGGAATTGGTTGGTTCTATTTTAAGCACAAAATCTCTTTACTTTCCCTTTAAAATCATCTTTGATTTCTTCGTATTTTGTGTATTTTTAACTTGAAACCACTCAAGAACCTTAATATAAAAAGGCAAAAAGACTTTTTTACGATAGCTTTTCTTTTTCATCTTTCTTACGACTCGAGTAGGGTTGAGACTCTCAAAGTTTTTCCCACTGCACTCAACCTTTACTCTTCAGGTCTAACAAAATAACTCTATCAAAGTTCAAAAAGCCACGCATGAATGGGTGCTGCAGAAAGAGAGCATTAAGAAAAGCTAAAAATTGAAATTTAGTTAAATACGGAAAGAAGCTATGTTGGAGAGCTTGAATCGATAGTTGAGCATTATGTGGATCCATTTTCTGCAACCGAACATCAAACTCAAATTGCTCCACCAATCCGAGGCCGGCCCGACCTTGTTTTTGGTTGGTTTTGATAGGTCAAGCAATAAAGTCATTACTGATTTGTTGATTAACAGTTTGTAACAAAAAAACCTTTCTTTCAGGAAATCTCAAGGACCTCTTGTTATTTCATTCGAGCTTTTTGATCAATTTGCAAGAAGCTGAAAACTCACCTTCAGCCATTTGCCGATGTTTCCTACAGAATCAATCCAAGTGACTTTGCAAGATTTGTCTTGAGTCAAAAGTTATTTAGATTTCTAAATCTGTACATTCCATACTGCCAAAATAAAAGCCCTTCTGAAGCAATCCGAAAAGAATTCGCTGATAGCACTTCGTTCTTTACGGTTTGTTCACGATTTCCATTTTAACTTTGTTATTTTCCTTCTGCAAAAGAAAGTTTTTGAACACAAAACATCTATAATAATAGGAATGTCAACGCCGTGCTGGTCATCCTTTACCACTTGGAGCTTATTTACTGAAACCGGTGCAGAGAATCACAAAATATCAATTGCTATTGAAAGAACTGGAAAGGAATTCTAGAGCAGAGGTTTGTTTGCTAAATGTGTTCGACAGAATCAATCTAACTAACTTTGTAAAATTTATTTTGATTCAAAAATATTTAAGCTTTTAACTTTGTACATTCCAATACGTTTCATACGTTTCATAGATGTATTTAGGTCCGATCTGAAGTTGAGGCAGCTGTATGTTGCATGTTAGAACTTTTGAATAGAATCAATTCGGCTATTCAACAACTTCATATTATTGGATTTGCTGTAAGTCGAAATGAAATCAAGCAAATCCAAATACTGGACAATTAATGTCATTTAGGGAGATCTTCGATTGATGGGACCACTAAGATTACAAACGGAATGCGACGTATTTGCTTTCAACCGAAAAAAGGTAAGCCTATTTTTTGAAAGGAGAAAACATTGTTCCATCTAAATTCAACCAAATAAAAACATTTTTCTGATGAATGAATAAGCAAATTCCAGGGTCGGCGAACGACAAGAGCCCAAAGACGGCATTTATTCTTATTCGATGGTGGCCTCGTTCTCTGCAAAAAAAGAAATCCGCTCAACTCATCAGAGCCTGAATATTATGAATATAAAAATTCAATATCGGTTTGTTGGTTTTCAGAAAACCCAAGTATTTTTCTTAGACTTCTTGCTTGAACTACTGCGACCAAAGTAAAAGTGGGTCATCAAGATTTGAAGTGTGGGATGAGACGAAAAATGATGGATGGGCTGTTGAAACCTTAGATACAAATTCACGGTAAAAAAAATCAAACAACACTTAATAGCATTGTTTAAGAAGTCGATGGGTGGATTGTTTGAATGGATTGACAGTCTCTAGAGAAGATCAAGGCAGCCAGAAAACAAAAGGGGAAGAAGGGGGAAGACCCAGAAGTTGGACCTCGACATTGTCTACTGACAGTGTCACCTCAACACGATCGCCGAGTGAACATTCGAATGAAAGGTCAAAAAAATAGTTAAACTAAAGCAAAAAATAATAAATTTTAGCATGGATAGCAATGGAAATGGTTCACAAAGTCAAACAGTTCAATGTCTACTGGACAGTCCAACAGGGAACAGCCAGGTTAGAAGATAAAGGCTTTTACAGTAGCAAACCTTTTATAAAGGCTATGTTTCTCTCGTTGAAACGATTTCTAAAAAAGCCTAACAAAAAGTTAACGTATGGTTACAAAAACAACCAAAATAACCCCATTTTACCTGTTTGTTGGTTCAATCGATGAGCAAAGAATACTTAAAGGCAGCACACCTTTATAAAAAGCCGAAATACGATAGATATTTCTTTAAACCCTTTAGTTGTACGAAATTTCTTGTATCGATGGCCAAAATGCAACAAAATGATTTTTAGGACTTGTTGATAGAAGAAGCCCCTCCACTCCCAGACAGCCAACCACCAAGATCAACAACATTCCATTCGACTTCTTCTTTTGTGCCAAATATTGAAGAATCTCATTCACCAGAAGAAAATGTAAATTGCTAGTTCCTACTGTGACTACGACAAACCAAAATTGATTTACCTCTAGTGGACTTATCTCGAACTGTGCAGTGTACAAATATCCATTATTAAATGAAATCTCTAAACATATCCATCATACCCTCTTGGGTTTCATGTTGTGTCATCTATTTATTGAGCTGATATTGTTGATACTTGCTTTTGCTTTCTTTTTGTTTGTAATGCTTCATGGGTATTTATATTCGTTCAACCGAGTGTTTTATGTATACCTAATTTGTTTGAACTGATACCAAAGTTCAAGAATTCAGCAGATAAATAATTAGCGCTTTTTGTGTAGTATCACATAGCACTTCCAAAGTTTATGCTAAAATCAATAATACAGATCAGTTACATTTGTCATTGTTGAAACAACATTCGCATCCAGTACCCCAAGAATTGTAGACTCCTACAGCATTGATCTGAAAACACTTGAATTTTTTGCAAATAAAAGTTTGAATTAAATAAACCCCAATTTACCGTGAGCAATCCAGAAGATAAAGCTTTTCCCATGCAACATTTATGACAACTATCACCGTCCGATGTTTTATGACAATGCAGAACCTAAAGATAAAGTTTAGTTTTTTAGGGGTGATACTGTTAGTCAAAAACTTTGGATTGCTTTATCAAAAATAATAACAGTGCGTAGCAAAATTGAAAATTTCTAATATGCATGTGTATAAGAAGTTTTTGCTTTACACACATTAGCTAAAAAGTTTCAAACCTGTACTTCATCTCCATCATCGTGAAATCGTGTCGTAAAACCCACCCGATCCGGGCAGCCTAGTTTTCATAAACTAAATTTTACCAAAAAATGCCCAACTTACTGAAGCCACATGGCAACTCATTGTGATTTTGAGAAGCAGTCGTTAATTGGATAATTCCAAACGAAATAATAAGAGAAGGAGTGTATAAAATTATTAAGGACTTTCCAGGGTCGTGAAACATTTTGTATAAGCTACTCTTTTCCAATCTAGTCCTTTGCATTTAAAGAAGAACCCTTGGCTTTCAAATCATCTTTCAATGGGCTCTTGTGGATAATCGAAAAGCCAATTTGAATTTTTTTTACTGCCTATGAGAAGCGTAGAAGAATCCAGTAGACAATACACTTTATTACTAAATTTTCTTTTGAGAATCATTTGAACTAGATTAAAAGATCTTTTTTGCATCTTTGAGCAAGAAATTCATCATGCTTAATTCCAAAGTAGGTTATGTGATCATTGAAATCTGCGGCAAGAGCGAGATTGCGACAACCATGATCATCGGACATTTCACAAATCTGCAAAGAGTTTTTCATGCTACTACAAACATAGTTACCTATTTTACAATACTACTTACTTTATAGCCATCATTTTTCTCCATATTGTTATCATAATGAACAAGAAATCGATAGAAAAGAGGTTGCCGATCAAAAACTGCATTCGTAACCATCAAACCATTCGGGTCCAATGACCCAGGAATGTTTGTCACCTAAACTTTACATGCAATTTCAAATTTCGCTAATTTACAAAGTCATTTCTCTTGACGATTCGATATCTGAACTCAATGTTGTTTTCAATCGCCTTTGCAAAAGCGACGTTTCCTGTTCTTGGTTCACCGAAAGTCACCAAACGAACCTAAAGTACGAATCATAATTATTGTAAAGCAATTTTCTTTGCAAAAATATATAACCTAAGCTTTTTATCACTACAAACCCTAGAAGGCTCGACAAGTTTATTGACGACAAGATGAAGAGCTGTCATTGAAGCAAGTGATCCTCCAAGTGAATGTCCTGTAAGCCATATTCGGTAATTTGGAAACTTCTTCTTCATTTCCATTAAATCCTTTTTCATTCCACCCTGAATGTAAATTCTAATCGGAAAGTTTGTTGAAAATCCAACATCAATAAAAAGTCGATTCCAAGCTTGATGAAAATAGGTAATCACTCCTGTACCATTTTCAAATTTCTCCCAAGCACCAAGTTGGGCTACCAGTGAATGTACAAATTCGGTGAATAACTAGAAATTCTTATTTGAAAAATTACTAATATTATGAAAAACCTGTTTATCAAGAGAATGCCCCTTGTATGCCACATAAATAGCTTTGGCCTCTTCGGAAACAGCGAGCAATCCGGAGCACATATTATGTGATTGGTCGCATTCAACTTCGTAGGTTTTGACATGACTGAATATTAGACAAATTTAGTTTAGACAAAAAATAGCTCTACAAAATAAAAAATCAACTTAATATCCGGTCGACTATTCAACAGACACTCAGTTGCATTCGCATCTCGAACGGAGAGAGCCACCGCAAAAAGGGATCTTCCCAAACGGTCCGTGTACCGTTTACCCTTTGTTGTTGGAAACTAAAATATAACTAGGTGTTCGGCTATCCCAAATTGAAAAATTATTCAGAAAGGCAGATCTTAGTCGAACCTTTACTGGGCATCTAAAAGATTCTCGTTGCACAACTGGTTTCCCAAAAGGACAAGAAAGGGGTCCTCCACAAGTCTGTGATTCAACGCACCATCTATAATTTTCGTGGATAAGTGTACACGAAATAATCTAGAATACTAATTTGAAAAGACTTACTAATTGTATCGGTACATGTGACTTTGGCCGACTCAAAATTTACATAGCGCTTTCTCAATCTGTATATGTGTTGCTAGCTTTACAAAAGGCCATTTTCATTTGCTGATGCTCGTTATCACGAATTTGCGGGCTGGAATTTTCTTGAGACGTCAGGCTTTTTATAAAGATTTCGCATTCAAATCATGTTCATTATGCTAATGTTGCGTGTTTATGTTTAATTTACTGCCCACTGTTTGGTGGTTAAATGCAAATTTGCGATGCTTGTCCAGACAAAATTGCGTCGGTCAGAGTCACATGTACCATTGTATCTTTTTACAATTCGTTAGCAGTTTTGCGAAGATTTTGTTTTGGTTTGGTCGACAAGAATACATATATGCCCTTATAACAACCTGCAGTTTTCTTTGAATCCAAAAACGTGAATGTAGGACTCGGAGCAAGAAGCACAATCAGTTGATGCTTTACAAACGGCTACATTTTCTCCATTCACTAATGCGAGTAATGGTATTAAAAATATCAGCTTCATATACGCTATAGAATGTTATAGCAAGGAAAGTGATAGAATGCTCAATGAAATGGGAAGGTGGAAAGGAAAATCGACTTCTCAAATCCATGCTCAAATCGCTGACCCATTTTCGTTTTCTTTTCAATTCAGAGAAAATATCCGGTCGCTTATGACAAGTTTTTTTCTCGTTGACAGGCGGTGGCTTTATAAAAGAAAATTTTTAAATTTTCGTGAAAATAAAACTATATTTCAAAGAGGGTAAAGACGGTCAAATTCAAATTTAACCACCAATGAGTTTTTACTACTATGGTGCTTTCCAGTGTGTTATTTCACCAACAACAAACAAACAACCAAAAAATTACATATTTGAACATATCCATCTATTTTTCTTATGTTTTATCGGAAAATCGAAATCATAAATATTGCCAAAAATTGAAAACAAAGATTTGAACGCTTTTTGTATTCCTTTATTTTGCGCTCGCCGTGATTTTCGAAAGTGCTTTGATATTCGCTCAAGAGGACTCTTTTCTCTTTCTGTTTTGAATTCAATCGATTTAGCACTGATGCTTTTTTCTAAACAAGACATCTTTTTGGCGCTTTGTTCATGGAGCTCAGGGTTCTTAGTTTATCAGGTAAAAACAACTTACAACTTTGAGAATAAAGTTTAGTCTATTAAAAATGTCTATCGATATTTTTCGGAAGCTCACAAAGAATGGATTCCTGTTGGAAAAGTAAAACAATTGACTCTATTTCCGTTGAAATCTGGACAAGGGTTACCGGTAAAAGCTTTTTCAATGTTTCCATTAAGGTTCTAGGTTTTTGCTATTTTTTGTGGTTTCAATGGACCAAAAAGTGGTGAAAATCTTGACCGTCTATTTCTCGTCACTGATTCCACAAATAAGTTAGTTAATCCGAAAACATACATCAACCAAGATAATGTTCAGTTTTTTTCGAGCAAGATTGAAGCCTCAACTTGTGATGGTAAAAGCTGTCATTAGGTATTTTTTGAGCCCGTTTTTGACTATTCAACCCTTTTATTCAGAGATCAGATGCTTCATTTGCAGTTTAAAAATCTTGTTTGCAAAGTCGCTCTTACAAAAGTTGCTTCAAGACAACAAGCATCAACTTTGACAAAGTAAATTACTGTTGACTAACTTTTAGAGAGAATAAGGCAACTTATTTTTAATTACTTTTAAAGCGTTCGAGGACAAATATATGAAGCATTTGACTGTGGAAAAGAAGCAGCACAATTTTTTTCACAAATTATGGGAGAACGTAAGTAGTGAATTGTTCAAAGTTTTTGATAGTTCTGCATAGAAAAGCATTAGCCATTTATGATTTATTGACATGTACCATCAGTTTATTTAGCCTCAAAGTTGTTGATGCATCAAAGATCAATTGTTGTTCAGAAAGCAAAGGTAAATTATCAACACAGAAGTCATTTTATGATAGCTAAATAAATTTAGTCAACCTTTTCCGATGAATTTCCTTACATGATCGCTACTCAAAGCTCACTAAATGAACTCAATCAAACATTAAATGAAAAAGTAAGCGTTTTAATTTGTTAAGTTAGAACGATAAGAAGTTTGCAGGATTTTTGTGACGTTTCAAATGCTAATATGAGACCAAATATCGTTGTAGAGCAATGTCAAGCTTGGGATGAGCAAAAATGGGAAGAGATACAGTAGGTAAAAAATTATTGCAAAAATTTGAAGCGCTTTTAGATTTGGTGAGAGTCTTTACACACAAAATGTTGCAATGAATTGTGTTGAGCCTTGCTTTCGGTAAGTTTCTATTTAACGCTTTGCCTAATTAAAAGAAACAGATGCTTAATGACAACAATTGATCCTCAAGAGGGAAAATTGCATCCAACGCACGAACCACTTGTGACGTTACGAAGGTTGAGTGTTTTTTGTTTTCATTTAGGTAGAAGAGAAGATTTTATACATATTATTGTTAGTTCACTTTTATTCGAAGGTGCTCTGACAAGTTCAACATCGAACTGGTGTCACTATCACACTATTACTTTTAAAAGTTTAAAAGCTAGGCTGAAAATAGGAAAATCCTTGTTTAGCAAGTTTTTTTCTAAACTGAGACAATGATCAAGTGTTAAATTGGATGTAAAGCAAATGGTGATAATCTAGTGTCTCGACTGTGATGGATGGGAATGCTCCATCCTTTGGTGTGTATGCAAATGCGAAAAAAGAAGGATTTATTTATGTTGGAATGACTGTTTGGGCACGATACAAAAACGAATAACAAATTAATAGATAGAGAAATTATCAAGTAAAAATTTTTTGTTTTTAATTGCTGCAATCATGATCGTCACTCGTTGTGAATTTTGCTCCCAAATTGATAGTCCCGATATCAAAATACTAAATCTTTAATCTATCAAGATTGCTTTGTATCTTATAAAACCTTTTCGGGCGTAGCCGAGTTTTGTGTAATGTATTCTCTTGGCACAACAATTGTTAATTTTCGTAGACATTCCTGAATTGATAGCTCGATAAGCGTATGTAGCAATATTTGGTTTGAATGACGTCATAATTTAAATGCAAATGCCGATTACTCACCACAGTTTCATCATTGCAATCGTGAAAGATAGAGATCTTAGGATCAATCCATCCAGTTTCTGACTCATTACCTGAAAAAGGCCAAACATGTTTCAGAGATTGAGGAAATGACCTTGTACTTTGAAGAAACCCTGGCTATCAGAAAATGTCTCCATCCACAAATCATCAGGAATTGGACCTGTAAGGATAACACAATTAGAAAAAAATGAAACATGTTTCTTACTGAAGAAGGAAAAGTTATTTTTAAATAAAGAATGCAGCAAAAGCCTGCTTTGCTTTACATAAAAATGTACCAATATCTACTTCCCACATCTTGATTCGAGCATGAGAATACGGCGCTCCATTACAGGTCAAATTACCCTAAATTCATTCTTATAAGCAGCAGTTTGCGCTAACAGCTTGAGAGTCTAGGGTTAAAAAGAGCAGCTACCTAACTAATCATTTTATTAAATTTTAGACTCCGAAATATTATAGACGCAAACAATTAGTTTACCTGTACACCTGCGCTTTGAAGAGTACCCAGAGTTTCAATTCCGAAAATGGAGAGTATTGGTAGAAATTGAATAGATAAACAAAGTAAAACTCGTAACATTTTAGACCTTGAAATCGATAGTTTCCGTAAAAAAATTAAATGTAGGTGTAAGAAATCTTTCACCGAAAAGTTTTATTGAAAAATTTTCTCTCTCAAACCCTCGAGAAAGTGAAACTTTTTTGGAATTTCGCCCGAGATCTTGATAAAAAATGCGGCAAAAACTTAAACTCATTTGTAGTGAATTTCTAAAATTTCAGAAACTGCTTTTACAAATACCAGCTAGGGTTCGACCCCCCCTCATAACGCCACTCAATTTTGCCTTTTTCATTTTTACTTTAAAGGGCACAATTATATTATATTTTAAGACTTATAAAATTTTTAGTTTTTTGGCCCATACAGACGGACGGGAAAAAGCCCGTACAGACGGACGGGCGGCCACTTGTCCAGGCCTACACAACCCGGGTTCGACTCCCGGCTGTCTCGCGACTTTTACTTTTTAAAAAGTGAAATATGAGAAAGTGAAACGACTACATAGAATTCTAAACCTAGCAAACTATAAAAATGTAAATCGGCCCGCGGGGAGCCGTGAACTCGCGCGTACAGACGAACGGACGACCAGACACTGCTCTTTTATATATATAGTCTTCTTTATAATTTCTTTATCCCTAGAGGAATTGAAAACATGACCTTTATCACTCAAAAAGTGTAAAAACAAAGAAAGCAAAAAAGTTGCATCGGGCCGGGATCGAACCCGAGACTAACCGGGCCCAACGTTGCTCAATTTGGCAGATCAGACGTCGGGACGCACTACCACTCGGCCTCGCGGTAGCATGTATGCTTTAATTTCCCTTTTTAGGAAAAACCGTTAAATTAAGTGCTGAATATTATTAGATTTTATGAAACTACGTAAAAAGTTAGGTTTACAATGAAGAAACTGCTCAGCCTTTTTTTCTAAAATCGCATAACAGACAGACAGACGCACACATACAGACATACTCTCTCTCTCTTATAAGAATTAAGAAGATATTTTCATTTTGTAAATTCAAGATTATTTTTTCATTTTTGGAATTTTCATTTTTGGAATTTTCAATTTTTAATGATAGGTATCTTTTGCACTGAAGAAGAAACACAAAATGAAAAGAAAATGTGGAATGTGATCGTATCAAATTACACCCAACTGCCTTTCGAGAGACACGAGCAACTTTTGCTCAACTTTCCTTCCTTCATTCATAAAAAAACTATTGTTTTTAAAACGGAAATCATTTCGGGAAACTCACACTCTTACAATTAGATAATCTCTCTATCTCTTTTACTGAGATTGGTAATGTTCTTAACTTGTCATCCTGACTAACGAGAAGAGACAAATTTTCTTCTTTCTGCTTCATTTTTTTACCACTCCAAATTTAGTGAAGAGATCGGAGGTCTATTCTGAAAAAAACGAATGAAAAAGAGTTACATCCGGGCCTTTGTCATCTTTCTCCACACCTCGATTAGCCAACACAATGCTTCCCAAAGTGCTTTTCTTTTTTTGCGTTTCACTCCCAACTCACCCCTAGCCAGATTCCTCAAATATATATGGTTTGATGTTTTCAGGTCATTTAATAATTGACTTTATCGGGTTTGCCTTCAACAAGTCATACAAAAAGATTTTTAAAGTGCGCCACATAAATAAGCACACTATAAGAAACACAGTCAACTTTAAAAAAATCAACCAGGTTGCTAACAAAGGATTGTGTGAGTACCTTTCTTTCCCCAAATTAAACTTACTTTCTTTCAATTTCTTGGTTTCGTTGAGAGTGGGACGCATTAAAGGATACCCATTTGGATTGAAAGAAGCAAAAATGAATGACTCCTTCGAGCCGCATTAGGGTAATGACGACTCTCCGCTCTCTTCTCTTCATTCATTTTTTGTTGAATACCTTTTTCCACCACTATTATGCTATGCCATCTTACGCTGATTTTAGAATTTCCCATGTGTTTCATTTACAATAATTTATTGATTAAGAAAAGCTAAGCTCGCCATTTTGGCAAATTTGAGAAAAGTTGAAGTGAAATTGTGAGATTTTGGTGATTGCAAAGGGTTTTTAAAAAATACTGTTCACTGGAACGTTTTGAAAATCACAAAGAGAGTCAAAAAAATCGCAATACACGTATCAAATGACCAGACTTTAGGTATTACTGTACGTAAGTATACCGGATTCGTATTTCAGGTAAAAAGTTATAAAAGCTTTAAAGAAAAGTCTCCCGGACAGGACGAGAGAATACCGTATTGAAGAGAATCATAGAAGGAGAACCACCCGATGTACTACATGAAGTGGTTGTTGTAGCTGAAGTTTCCATTAAAGAAGCTCTTGCTGTTGATAAAACTGGACAGGGACATTCATTTGATGAGTCTATCCACTCTGAAAATTAAGAAGTCGAATTCGATCCAATTTCTGGCACCGGATTTGGACGTCCGAACCAGTTCTTTGGATCGAATTTGTTGCAAGCTGTATTTAAATTGATGCAAATATGAACGTACATAGTACTGAAATAGGAATCTATTTCTATCTCCATAGTTTTATGACTTTATAGCAAAAAGCAATTATCGGTTTGCTCTAATACTTTGTACAGTACGGACCATTATTAAGTAATACGGACCAATACAGAATTAGCATATTTAAATACAACTTGCATCCGATTCGATGCAAAGGATCGAACGTCCGAATCTGGCTCGGACGCTGCACCGGATTCGGACGTAACATACACAGTATGTGACTTTGAACGGTTCGTCAAACATAAGCGATTTACATACCATTTATGGAGTCATCTGTTTTCTCTTTGTTATTTGTGCTATTCTCCATTGAAGCTGTCACCCAATCAGAGCTAGCCGAATGAAACATAGAATGGTTTGAAGTAATCATCGAAGTACCAATTGATGTCATCGAACGCCGCACCATTGTCACCTTAAAATTTAATTTGTAATTTCATCTTGTTTGCCCTGCTTGGAAAAAAATGAGATACATGTGCACAAGACATGTTTACAAAGTTGACTACTGCGCAAATATAGTGTCTCTTGTCGAGCAATTTGCCCATAACCTCCTTAAAACTATAATGAGCATTGAAATGCTACAAGTCATATGATGTGTACTTTATTTGGTGAATAATCTGCATTTGCATCTGCTCAATCTGCAAACTAAAATGCACATATCTAGAGTATTCGGTTTCGTGAGTTTTTAGAACCAACAAACCGGTCTAGGAAGTGGTGGTGGAAGTGGTCCGTCGAGTGTTATCGCCCTTGTGCCTCTTCGACTCCCTATTTCAATTTTTCCACCATTTTGATCGGGAGACGAAGGGCCCTCTGATATCCATTGATCGATTTTGCTTCCGGCTAAAATTGTGCATAAGCTGCTTCTTTTATATTTAAAGGCAGGGCCACAAACTCAAGATGTTAGTAGACATATCTTTGCCGGGTAAGCATTAGTTTGTTTCACACTCTGAACCAAAGCAAAACTAATCACAACTTACGGTATTTTTGCCGAATGCTTCTCATCAAAAACTCTGAAATTGAAAAAACTAGTTCCCTTTTGAAAAAAAGCAGTTTTTCAGCTCAGTAGCCTTTTAAAGAAAAAAAACTGTTATCTGGGGGTGATGTTCTCTTAGCGAAAACATAAAACCACGGCTCTTTTTCCGGACTCTGTCCCGGTCGAATTGCAAACATAAAAAGGTGCATAAAAAAGTTTAGCGTCTTACACCCTGGAATGTGCAATAAAATGATCTTTCGTGAATTCTTACAATTAGCTTATTTAGCTTCTAGCAAAGAAGAAATCTTAAATGAAAGTGTTTCATAGGCATTCTTTTCTCATTTCCAAGGTAAACATGAAAAGCATCACTAATCCATACTCCAAGTTTTTTGAAAGAGCCTAAAAAAATGATATGCTGCCTTTATGAAAGAGAGAATCAAGAAACCATGCGGTTGTGTGAAAAAGATTGATACTTGGAACATTTTAAGAAACTTACGGTTCAGGCTTTATTTCTCCAGTTTCGGTAATTTTATTTGATTCACTATTATCTTAGCGCATGCTTTATTAACTTTATTTCTAAATGCGAGACCTAACCTGCAGCTTCTTTTCTCGTTGTCATTCCATCTCCAACTCCATTTTCTTCTCTCGACGTTGCCCGTTCGGCATTTGAGCTAAATAATAAATTTTCGTGTTGATATTAGAACACTTAGTTTGTTAGTGGATCGTTTGAAAAATTTAAAAAATTTTCTTGCTTGTGCTTACTAATGTTTGACAACAAGTTTACATGAGAACCATTGACTCCTTCTTGTTTATGTTCAGAAATTTTTGAAGCGAAAATTAATAGCCGCAACAAAGCCATATGTTACATGCATGTCATCAATCAGCACCAAGCCCGCGAAAACGTTGAATAAATAGGAAACTTCTTGTGGTTAGTGAAAAAGTTTGGGTTTCCTCGGCTTGATGGATTAGATTTAGAAAAATAATACTTTTGATAGTCTAGACTTTCGTGGTTTAGAAAAACTGTGAAATAGAAAATAGGAGAAGAGAAACGAAATAGAATAGGTATGAGCAACCTGCTCAAAATTAGAAGAAAGAAATTTCTGTTTATATATATTGGTAGAATGATTGCATAAAGTTTTAGAAGCTTTGATGTGCATTGAAACAACAATTAAACTCCATTTTCATGTATTGATGCACTCACCTTACATGGTATGCCAACGGCAATAAACTGTAGAAAATAGTGTTACTTTACAACTCAATGAGACGATTTTGAGTTTAATAACAAATTGATATCTTGAATGAAAAACTTTAACTCACCAAGTGTAATAAGTGTCAGGAAGAATGGTTGTGTGACGCGAATAAAAACTATAAGGATCCCTCAATGAATGGAAACATTGACAACGAAGAATTCGAACAAAAGCTTGACGAAAACGTTTGTTGAAGATTGTATAGATGAGAGGGTTTATTGTGCTTGAGATATAACCCAACCACAAAAAAACTGAACCCATCCAAGGAGGCAGTTCGCATGCCTGAAAATTTTAAAATATTAAATTCAATATTGAATTATTCAACTTCGAGAAGTTTTTTGTGTAACTCTTCACATAAAATCTCATCTTTTTTTTCCGGATCGAATTTCAGGTCCATGAAACTTTGACTCTTCTTTACTTTTCAATTTATTGAGAAAAAATTTAGGAGACTCTTGAGAATTTTTCAGAAAAGAGAGAAAGTTTTGGTGATTCTTAGGATTGAGGACCGATGCTCTCGAGATGCATCCATCCAGATAAATATTGACCGATTGAAGTAAACCCCTTGCTGTTTTGCTTGTACTTTGAGCAATTTTCTCTAGTTATTATTCTTTCAACCAACCTCACCACAAAACCCATAAGTAAAATTTGCGATAAAAAATGGAGTCCAGCAAATGAAGAAACAGACAAAGACAACTGCAAGAACTCGAGTTGCTTTGTGCTCGTTAGCTAACTCTTGATTGGCTGAAGACAATGAGGCCTTCTTTGTGACCTAAAAATAAATACACTTGAAATATTCGATATGCATACTTTTGATGTTAGAGCTTGCAAACAATTTGTGGTCATCGTTTTCCATCGATAAAAAGCTGAACTCATCCTAGAAGAATCTTTTCCAGCTTCTCCATTCCTAGCAGTTGATTCTTTTTTCAATAATCTCTCCATCTCTTGTTCTCCCACTGATGCATATCTCAGCAACGGTTTTTTTGTATTTCCATTTCCAGCCGAAATCAATCCTGAATTTGTCCGACAATATCCCAATTTGCGATGATTAGGCATCGTCCTTCTTAGACCATCTCCTGTTCCTTCGCTTGCTTTTTCACTTAAGATTCTCGCTTGTTTGTTTAGTAGGTTTGTTGTTCGCACGTAGGTAATAGTCATAATAAAGAATGGAATCAGAAATGAGAGAGTTGATCCATATAACATATAATATCGATTGAAAACCATACATGAGTTGTTTTGGAGTACATTTGATGGATCATGCAAAGCCACAACAGCCAATGGACATGATATGAGGACGGTGATTATCCAAACAAGGGTTATCTTGATGAAAATCATTGTTTTTGATTTATTTCTCGTTTTGAGTGGTTGTGATATTCCAAGATATCGATCCAATGAGATCACTGACATGTGCACAATTGAGGCCGAACAAAGGAACACATCGGCATATACGTAGAGCAAACACATCGAGAAATTCCATGTCCAAACACCTGAATAATTTTGTAGAATTATCTGCATTGTTTTGCTTTTTCTTTTTTACCTTGGCAGCTGAAATGTTGGAATTTAGAAATTGTAAAGCTGCGCCGATTTCCTACGGGTAATTAGACCTCACATTCTCTTTTAGAGAAGTTACGTTGCAAAGCAAATTGCAAGCACGAGCTCTCATCTATCCTATCTCAAATTAATTCTTTTTTTCTTTTCAGATAAAGTTTACGTTGCCTTCACAACTTCCAAGGGAAACTTCGATCAAAAAGCTTTACTCAAAGTTCGTTTGAATGCATTTACTTATCTCAAACTTCTCTTTATTTCGAATGGACTCGAAAATTTTCTGAAGGCTAGCACTTTTTTAGTGCATTTTGGTCATGTTTTCCATTTTCTTTCGAAATTCAAAAATATTTAAAATTATTTAAACATTAGCAAAGTCAGCCGTTAAAATTTTAACAAAGAGCAAAAAGTATTGAGGCGCCCTGGTAATGGTTCAAAGCGAGTTCGAGACCATAGGTGGCAAGAAAAGGAGCACGGGGAAAGGGGTAGCTTGGGTGAAGAGAGGCGACGAAAGGCGACCGCTCATTTTCTTCATGTGGGCTCTCAAAGCGAAAAATTGCTCAACGTGGCCCCTTTCAAAGCTCTTTGTGTCTTTTTTGTCCAAACGAGGTTCCCAAGAGCTCTCTTTTTAGTAGAGATCGGCAAAAGTGAAACCCAAGTAGAGACAGAGCATCGCTCTCGTTTGTTTTCACTCTTTCTCAACACTTTGTTCTACCTCACAGCGGATTTGATGGCAATTATTATTATTGCTTCAAGGCAAAAACAATAATTTTTTCAGCCAAGCTTTTAAAAACCCAAAAAAATCAGTTCCACAAAGTTCCTTGTCAAAGCAAGAATGCTGGCAATCAGCTCTATAGAAAATGTTCTTCAAAATTCTTATAGTGACAAGATTTTCGAGAGAATTTCTTTGGGATGTTCAGCGTAATTGCCCTGAAAGCTTTTGTGCCCTTGTTGTGTTGGGGATAGGGTAGGTCTGTGGAAGTGAAAGGGCCTGCCTTCTTCGACACAACTCTTTTTTTTTGCTTCACTCAGTCACAAGTCGCAACCAACAAGAAATTCAATTTGCATGAGTTGTCTATAAAGCAACTCAACAGAACAGTTTTTGTGACTCAATTTTGGGGTTGCTTTCTGAAAAGAGATTTAGCAATGAAAAGTACCTATATGCTAATTTAAACAGAAAGAACAGCATGAACGAGCAAGATTATTTTGAACAACGACTTGTCTCCGGGATAAAGTTTAGAAGATAAAAACGGTGAGTGCTTAGACGTGGGTCAATGGTGCCTAGGGAAACGGCATGAATTCACAATGGGAAGGACGGGGGCGCCTTCTCTGAAGAAAATGTGCAAGAATTGTCCCTTCTTCCCACATAACCGAGAAGAAAAAGGGAATGGAGGGTGGGCGTTAAAGGAAACCCCTCTTTCCTTTCCTTATCTCCAATTCTTAAGATATTTTTGGGTAACTTCACTTACGTGGCTTCTAGTTTCAGTTATTTTTAGAATATTAATCTGGTCGAACATGTGAACAACTAACCATGTCGCACTTCAACAACTATTGAAAGAGGCATCACGATGCAACAGACGAGGAGATCGGCGAGGGCCAAGGAGAAAAGAAAATAATTGGTGACATTATGCAAACGTCTATCGGTGGCAATTGCTACACAAACGAAAGCATTACCTGAAATATTACTTCATGAATATGCAATATTTGATAATTATTCTTGGTGAATATGCTGGAAGAGCCTTTTTTTCCACGACTATTTTTATGTTTACAAACGAATCGCATCCATAGAAAGACTTTTGGGCGCAGTTTTGCACGTGACTACTAGTTCAAAATCCTCACATCGCATTAAACAATGTGTTCTCATAGAAGCTCTGAAATTGCCCGGATTTGTCTAATCCCTTCTGCAGGGATCATTGTGAAAATTGGAATTGATGTTGACTTCAATAAACTGGATTTTCCTTTCCAAAAAATTGTTCTACGTAAAAGATCATTGAATACGAACCAATAAGTCCAACGGCACAAAGAATTGGGAGAAGAAGTAGGGCGAGAGTGTTGAGGGGACGAGTTGCGTGAACCGATACCCTCACTGATGAAATCAAGAACTAAACCAAATACTGTCCACAATCCATTAAAAGATAATGGATCAGGGCTATTCAGCATTGTACCAAGTAGCTTACTTTAGTGCTTTAAAACAAATGTTTCTTGTTCACAAATGAGTGACTTAAGTAAACTCAGGAAGGTAAATAAATCGCAAGTTTGAACTGTATAATATAAACCCAACTAACTATACGTAACAAAATAGTTCGTTTTCTTTTTTAGAGGACTTAATCTAATGTATACCATAGATGTATCAATGAATGCAAATGCGTGATACATGGTCTAGAATACTTACTTGACTGGGAGTAGTTGATGGGAGATCGGTGAAAGCTATGATATGACTGCTCATCGAAGGTGACCCCCTTCGTTTATACCTTCAGATTCTGATAGTGGTGATCAATTCAAAAATGTTGGCTGAGCGGTCTCGTTTATCATAGAGAAAGCAACAGATCTCAATTTGTTAAAATTTTTTTTTATAGTAATGAATTTAAATTCTTATTTAAAATCCAAGGTGGTATTGTATAACACTATGAAGAGATGAAAATATCAACGGAGATTCTCAAAAGAATCCACTAATCAACAAACCATAAAAATGTAAGATAAAAAGCAAGCAAAAAAAGAGCAAAGTGGGATGAGGGGAGTGAGGTGAGTGGGGGGAATGGGGCCAGCTCTGACAAAAAAAAGAAAGCAAAAGGAGGGAAGGACCGCCCCTCTTCTCCGCTCTTTTGGTAACCCTCTCCAACCATCGAAGCCTCTTCTCTTTCTACACTTGCTGTACATATTCTATGCTTTTCCCACTGGAATACAGATCAACACAGTAGAACACCTAACAACTCCTCAAAGGGATGTTTATTGAATAATTAGAAACGTGCCCTCAAGTTACCACAAAAATCGAACCAACTTTGTTATTGTTCGCGTGAAAAGTCACAAAGTATACAAGGCCTCTTATTTCTTGGTAAAGATTTTCGAAGAAATCTGAAAAACTCGATATTCTAGAAAAGGTGATGAACGTGTGGATGGGACGAGAAAAATGGCTCCCAAGTGTACCCTCCTAAATCAAATATAACGAGAGCGCAGATTTTGCATAAAAATCGAAGACTTTAGGTCTTAGAGATTTTGATTCACAGAATTTCCAAATAGCACTTTAGCATTGAGTAAATCATAAACAAAACCACAACGCTAGGGCTTTTGGTTGTTTAGTGTAAATTGGATTAGGAGGAATTAGCTGAAAAAACTTTAGACACTAGGGCGGCAAGCTCAGAAATTCAATAATGAAAAATAGTTACCCTTCTATGAAAAGCGAAACAACGTTTGAAGTGTATTAATTTTCAAAAAAGAAGAAGAAAAAAGCAAAATTGTAACCATTTTTTGTTTTTCTCACAATCAGCCGGCAGCTCCCCTCTCGTTCATGCTAACACCTGTGCATGATTCCATTTTGAAAAATTGCTTTTGCTGCTGCTTTTCTTGACGTGTTTTCTAAATTATAAACGGACAAGGTTTATCTAAAAGCTGTGATGATAGTTGCGCATTCTCTCACTCCAGCACGTTTTTTACCGGCCCAAGGAGCCCACAAGAAGATTCAACTCTTGTTTTAAAACCTTTAGGTGTGTGATTATTAGAGCTAAATGATCATAGAACTTATCCTAACGGTTAAAGAAACGAACCAAACGGACCGCGAAATTAAATTTCTCTCCAACCAAAACGATACAAGAAAGGGGTACGGCGCAGCATATAATCAATCAAAACTCAAAAGCTTTTAAATATTAGCGCTTTTGGGCTACACTTTTATGACAGATACGTGGTGAATCCAAAATTCACATTCACAAAATATATTGCTATAATCAATTAATGGAGATGCAAATTTTTCGACCAGAAAGATTGTCGTACTGTAGTAAATAATGCCATAAAGAAATAAAAAAATCCTTTAAATGAACAAAGAGTAATGAAATTTTAGAATTAAATGCTTAGACACAATAAATCCTGAAAATCTATTTTCTCCGAAGTAAATGGATTAGATCGCATGTTGCCAACTTATTCCCGAGCTTATAGTTGTTGATGTTCTGTCAAGTTATTGAAAAAGTCTAAAAACCAAGCAAAACAACTTTTTGTTTCAAATTTCAAACTCTTTGATGTAAATTTCTCATGAAACTAATTTTGTGAGAAAATTTGTAGACTTTGGTCACTAATTTTAAATAAACAAAGTTGTTTGAGCTTCAGAAATGGTCATGCGAATCAGTCATTTAGTGTTGGATAAAATCATTGTCAGTTTTGGTGTTCGGTGTAATTTAGAGGAAGTCTTAACAATAAGATTTATTAAACACTCAAGGTCATAAATAATGTCCAAAGTAGAAATTTCCCACATCGTTTTTATTACTTCATACCAAGCTTTTCTTTTTAGGAAAAAATGCAAAGAGATTCGGAAACCGAACAAGTCCTTCCTGTTCCACAATCAGCATCTGTTCGACACGAAGAGCCGACTTCATAGATGAATCGGTTCATGTAGTTGCCACTAAAAGCAACAGAAATTTCTTGAAGAGAATAATTTATTTGCTGCAGTTTAAGATCAAGGATCAGTTAGATATGTTGTCTAAGAAGCTAACGAAAATTCAATAGCGAGAGTTTAGAAGGAAACCTATGTTGGATAGTGTTGACGCACCACGCAGGTCATTGTAGGACAATGAGCAATTCCACAACCAACAGCAGTTGTCTCTTGCCGGGCCATCTAAATATTTATTCATACAATCTTCTTTGTTTTTCCTTACTTGAGTGTAGTGGCCAACACCTTTACTGAAGACTGTTGAAATCAAGTTCACAGTTGGGCCGACTCCAAAATCAATTCAGACCACCATGCTTGTGGTGCCAAAATTTTATTAGGTTGGAAAAAAAGTTCTCGGAAGAAGTTTGACTGGAATTTCTTAAAAACGAATCCACCAATTCAAGAACATTTTGTTCCATTATTTACAAGTCCCAGAAATTGCTCGTAAAAAATGAGTGTAACTTTCTCTTAAAGATTTTAGAAAAATTATTATTTTCCAGCTTAAATCCAGCTCACTTTTTGCACCAGAAAAACGATTTCTTATGAGGTAAAGTTAGCATAAATGAGTAATATGCTCTATAATCTTTATTTTTGGCCAAAAAGTTTTTACAGAGAAGCTGTATTTCAAAAAATAATTTTTTGGTGTCATCTTCTCGGCACTGAGTGTTTGCTAAAATAGGTTATTCTGAAAAGTTAAAGCATCAGATAAAATTTGCCTTAATCACAAATTTTCCCTATTTTAAGTACTTTATTTTTAGTTTTTGAATTGGACGCATTGCCTATCCATTCACCCATTGAAAACTTGTCTAAAGGCTGGTCACTCACAAAGTGACGAAGTCACTTCAGCTGAAGAAATCTCTTATTTTTTTACCTGAAGCCCATCCTGATTTTTTGTCAAAAACTTTTTGAAATATAGTCAAGTTTATCAAAAAATCTGGGAAGAATTCATGGCTTGGTTATTGAGAAATCACCTTGCAAACTTTTTCTACGAACTTTCTTGCCAACCTAATATTGATGTAAGAAAGACTTTAAATTTTAATATAGTGGCTGCGGCAGCAGCGTTATCTTGATTGACATCAGAATTTTGATAAGGATTTTCTCCCATTCCTGAGCTTTGCGTCCGCCCATTTGAAAGAGCCCAAATACAGTGTGGAGCATACGAGTTAGCATTGATCCCGATTGTGCAGTTATAGATCTGAAAATAAAATATTTGCTGTTGGCTTTTTAAAGTTCTGAACATTTTAGTCATTCTCTTTGTTGAAGGAGCATAAGTGATTCCGTTGGCAATTCCATAGTTTTCTTTGCCCTTAGTGAGACTCGACCGTAGCTGATTGTGCCATTGCAACATCAAGCTTCGCTGTACGTCGGTCCATTGGGCCGGTGAACCAGAACACATCGTGTTTGCTCCACTATCTGAAACAAGAGTGGTCTTCTGTTGATTAGACAAATTAATTGGTTAAAAATTTGCATTTAAAGATTAATCAATTAACCAAGAATTAAGCAGACAAAACGTTGGTCAAAGGGCTGATTAATAGATTTGTAGGCAGATGACTGAATATCTTAAGTTTTCTCTTGTGGGCTAATAATTTACCATAAATAAGCGCGCGAATATTTATTTTCATTCGTTATTTTTTATTCATGTTTGATTTAGCTATGGCCAATGTCAAAAGCGTATCATCTCTCCTAGTTTATTATTAGAGGTGGAAGTTGTCGTCGAGATGGAGAAGCAAATTTCTTAAAATAACATTTTCTATCTGGAAACGTCTACCTACATTGCCTATATCTACATTCTGCTTTTACGACATATTATCGAGTTTTTTGCGTTTAAATCGTTTAATCTAAAAGAGAATGTTTTTGGTGAAAAACTAGAGGAAAAACGAAACAGAAAAATTGAAAGCAAGGTAAATTGACTAGTTTACATTTATCCGGTAATTAATCAGACATTATTCAAATTTAAAAGCTCACTCTATCTGAAACCAACTACCTAGTTGATCTTGTTCACGAGTCGCTAGATGTGCAATCACACCGTACTTACCAATGAGTTGATATTGGCATGTGCATCGCATCGCATGTGCTGCCCAAATATGTGGTGCAGTCGGAGTCAGCAGCACATTTTGTCCCTACTTCATACGCAGCTTTACCAGTAGCAGCAGATCTGAATTCTTGTAGCATACAAAAAACCTTTTCAAATACGGAGTGCCAAAGAAACATGCAATCCATATCCATATGGAAAATTAGTATTGCCCGTTGAACAGCCCAATTTGTACGAACATCCAACAGCGGTTTTAGTTCCAGTCACATACTATAGAAACAATTCTTAATTCATATCCAAAAGCATACATTGTTTCATCCTTTAATGGCGCTACTGCTGTAGACAGCATTGCTTGCGATTCCGTTTGTGACAATTTATGAAAGATCACTTTTGAATATATTAAGTAGCCTATTCTTTCTTTGCTGTCGAGTCAGCCATTGCAGCAGATGACATTCCTCTTAATCAAGGTTTTAGGTAAAAAAAAGTAGCAACAAACAAGTAGGTAATAGCGTTTGATAGCCATTTTCCTCCATTACTACAAGTGGATATCCATTGATAAGCTGTATCTTCATGCTTGCAGCTGTAGTACTGAACAGTTTTGGGGAAAATAAAGAACAATTTTTATTCATAATTACCAATTTGTACATATTTTTTTTGCTGTTGGCAGTGTTCCACAGTTATTTAGAGCGGTGCCGTTTGCAAGAATTTGAAGATAGATATTTAGATTGTTCCAGTGTTGTTA
The DNA here is from genome assembly GCA_958450365.1 of Mesorhabditis belari. NCBI lineage: Eukaryota > Metazoa > Nematoda > Chromadorea > Rhabditida > Rhabditidae > Mesorhabditis > Mesorhabditis belari. The sequence continues at coordinate 954,660 of CAUEEP010000898.1, forward strand.
ATGGGAAGGACCTGCTGAATGGAGAGCCGATTCTCAAGTCAGACTTTGATGATCTTCATTCGTGATATATATACATCATGTAGAACATCACGTCATATAAGTTCATTTGTACAACTTCTAAAATGGCTCTGACTTTTATTGCTTTTCCAAATTAAAGGATACACGTGGATATATTAGATTGGCAACTTGAAAGTTGGTACACTTATTCATTACACTTTTTAGAAATAACTAGTGCACCAATTAATCTACAGTTTTACCAATAAAAAGGCCCATTTATTCTCTAAAACAGGTTTTTGACAGACTTAGAAAAGCTTCGGTTTTGTAGGTTTCTAGGGGGCAAGAAGTTGAGGAACCTAAAATGATGCACACTCGATGAAGTATGTCAGCACTTTCTTCCACATAAACCCATTTTAGTGTCAATAAAAAAAGAGAGAGCATAACAAGTTGGATAAATAGCCAAATTTTCAGCTAGATATAATCAATCGTTTTTGCTAAAGTGTACCAACATTTGAAGAATTTTCAGAGAAACTTGAATTTCTGTTCAAATTCGTTTCAAAAGTTCCCCAAATTTGCTTCAGCATGGCTTAAATTAGATAATATATAACTTTTATTTAGAGAAATCTAAATCATTTGGCGTATTAATTATTAATAGTAATTATTAATATTATGAAGATACGAAAAAAAGTGTACCGACTTTCAAGTTGCGAATCTGATACTTAGACAATTGATCCCAATAGCTTTTGAAACAATCATATTTGCAGCGAAGATGAACCTATTAGAGTGATTACCTTTTGCTGTGTAATCACTTTCTTGCAAATTATGATTATTTTACCTTGCTAAAAGCATAAGAACTATTGTAGATCCAACCATAGTTATTATTAGGAAAACAAAAACTATTAAACACTATAGAACGCTAGATAAATGAAATGTTTTTTTCCAGAAGCATTTTTGTGCCCGGTGTTATTGGCAAGTCAAAATTATAAGTTTAATTAATTATTTACTAAAACGATCAACAATTATTAAGTGAGAGAGCACAAAAAACGATCGACGATGTGAGAAACGATTTGCTGAAAACTGCTTGTTCAGCCGATATGTTCTAGGCTATGGAAATTTTAACATTCAATGAATGGCAATCATAAAATTGTATTTTAATAAGTTTAGAAAAACAAAAATCAACGAACTCTTTTTTGAATCTAGTTTTTTTCATCCAAGCTGATAATCGATTCATCTTCATCATCTGACCAAATATGTTTTCCTCTGTTTACCACATTTAATGAGTGAGGACCCAATCTCATATTGTACTTCGCTCCAAACTAAAAGGTTGAATGTAAAAATGCTCTTTAATAGTCAAAACAGCCCAAAGCATAGCATACGCGGAAAGAAATTTACGCGAGACTTTTACTTTTAATAGCTAGAGTCTCAGATTACTGTTCATAAAGTATACTTATGTAATCTCTTATCATTCTTAATTCATGCTTACCTTTTCAAAAACCGTGATATCATCCGTTTTTGTGATACAAAAGAAATTGATGAACACAAAATTAAAGAAAGAAATCACACTAAAAAGTATACCGACGACAACTGGCCCCATATAATCGATGAGATCGAAGTCCTGAGATGGCATAGTCTGAAAATATTTTCTAGGGCCTTGAATGAACAAAAAGCTGCTCAAAATAAGAATTAATTCTAGATGTGTTCAAGAACAGCCAGACCTTTTTCGGTAATTGGTATGAATACGGCTGGATGCACAATGAAGGGAAAACCGATCTTTCTTGTCTCGCCACCCCCTCCCATTTCACTTTGAAACCCTTTTGGGAAAAATTTGCGATCACATTCCCTCAGTCTTTGAGAAATCATTGAGAAATTGCATTTCTCTAGATCCGGATATGCCTCGAAAACAAGAAATCTCAAATAGACTCTTAATTTTCGGCAAAAACTTGTCACCGTAATACCTGTAATAGAAGCGCCGGCGCTTCCATTTTTCCCTCCCCCTGGGGGGCGCTATTATTAGAAGGGGTGCTACTAATATTTTTCCGAAAAATTTTTAAACAACCCAATCTGGAAGTTTTCAAGGTAATTCACCAGAATTTTTAAGCTTTGAATTTCATTTATTCATCTTTAACAAACAACAAAATAACCGTAAAATCAAACATAAAAACAGATCAATTAGCAAAGCAAATTGAAATATCTGAATCAACAAATTCGTCATTTTCTTCTTCCTGATCATTAACTTCTCGGAATTCTCAAGTCCTGTTGATTGAAGCGGCACCAGAAGATCATTAATTTCTTTCTCCATTCGAGCGTCTTTTAGCAGCTGTAGCCCATTTGGAATAGCGCCCTCGGCCTTGAAACACTGAATCATATTGTTCTCATCATCATTTGCTGCAATTCCGATGCCATTCCACATCATTCGACGGGGCACTCGCTTATTTCGCTTTTTTTCAAGAATCTATATTGCCAAAGCTTCAACAATTATCTTTGAAATTATCTTTGAGGCCAAAGCGCGTCCGCCACCATGGAGCCACTTCCTTTTTTCCCGCATTTTGATCAGCTAATTTGTTCGTTTGACGTATCTTGAACACAAGCTCGATCAATTTTGTAGAATCTGGCAGCGGTATGAACGGAGACTTCGCAAGCCATTTTTGCAGCATCGAGTTTAATATTAGCATCTATTGCTTTTCTCTTTCGCTTTGGCTTTTCCGTTCCCTCGTTTGCTTCTTTGTCCGATTCCTCGTGCGATTCTTCATGCGATTTTTCGTTCAATCCACGTTGATGTCCTCGTCTTTATTCAAAGAATCCTTTTAGTTCATGCTCACGTCGATCGCGAAACGCTTCAAGGTCATCCCAGCTTTTGTGATCGCTCATCGAACCTTAAAAATAAAATTATCAAAGAAAACGAATAAGAAATGCTAGAAAAGCAGTAATAAGGAGAAGAATTGAATGCAAATGTTGCAGTTGCAAGCTAAAAAGCAAAAAAGCTGAATATCTTGAGATTTCTCGTAGGCGTTACGATATTCAGTTAGGGGGTGCCACTATTGCAGGTATTACGGTAGTTATTATATGTAAGAATTTTTGTGATCTAACCATGTATAAGCACTGCATAGAAATTGCAAAAGCACAGGTATTTGCTTCGAGTCGGTGTCTGGTAAACAAGACGGTGCACATATGAAGCCTTACATAACAGAATATGCATATCTTTCTTAAATTCTGCCTTAAATATACATGCTATGTGTTAGCAAAAAAAAATAATGCCGCTAAACCAGATTTTGAATTTACGAATTCAGCACGGAGATATGCATCAACCCACTCCCAAGTGAAGAAAAAAGAGCACCATCGATTTATTCCTTTCCACGCATTTGAATATTTCATTCACAATTATTAATGTATTTATTTGATCAAAAACTGCAATCGATTATTTCCAAAAGTAATGTGATTCCCTATTTAATTCTTTTTGTGCCCTACTATCTTATGATCAAAGAAATTTGGATTGTCGGCAAGTGAGCTAATCAAAGATTTTTCCGCGAGTTTGTAGAACTCTTTAATTCTTTTTTATAAACCACAAGGTTTTTTTACTCACTTTTTCCTTAAAATTTGTTAACCGATACATGAAATTGATAGGTCTATAATACTTTGGTGCTCTACGGAAAAATGGACAAAAAATTTGATTGCGGTAAAAGCAGAGTACTGTTTACAAGCTTTCAAAGAGCTTTCAGAAAATAGTTAAGACCGAATAGAATTTTTTAGTATTAAACAATTACTCAAGCTGCGATTTCTAGAGACATTCGACAAGTGTGTGCTCTGACCAATCACCCAGCTCGTTTACAAGCGTTAGGGTGTCTGAAACTGGATGAGAAACAAGTTTTTGTTTTTAATTTTCTTAAACAAAACTAAGTATTAAATTGTAGTAAAACCTTCTCACTCATTTAGTTTGTCCCTATCATAAAAATAATTTATTTATTCAGATGGAAACCGCAATGACAATGTATAGAAATTTGTGCCCAAATGGAGAACGGGAATGTGACATAGTGAACCCGTTCATCAGTTTTCCAACAACGTTTAATGTAACGTTAAAAATAAAAAGTCGCCTAATTTTTTTCAGATTGTTCCTGGACATTCCATCAATACTTGTGATATTAGTGATAATTTATCGAGTCTACTGAAAGGTTTTAAAAGATCCCTATCATATACATGTATAAACCTACACGTCAATTCTAGCGATAATGTGTTTTTTGTCTCGACCCGAGTATTTCTCACTCAAACACGTGAGCCTTTTGGGCGATGATAGTGATTTGGAGTAAGCGAATCGTCACAAGATAATAGTCAAAAAAATTGCCAGATCATGCAAATATGATACCGAATTGACAAGAATGGTACCAAATGCAGAAGAATGGCTGAATATCGCACTTATCCGAGATCCCCTCGAAAGAACTGTTTCGACGTTTCTGAAACATTGCAGGTTTGTATTAGGTTGGTGCAGATGAAACTTCCGTTGGAATCATAAACAAAATTTGTTATAAAAACCATAATACAGAACCTTAATTAATCCAAAAGATATTCGCCATCATTATCAAAGACTCTTTGCCATCTTCCACGCAGAAAGAAAAAAACTTCGCGAAAATTTCTTCCCGATTTTTGAATTTTTTTCTACCAAAGGGTGCTGCATCGTCCGAACCAAGTGGTAGTGGGATGGAGCCAAGTCCGGGCTATATGGTGAATGAGGCAGAACTTCCCAGCCCAATTCCTCGATTTTCTGCTGAGTGATCTTCGCCGTGTGGGGTCGAGCATTGTCGTGGAGGAATTTTGTAGTCGCCGTGTTTATGCCTTGACGACGCAACGCCTTGTCCACGCGGCTCAATTGGGCTTTATAGAGATCCGCCGTAACTCTTTGGCCTGAATCCAGCACCTCAGACTAAACGAGACCTTTATTGGTCCACCAAATAAAAAGCATCACCTTTTTCCGTGGATATTCGGTTTTGGAGTCGGTTTTGGCGGTTCACCGGCGTCCAACCACTGCCGTTTTCTCGTCGTGTTGTCGCAACATATCCACTTTTCCTCTGACCTAAAAATGGAGTCGAGAAAACCGGCGGTCTTTGCGACAAGAATTTTAGCCATTGTAACTCGAGCCGCCTTGTTTGCGTCGCTGAGCTGATGTAGCACCCATTTTCCACACCGATTCGTCTTACCAATTGCGGAGGATGGTTGATGGTCGCAGTCAAACGGCTCTGCAAGCTCCCGAGTTGTTTGGCATGGATCCGATTCGATAGCGCTCTTCAACTCGTCCTTGTCGACAATCTGAGGCGGATTCCCGCGTTATTCGTCTTCCAGCCTTTCATCACTGTCTCGGAAGCGCTGAAACCAAGTCCGACATTGACGTTCGGACAACGCGTCATCGCCGAATGCTTTGCACAGAGCACGATGAGATTCCGCAGCCTTTCTGCCTTATTTAAAATCATCTAACAAGCAAACCCCCACTCGAAATTTTTGGCCAACCATTTTCTAGAAGCTAAAAATGACTTCAAATTAATTAAACACGCCTGAGTCATATATCAAAAGACGCGCAAAGAGACGCTCTTCCAGATAGACAAATATATTCAATAAAAACTTTTATTATGTCCAAAAATAAGCGAACAAGTGAGACGGAATTTTCATCTGCACCAATCTAATAGAATTAAAAAGTAATCTACTATATATAAAAGAGCAGTGTCTGTTCATTGTACTAACTGTAAAATCTAACAAATTTTTTTCTAACATTATTTGAGCTTTTAGAGATGCTTTCACTGGATCTTCAGAAAATATTGCGGGTCGATGTCATGGATGCGATGATGATCTTGAATGCTTCCTCAAAAGACAACATCTATCTGATCTTCTCTGGGTGAAAAAACAGGGAATGCCTGGAATTTTAAATAAACTGCTCACACCCCAAAATTGGTTTGTTGTTTGTAAAATTGGTTTAAAAATTAAATAATAGGCAATGCGAATTTCGATATTTTTATGATCTGTTTTATCTGCTACGTTATGATCCAAGGACCCCAAAGCCAACAATATTAAAATTACGTGATATGTGGCAAGGTAGTTCGTCCTGGGCAAGCAAAAAAAATAAAGCATCATTATAGAAAATGGTGTTCCTAAAAAATATCTAAATCGAGTGCTTTCGGAGATTTTCCCAAGCAGAAATCATGAATTCGTCGATTATGACCATTATGAGGTATCCATCACTTAAATGGGATTTCATTCAAACATTTTAGTTTGCTGAATACCGTCGACTGATTTTAAACACAACAACACTTTACGAAAACTTTATGAAGCAATATTTTTACGATTTCATTCTCTTTCGATTTCCACCACCCAAACAAATCCCTGTTTATTGAATCCTAATATTTGATTAAATCTCAAAATAAATGGGTTCATGATTTATTCTATTTTCTTCCACTTAGCTCCTTACTAACAGTTATGTCAACAGCGAATCAGTAGCAGTTGAAAGTATTTGAAATTTCGAGAGGAAGAGGAGGGAGCTCTCTCGAAACGAATGGCAGTCACCGAGAAGGGCAAACCATAGGGGAGGCTGGGGCTTTCCGGTCTCTTTTCTCTCATCGAATTCCGCCTTTCTTCTCCCATTCTCCTCCCCAAATGTCACGGCTCTATGTGTTCAGTGAAGGGATGTAGAGAGAGAGGAAAATAGAAAGGAGAGGGATTGGTGGAGGAGACGAAGGGGTAGGGGTTGTGGGAGAGCCTCTCTATCGTCCATCCAATCGATTCTCGGCAAGGCAGCCCCCTCCCCTCCCCTTTGAGCCACCCTTCTCTTTGAGAGTGTGCAGCCAGCCAGCAAGCCATCCCCTCCTCTCTTTTCTTTTTCTTTTCCTCCTCCCGCTTGCCCGGCTTCCCCTTTACCAACATTCACTAACACCACTCTTCATATTCATATTATGGGTAAGTATTACTTTTTGTATATCAAATTTAAAATTGTGCTTTGTGATTTAAATGAACTAACAACAAAAGTTGTCATTTTCGCAAACAAGAAGTATCTATGATATGTAAAAGTTACTTGAAGTAATGATTCGTCACTCTTTCTTTTTAGGCAAGAAGTGCGATGTGTGCAAGAAAAAATGCAGTGGAGATATTTTGAAAAGTGGAGACAAATACTTTCATCTTGATTGTTTTGTTTGTAGAGGTTTGTTTATTGACTTATTGAGTGTTTTTATTAGGTTTAAACCCGCACTACTCTAAGCTATCACGCTCAACAAATTGCAGAATGTCGTCGTCAATTGAACGAGACTGGTTTCTACACTACAAGTGATGGGATTTATCTGTGTCCGGAAGACTATCGTCGACTTGCAAAAACGACCCCACAAGAGGTAATTAAACTCATAACTGGATCTGAAATTTTTATTGTTTTATAACTGTTTCACTTGTACTTACTGTGCTTTTCATTTCAGGAGCAAGGCCGGAAATCAACTACTCAGCCATCCTCAAAACAAAGTATTGTTATTCAAAAATTAGGCTATTCAAGCTATCAATACGCGTATACGTCATAAAAATTGGCGTTTCAAAATTGATTTAGTTAGCGTCGTATTTTTTCAGAAGAGCAGGAACCTCGGCACGAGTTTCATCAATTGCGAGACAGCACAAATGCCTTGAATGAAAGACGCCCCAGTTCACCCTTATCACCACAAAGTTTGTTTTCATTTTTCTTGCTTGAACTGAGACACAAACAGGAGTTTGATAGCCATTTCATTCAAAAAACAACTTTTTGAATGGGAATAGTATCTACTGAGTTCATTTTTTGATCACAGCATAAATCTAACGTCAAATGAAAAATGACAAAATCTTCAAAAGAAGTCTATGCATTTAGCTTGTGCTGCTTGCGATCAAGCCCTTCATACCGGTCAAATTCTTCTTGCATTGGGCCAATCATGGCATGTATTTTGTTTCAAATGTATCGAGTGTGGGGCTGTTCTTCATGGAGAGTACATGAGTCATCAAGGAAAGCCACTTTGCATTCGGTTTGTTTTTAATTTAGGTACGATATGGCGAGGGTCAGCTGTATTATGCATACCAAGGGATCAATTTTTAGAGACTACAATGAAAAGCATGGAGTTCGTTGTTATGAATGTCAAAAGTTTATCGCCGGAAAAGTTCTACAAGTGAGTTTGCCTCAAAACTTAATAAATTATTGAAGTTAACACTTGAAAAAGGCTTAGAATTTGTTTTCCTTGTTTTGTAAAAGAAAAAGGTCAATTCAAGGCGGGCGGCTACAAATTTCACCCAACTTGTGCTCGATGCTCGAGATGTGGAGATCACTTCGGCGATGGGCAAGAAATGTATATGCAGGTTTGAAAGATTATGTTTCACTTGGCAAATCCATAAATCTTCTGTGCTGTGTCTAAATATTTAAACCCCTCCTGATAATGAAACATAAAAGTCATTGCAAAATATTGCAGGGAGACGAAATTTGGCATCCTCACTGTGAAACATCACGAACCACCGAGGATATTGCAGTGAGAAAACCCGATTTTAGCTTATGTATCAAGATATTTTTCTAGCCATCCAAGAAAGCAACTTTGACTGCCAAGAAAACAAATACAAAATATCAGGCTACTTTTGGACAACACCTTGCTTATACGTTAGTTAAAAAACGTTTACTCTTGCATTTTAATTTAGTTTCTTACTTCCGGAAGCCGAACAGACCTACTTGAAGCATCCAATTCCACCTCATGATCCGCACGTTCCGCAGTTTCACGTCCCGCAAGGTCTTGAAACCAAATACATAGTTTCAAATAATTATACTATAGGTCCCATAAAGATTCGCAAATCACGCCTTGCCCTGCTAAAAACCGGAATGCAAAGATTGAGTAAGTTACCTTACATTAATTTTAGGAACACTACAACTAGCGCAGCAGTTTAGGTACTTACTTATTGAGTTTGCCTATGCATTATTAGATATAGTGCATTTATTACAGCTGAGGACATGACGAAAGATCAACTACCAAGAGCAAAGTCGCCTCATATGGATAATGAAGAGCCCATTGAACTAGCTCATTATCCGGCAGCTCAGGTTCCCGACCCAAGCAAGGTATTCAATAAATAAATATTATTTAATAAGTTGGAACTGTAGCCAATCTAGGAAAACCAAAAGTTTAATCGATAAGCCATTTTAGTTGCCTCCAATTGAACGCGAAGACTTTCCGGCTCCACCCTTTCCTTATGCTGTCGAAGGTTTAGTTAACACTCAAAACAACCTTTCATGCTAATTCAGAACTCAAACGTCGTCTTTCGACATCTTCTATTGAAAACGAGATATCAGATGATGAAGAAGAGCTCTCAGAGAAGGAAACTGATGAAAAGCTGAAGAAAACCGTCAAGGTTTGTATGCTGATTGAGAGACACATACATCGTGGAATTTGGAACCATCTAAATGGTTTGGTAATTTTAAAATTACAGCAACTCGAGCAATATGAGGACTCGTCGATTGCAGCTGTCATCCGTCAGAACATTGAAGAAAGTCAAAAGAAACAACGGTAAGATAAAGTGTTTTTGTTAAATTCTCAGGTAAATTAGCTGCGTTAAAGGGCTTTTTTTAATTACAGATTGCCTTTGCATTGGGATCCTCGAAATGCTTCGAGAACACCTTCAGCCAAGAAAATGCCTCATCTCCGATTCCGCTACGATACACCAATCAATGCTTGTAAGTGAACAATGTGGTCATTTCTCAGATCTTTTCTCAACCCTTTAAACTGTCTAAACTTTTTCCCAAGAAAAATGCAAAATAGTGAAGTTTTTTCCATTTCCACTTACAGCTCCATCTCGTCATCTCAGTCGTCCCCGTCCATGGGTGGCATGGCAGGGTGGTGAAAGAATGCAAGGAAACACTCTTCCATGTTTCCATGTACCTGAGAGTCGCTCGTCTACAATGCGTCCTGCTACCTTACCCACCGGAGCCTATTATGGACACACAACTTCGATGGAAAATCTTGATACCACCATCTCAAGTCACTATTCTGAGAGTAAGTTAAATACTATGCTTACAACAAACATTTTATTCTACTTATCAAAGTTAATTCTTTGACTTCAGATATTCCATCTACGGGCACAATGCCAGGTGCGCGAAGTGCAGGTGAAGTAAAATCATCCCTTCGCTCATCTCTTCCCGATATGAGTAAACCTGTTAAGACGTATTCTCTACAAACACTTCAAACTTGTAATAAGGTGATTAGTAAGTATCTAGTCCTTTAACTCATTTCTTTTAGGAAATGCCTGATGATATTGATCGACAACATCTGGAACGCCATCTGCGACGAGAGGACTTTGAGGTTTGAAAAGAAAAGCTACTAGACAAACAACAAAAACAATTATTGATAACAAGAAATTCTAAAATACTTCATATTCAGATGAAACAAAGCATTTAGGAAATCTTCGGAATGTCGCCAATTGAGTTCTACAAGTTGCCCGAATGGAAAAGAATCAATTTGAAAAGAAAAGCAAAGCTATTTTAATATTCTATGATCAAATTTTCAAACCGTTTCTATGGAATGATAAAACTGCATTTTGAACTAGAGATTTTGTGACACTGCTTTGTTGTTAGTCTTTATTCATCTAGGTATCATTTCTTATTGAACTTGACATAAAAAGGCCCGTTTTGTTTTTCATCAAATTTCCATATAATACTTGTTTTGCTGAAGTTTTTATGGTTAGCAACACGAATTATGTTTTAAGGATAAGTTTTAAGTAATCGTAAGCTTTTAACTCTGTGATTTTTCATTCTAGTTTTTTTTCAATGTTTTGAATCTATTCTATTAACCTAATCTGTTTTAGTTCTTAACGTCCATTTATCAATTCAACATTACTTTAATAATCATTAGATCAAAAAATGACAAGACATGTGAGCCTGCGAAAAATGTGCTGGAGAGATTTCAGAATATTTGTGGCTTCATTTCTGAGAATTAAATGATCCTGTGAAAATTATTTTTTATCTGTTAGCCTATATTTTGCAGAGTTTCTTTAAATGCAAGTCAAATTTACAAAAACATCAAAATTCCACACTTTTTATTTATTGCTGAATTTCTTGCTTAATTTGCCTTATTATGCCTTTTGTGCTCGTGCAAAATTCTGTTGCTTTATACAACTTTTTCAAAGGTTTACTTTTTTATTTTATTGATCTTGCTCTACAACATGTTTTTACCAAATCGAAATATCAAGCAGCTTTTATAATAAACCTATAAAGAAAAACTGGATAAAATTGAAAACAAAGATTAATAGAATGGTAATAGATTTTGACCTAGCAAAAAAGAAGTGCAAATTCCAATTGCAGAAATTAACGTTTAATTAAAAAGCAATTGATTATAATATCGAGAACAATTGAGAAGACCGGTTCGACACATTTCTGTCGTTCTAAATTTTTTTCAGCTGAAATGAGTCTGAGAGTTTGGTTATTACTCCCTATTTAATCCAATAGTAAATAAAGTTTTTGAACTGCCAACTATTTACCTCACAACTGACATTCGGTCAGCTCTTTCGAAATTTGACCGAACAAGCTCATAATATTGGCCATCGGAGAGTACCATTGAGTGCAATTTCAAGCATTTGAGCCTCATCACATCAATAAATTTACTATAATTTTACTATAATTTCTCGTGTGAATGCTATACACCTTGATTTATCGGAAAACCTTAACGTATCATCATCCCATCGAATCTCCAGTCTCGCCAATCGGGGACAATTTCCAGCAATGCAATCTACAAAATTGATTCACTTTAATAGTAATGTAATTTGGTGTAAGTAGTACCTAAGTCACCCTGCTAGCTCTAAACATTTTCAACAAACCAATAAATTGATCGACGTGTATTTTGGCTGTTACTTTTGGACAACAATCTTCGGCAATTCCCATTACCAGCACGCTAAATTTCTTTATAGCTTTGTCAAATCTATTTGAAAACTTTATATTTCTCATTTGTGGAATCATGTTGATCCAGAAATACTCAAGCAATTTATGATGCCCACCAAGGTTCAATCCACGAAGTTGATGACCATGTCGCATGACAAATTCTGATATTGAATTATTAACAGTATTTTAAAGTCGTTTGTGATTTTTTATTCCGACTTCTTACCTGACAAACAATTTTCATTCAAAGAATCACATGTATCTAAATTGAGATACTGTATGTTACTTGCCGTCCCTGAAGCCATCCATGCCTCCAAAACCTGGAAAGAACATTTAAGGAGTAATTTTTTTCTTTGAATACCGAATCGTTAAAGTTTTCGAGCCAACTTGCGTCCAACCATCTCAGATTTGGCAATCTTGTCAGAATTGAAATAATCGTGTCTGCACTCACTTCGGTACCTAGATAGTTTATTTTTAAAATTGGCTGTATCGTTCACCTTTAATGTCAAGTTCTTCAACTTTTGTATTTTGCCATTCAATTGATTGAATTGTCGCGTTATCCAGCTCTAAATTTTGCTGAGCCTATAAAAAATAGAGAAACTTACTCGCATGAGCCAAAAACAAGGTCCGCAATTTTTTGCATCTTTGAAGCAATAGCTTCAAACAAGACCCTGTTACCTAAAAATAGCTTTTATGCTGTTTAAGTTATGTCTAATTGTGATTTCTTTACCTTTTCGCAATAATTTACACACAAACACTCAAGATAGGCACAATTTGATGATAGGGCTTCAACATGTTCGTCGGTGATAAATGGAACCTAAAAGTGAAATTTGTGTTAAATTTGGACTGTTTTTGAACATAAACAGCAAACTCACTCCCCACAAGTTGACAACTCGAAGGTTAGGCAAATATTGTTTTAGCTTGTGGACATTCACCGTTTCATAAACTTCTTCCTCTTCGTCTTCCACTTTTTCATATGTCCCTTAAAGTATCAGCATAGAATGACTTATTTTTCATTTTTTTCAGTTACCCACCAACAATGTGTAAAATTTCTACTGAAGAAATAAAAGTATAAACTTTTCGAAGAAATCCTTCCAGAAAAATGTTTTCTAAAGAGGTAGGTTTTGTTTGAGTTTTTTAAAATGCAGAGCTCACCTGACAAGCAGAGGGTCAATCCCTTTAAACGAGAAGGAAAGCTCTGAAGATCCGTAAAATCGTGAAGTTGCATTGCCGTCGAAAAATCTAAATTTGCTTTCTAATTTGAAGTTTCATTACTGCTACCCAAAGTTAAATATTGAAGTTTGAGACATCGGTTTGCCATTTCATGAAGAACAGAAGGAGTGATCAGATCAGTAGCCAATTCGGTGATTTTCAATTCACAGAAGCGAGAACCAATCAACCCCAAGAAATAATCGAGGTTAGCCACCTAAAGAAAAGCTAGGATTACAGGATACTTAGATATTCTTTTTTACCACAAGTCCACCATAATTTTGTCGGAAAGAAACAAATTTCCATAAAGCGGGATTATCAACGACACGTTTCCATCTTTTGCAGACTTGCCGAGCCCGAAGCATCTTAATGACGTGCTTTTAAAATTTGTGAATTTTTGAAATAAACCTGTTGCGAAGGTAAATAAGAAAATATGTTCATCAAGACTTTATCCGGCAATTTATCGATCGTCTAAATTTTTGGCATATTTGAAAACGAAGGTTTTGTTCCATGCTATATTCTAAATTTCAGTTTTACAGGTTTCAACTTCTGATTTCCCATAAATCTTATATTTTAAAGCATTCGGACCCCGACTCGATGCTGAATGTTTTGTTGAGGTGTTTGCGCAAATAGTTCTTCTCCATCCCCTTCTGTTTCCCCATCATCTTGGATTTGTTGGCGAAAATTGTCTGCATCGGCAGTGTCATGCATGGTAACACGCCGTGTCATATCGAAGATCGCCGTCATTGTTTCCACTATTTCTTTGTGGAATAGAGCCAAGTAAAAGTAAAAACAAGCAACTAAGTGTATAATTTTTTGCAAAATATCAAGATTAAAGTGAATTAATTTCCAAAGTAATGTGATCTAGGAGCCGATAGGACAAAGAATTAAGGCGATTTCCTGAATCGATTCCTCAATGAATGAGCATGTGTTGAGGAGAAGAGAATATATTTTCTTTCGCTCTTAACAGAGGAGAGAGTCAGTTGGCGTTGTTCAGCTTGTGTAGGAAAACGAGAGAAAGGAGAGAAAACAAAACGCATGCCAGATGGTCGCTCTGCTTTTGCTGAATCGGAAACAAACTAGTTTTTTCATTAGTGTGACACTGGCCATACCTAACTATAATTATTATAAACAGTGAACTCACAGTCGAGAATATTCGAAATATAGGCCTCCAATTGGTCGTGGTTTTCTTCATTCTTGTATTTGACTCCAGTTTTACGGTAATAAACTACCACTTAAACAGAGTATCTTGAAGTTTCGAATAGATCTGTGAAAAATGGGTCTCTATTGGGCGACATTCAATGAAGTGAGAAGGGAGATCAAATAAAACCTCGACAGCTCAAGACATTCGGTTTGTTAGACTTAAAAGCGAGGCTGGAAAATGCATAGCAAATTGTTATGGAAATTGTAAAGGACAAAACAAACACAGGTACTGATTACGTACTCGTGTGTTACAAACTTGAGTCATCTACGATCACAAACAAAGAAAGAATAAAGTGTTCAAATGTAGTTTATCGGATTTTTGAATTTAGCATTTAATTTTAACGAAGCTTATGTATACTTACAAACACGATTATTACCAACTTTTAAAAATGTAGAATATGAATGCCACCGTATTTTGATCAATAAGACAAAACGCTAGAATTTTTGACCTTGTTAAAGGAAAAGTAAATGTAAAATTATATAATACTCTTGCAAGTTATATTTCAACTCACTGGTAAACGTGAAAGAACAAGTGCTAGATTGAATTTGCTCATGATCTTCAACTTGCTGATGATTCTTCTCTTCTTTAATTTCCATTCTTCTGTATCACGAAAATGTTTCTTTCGGGTCAAGAAAGTTTGCGATGAGATCAATTCGTTGCTTGGAGACTATAAGATTCTTTAAAGGTTAGCGGATGCATTGAGGTATCGATACTTTTTGCGTTACGTAAGTTAATTGCAATCTGTAGGGATGCAAAAAAGCAGAACAAACCGGTTTGTCAATTTTATTCTTGAATATTTCCAGCATGCTTCCCGCTCATAGATCAGTTATAATGATGGCATAGGAACCTCAGCATAAATTTTTGCTGGTTTGCTTTTATTCTGAAAAATTACCATTGACACTAAATTTCATCGTAGTAACAAAAAAGTTGCACAATAAAGAGTGAAACAAGAAAATTGCCATAGTATTTTACCAAAAAAAGTTTGATTGATCGGATCCGTTCAAGTTAAAAGCCCAAAGAAGCAGCTTGTGGGAAGGCGATCCGAGAGAGAACCCAAACGATAAAAAGAGAAAGAGGAAAGGAAAACGGGTGTACTCCATCTAGACAGGAAAGAGAAATATCCAATGGGGTGTCCAGGGACACCAGCCAGGGTCGGTAAGGTGAGCCGACTCGAGAAAAAGAGGGCTAGAAAGACGAAAAGCTTTCTTTTTAATCCCACTCTAG
Organism: Mesorhabditis belari; assembly: GCA_958450365.1. Taxonomy (NCBI): domain Eukaryota; kingdom Metazoa; phylum Nematoda; class Chromadorea; order Rhabditida; family Rhabditidae; genus Mesorhabditis; species Mesorhabditis belari. Next base: position 970,172 of record CAUEEP010000898.1, read on the forward strand.
GCGAAGACTTTGTTCCAATCAATTCATCCTATCAATTTAATTTGACTTCTTGTTTGAGCTATTTTCAAGCTACTATGACATAAGCTTCTTTTTTTACAAAATTTAATTTTGAGAATTGACATCGATGACCATTTTGTCAAAGCATAAGAGTTGCCTAATTTTAGCACTAATCAACAAGGCTTAAAGTCAATCTTTATTACACAATCTTAGTCAATCTTTATTTCCGTAAGTGTGTTCCGTAAATGTAGACTGCATCCTACTGTTAGCTGGTTCCAATTTGCAAATGCTTATGCTAAAAACAAAATTTAGTTATATTTTTATAGTTTAAAATGATTTCAAGTGCACAAAATTGCAAGACAAATTTATTTTGTGTGGAGAATCTCATGTCTCTCTTGGATATCAAAAGTAAGCAGCAACCAGATTGAGTGTTCCGCAAACAAAAGAAAATTGCAACCAGAAAAATAGTGATCAGGATGATAGAATGAATTCATTTAATTTCGAATGCCAATAACGTTAAGCAAAAATGAACAGAGTGAACCCATATTGTAGAATTGCTTCAATTTCATAAATCATGGATACAAAATGAGAAACACTATAAAAACTCTCTAATCAATTCTTTAATCAATAGTGAAAATATATATAAAGAAATTTTACAAATAGCTATCGCACTTGAAAGAGTGAAAAATGGAAGGGATGACACGGTTAAAGATGATTTTGTTTCTCAATAAGTCCGCTCGTTTCCAGACTACTAGACTTTTGTTAAGCAAATGTTTTTATAATTGAAAAAATCGACTTACTAATATTAGTGTAGAATTGAATGTGGAATGTTTTGCCGTGTTGCCAAACGACTATCAGAGAAAACATGTGGTTGCAGAAAAAGACCGGCGAAGCAAAAGAGTCGAAATTATAGCAAGGATCTAGAGGCAAATTCAATCATTTCTTATTTGATGTTTTTGATTATATTTACCAAATCATGAATGAGCCCAAGAGCCATGCAACTGGGCTCCAAGCAATTTGCGATATTCGATCTTTGAGGGTCAAGCTGGCTGATGAAGTTACTCCAACCTGAAATCATGAAACTAACTATGATTTTAACGTTTGCTTTGCTTTTGGAATACTCACTTAGTAGCTTCGACAGAAATCTTTGTTTTCCTTTTAAATTCCATAAAATCTTGAAGGATTTCTTGAAACAGAAAACTCGTAAAACAGAAAACTGAATTACGGACAGGTCGGCGGTTTTGCAATAACATAGAAACTGTGATTTGGCTTTGATCACCAATCCAAACGTGTTAATTCAAGCGTATTAATTTCTTATCCAAGCTACCCGGTATGGAAAATTGCGAGACATCAAATGAATAAGTAGGTATGAAACCTTTGTCTGAAGTTTCATTGTTAGTGCAGGCTTGATGGCTTCAGTGTCTCGTCTTGTTGCGTGTAGGGCAGAGTATTCATTTGGATGTACTTCCTTTGCACATGACGGTGGCTAAAAACATTTTAAACAGCTCACTGTTTCGTATAGCTTACAGTCACTCCATTGCATCCATTTTCTTCTTTTGAACATAACGTTACACTGCATGTAAATTGCAATGAGGAACCATTTTCAAAAGCGAATGCCTGAAAGCAAAACATTATTTATTATTTTATAATACCTTGATGCACTTTTGAAGCAAACTTTTGAAGATTTTTCAATCCTTTTACCTTGGTTTCGCCATAAGCCATGAGATTTTCCTGATCATATACAATTTCCGAGATCAATTCGCCATCTGTCGAGCATCTAAAGCAAAAACGGCGTCTTCAAGTCTTTAAGTTAGTATAAGTTTATTTTGTTTATGTGATAATAATACGAACAGAACAGAAAAACATGCCCTTCAGCATCAAGTAAAGGAATTTGGTTGTTGTATTCGGATCCAACATAGCAATCATGAATTAGCATTCCGTAATCGTCATTTATCTCTGGTATATTCAATTTTTTTATTAAAACCGGCGGATTAAACCTTTTATTGCATCACATTTCCACGTGTGAAACACGGAATCGCCCAATTTCGCTTTCTTGATAAGCTCGCCTCCAGGATTGGACTGGAATTTAGTTAGATTAAATTTTAAAACTGGGTATAAAATGAGTATAAAAATTGATTAGATTTCGATTTTTGGTTTTTACCTAGGTAGGGTTAGTGCTAACCCACGCCCCAGGCCTACCGTAGCTTGCATTTGTCTTTTTTGTTCAGAGAAAATTCTTCGGCATTAAAACTTTTAACACGCGCTCTCGGATCCTTTAACTCGCTATCCTTACCTTTGTTTTTAATAAAGTTTCTAAATTATAAACTGCGAGCATCGTAACACTTTTGGGAAGACTCCAACTTGTGTTATGACCAGCTATGAGCAGCTATTTTTTAGATTGGCTTTTTTGATAAGGTTTCATTTCAGATTTGTGCACTAACCTTGTGAATTGAATAATTACAAGTTGGCGGAACTGCTTGAAGAGAAATTGTTTGCCCGATGGTGATCTCACTGTGAAAATCAATTTTGTATTAGAAAAAATCTTCTAATTATACAACACCTTACCTTTGCAAATCATCTCTAATCCTTTTTATATAAAGATTTCATTTCAAGAAATCTTTTTCAAACGTTTGCAAAAAGAGACCTACTTTGTAATGACCATTAGATCGGCGGAGATTGTTTGTGATTGCGCTTTTTTCATGTTCAGTGAGCATTGAAGTATAAAAGCTCTAAATTTGTTTATGTGAAAATAATTTAGCGTCATGTCTTAGAACCTGTCTTCCAATGTAATGAACGAGATATTATGCTGAACATTTAGGATGATTGAGCTATTTCTTTCCCATTTCTTAAACACAAATTAAACCACAAAAAGAATGGTTACTGAGTGAGTCCTGGTGGCACCGCATATATCATGATCAATATACATTTCAATGGGACGAGGTTGAGCTGACAAAATGTCCTGAAAAGAATTGAAAAGGTTCATAAATTAGAAATTAGAACTTATTGTTAGAATTATCAAGAAAGCACGACGATAGTTTTGAGAATAATGTTCAAACAATATCACGTTTAAAAGAACTCAACTGTTTTTGATTAAACTACCACAAACAAACTGACCAAAATCTTTCATCATAAATGATCTTTAATAGATGATTTCTCAAACCTGTCTGCACCGATTATCATTTTCATGACCTTTGATGAAGACCGAGCCTTCAAACTTTAACGGTAAATCAAAGTGCAACTAAACTTTGTACACTAGCGACATATTTGCTCAACGAACCCTAAAAGCATGAGGCAAGCATTGAAGTTGCAAAATGTTTGGTTGATCAAGAGGATTTACAGTGGAAAGTCTATTATTCTCATTGACATGTTTTCTTTGAAAGATTTTACATATTGGCATCAGCGTATTCTGAAGATTGTTGCGATACAGAGTCTGAAGGTTCCGTCTCCTCTGAAAACATTTGCCTAATTAGTAATCAAAGTTCATACGAGAAATTGTGCTTGGCAAAACCAAAGTTTCGTTTTCGTCTTTTATTTGAGCTCTTTCGATCGCCGTATAACCTAAAATTGTTAAAACATACCAAAAGTTTGTCGTTCTCCATTTAATTTTTTGACATTCTTGCTTTCTATTATAGTTTAAAAATAAATTTCGTGTAATTGATAATCATGACTATTGAATGCAACTTCATTGAAAAGCTGGGCACTAAGCCTATACAGTCATGGACAAAAGTCTTTACCCCTACCGAGGTCAGCTTTTAAAACGCAAAATTTTTCAACTTTTTAACAAGTTTTAAAAATTGTTTTCAAAGTATTTTGTAGCATTTTTACTCTAGTTTTTATATCCCATAACCAAAAGAAACAACGATTTATTTTAGGCAACAAAGAACGACGTTAACAAAAAAAACCCTCAAAACAGGTGGACAAAAGTCTTTACCCCTTTTCAACTTTTTATTTTCTTGCTGTTGTTTCGTTATTTTTCACATAACAATGCTTTATTATTTTTTAATTCTAGTGATGCCTGGAGCCTATCTGACCACTCCCGACAAAGGAAAGATTATGGAAGCAAGGAAACGAGGCGACAAAGTAAAGGATGTTGCGAGCGTATTCAAACGCAGCCCCGAAACGGTGAAAAAGCTTTGCAAGAAAGAAAAAACGACTGGAATTCTTCACCGAGCATTCAAAACAGGTCGTCCACCCGTCACAACACCAAGAGAAGACAAGGTTCTAATTTTGGCCCACAAAAAGGATCCAAATCTTAATGCTTCCGATGGACTCAGATTAATCAAGCATCAATTTAACAAGGACATTAATCGAAAGACAGTAAGCAGACGTTTGATTCATGCAGGATTGATGACTAGAAGACCTGCCAAGAAGCCCCTGATGGTCGCCAAACACCGGAAGGTTCGACTCGACTTTGCCGAGAAGTATGAAAGTTGGACGAGCAACGACTGGGCCAATGTCATCTTCACCGATGAATCGAAGATCAACTTTTTCAATCCCGACGGCAATCATTTGATCCGGAAACCTGTCGGACAACGATATAGCACCAAATACCTTCGTGCGACAGTCAAATTTGGTGGCGGATCAATCATGTTGTGGGGTAAGAAACTTTTATCTTTATGCCTATTGACTTTTTTTTTTCAGGAGCGATGACTAGAAGTTCACCAGGTCCGCTCGTTCTTCTCAATTCAACTTTGGATGCTCAACGATACAAGGTGATTTTGGAGAACGATCTTCTTCCATTTGCGACCACAAAAATTGGACAAGGATGGTTGCTGTACCAGGACAACGCTCCATGCCACAAGTCGCAACTGCTAATGGGACGAGTTGTTCGCCTTGCCAACGGTGGTAGAGGTCGTCTACCCGGATGGTTCCGATCGAATGGAGTTCAGCTCGTATCTGCTCCTCCCTACAGTCGGATTTGAACGTTATCGAACATTTGTGGGCGTTTTTGAAGCAGAAATTGAAGGGAAAACGCTTCAATACCAAGATTGAGCTATGGTACTTCATTCGACACGTCTGGACAAAGATCGGTCCTCAAATTTTACAGGATTTGGTCGACTCAATGCCGAGAAGGATTCAAGCAATAATTTCATCAAAAGGAGGCCCTACCAAATATTAAAATACTCGGTTTTTTCTCACTTTTTGTTCGAGGGGTAAAGACTTTTGTCCACCTGTTTTGAGGGTTTTTTTTTGTTAACGTCGTTCTTTGTTGCCTAAAATAACTCGTTGTTTCTTTTGGTTATGGGATATAAAAACTAGAGTAAAAATGCTACAAAATACTTTGAAAACAATTTTTAAAACTTGTTAAAAAGTTGAAAAATTTTGCGTTTTAAAAGCTGACCTCGGTAGGGGTAAAGACTTTTGTCCATGACTGTAGTCACAAAAGAGACAAAAACTTACCAAAGTAGGGAGTCGAAATGGCAGCTGGAACGGTGGTGATAGCTGATACTGAGGAAGATAACCAATCTTTATATTGTCAAAAGTATACCTAAAGGTGTAGTTGTTGTTCCACGGGATTCCAATGTCGTTGAAGGAACTCTAGTGTGAATTTCCGGGGGCTAAAAATAAAGAAGACGTTAATGTGCAAAAAACACAACTCAATATCCACTTACTTGTATACCAGGAGGTTTGGACTTGGTCGGTCCCTTTGAAGGATTAACTTTGTGCGAAGCTTCCTCAAAAATAAGTCTTGCAATTTTAGCACTCGTATCTCCGTTATTTCTAAAGAGAACATTCTTGAATTTGAAGTTCTTAATAACAAACAAGAGTCGTTGTTGCTAAAGATTTCAAACTCAACTACCTTTGACGGAGAACAAATATGTTTGAGGTGAAACTTGTGAGTGTAATTAATTGATTTGGATCGGCCTTTTGTGTTGCTAAGATCACAAGCTCGATTTCATTCTCCTTTAACTTCTAAAATTTTATTTCAAGCTTGCAGGGCTATAGTAATTCTTTGTATTAGAGAAAACCATATTGCTTATTATTATATTAGATTAGGTTGTGGAAAAGGCACCTTGGCATCATTCAAAAATGACGGATCGGGTTGTCCAGCAGTAATCACAATCATCAGATTCTTGGCATTCTCTCGATCTCCCTTAAGTTTTTATTTTGGATTTTTTCTTTATTTAATAATACCCTTGATTTGGTGAACGCAAACTGAGCAATCCTAAATAGTATAAATTATGGTTGCAGTATGCCTATAAGTAGCTATTATCTTTGCTAGCTAATTTCCAAGAGATTACTTCTCAAGTTCACCCCCTTTTCCGGAAAGGCTTGGCAGAAATGTTGTATCCTTTATGTCTTCCAAAAGCCAATCAAGGCATTGATGACGTTGAAAAGAAAACTCGAGATATGGCTCTCCATGACGAAGTTGAATTAACGACACCTAAGTTTAAGTTCTTTAATTAAAATTTTTTAATAGCTTGAGTTATACCTGAATTCCCTTTGAACCAACATTCCGAAGATTTTTGAGACTGTCATAAAACACTTCAATTGCTTCAGCAAACTCTAGACGTGTGAGGAAACTTGTTGAATCGATGAAAAGTAAAACATCGGCTTGAATATTCAACTTTTCGTCGTTCTGAGTTGTGCAGATTCTCTTGGGGGCCGAAGTGGCTAAAAAATTAATATAGATTTACGAAAGAGTTGGCATAAAAATTTGAATGAACCTAAGGTAGAGTCGGTTTCAAAAATTTGTGCGCTGCTAGTTGAAGATTCAGCTCTGCGAGTACTAGTTGTTTGCGGAACCTAAAACTCATATTTAGCTAAAGAAGTGAATCAAACTTCTTTGACAGAAGCTATTGTGCTTGTCACGTCTTTAGTTGAGCTCCCAGAGGATGTATAGAATGTAGAAGAATGAATAAAGCCAGGAGAAGGTTTTTGCGTTGTGTCTGGCCTTTTTGAGGAAATTGATGTTCTGGGGGGTGTCTCAAAATGTTGATGTCTGGATGTAGAGGATGTAGAGCTATGAAAGAGGCTAGGATAGAGTTTTTGCGTCATTTTCGATCTCCCTGAAGACGTCGCACTTTCAGTATTTTTGAATGTAGAGAATGTTGAAGTACTAATGGAGCTTGAATCTGGCCTTTGTTGCGTGAATATTTTGGCTTTTCTGGTCGTCGTCGAAGATCTAATATTGTAAGTGGAAGCCGTGTGCCCCAGTGTGGTTGTTTTGCTTATGCGTCTAGTTGGAAGCTTTGAAGTGTGAGATTGGCTTGAAAAGGATGACCAAAATGTAACAGCTGTTTTTGGTTTTCTTGATGTTGTTTCAAAAAATGGCGACCGACTGTTATCCTTGGTGAAAGCGATGGAAGCGGTTGAAGAAGGCGGATGTGAAAAACTAGATGAGGATTTGGATGATTTTTTCTTGGTGTATAAAATCGGTTTCTGTGTAGACACTGTTTTCGCTGTAGTTGCCTTCGTTGTAGTTGCCTTCGTTGTATTTGCCTTCGTTGTAGTTGCCTTCGTTGTAGTTGCCTTCGTTGTAGTTGCCTTCGTTGTAGTGTCAGTTCTTACTGTGCTGAAGTTTGAAACATGAGAGAATGATGTCCGAATTGTTGATGGAATAGTAGCTAGCGGAAGAGTTGGTCTCGGTGATGTTGTATGAGTCGTTTGAGATGCTGTCGCTATAGTTATTCTAGGAGGTGATGAGTTGGCTGGTCTAGGTAAAGTTGTTGTAGCCATTGTCGTTGTTGTTGCCGATACATTTGTGGAAAGATTTGTTTTTTTGGCAGTTGAATTGGCGTTCGTGGGAGAAACAGGGGGAGTAGTTTGTGAGGGTTGTAAAACAACCGACGTTGTCAGAGAAACATTTTTTTCCTGCAAAAATATTTTAGATTTTTTAGTTGCTGGGTAACCTTTTCCAATTCATCAAATCCTTCTTCAATGGCTTTGCTAAGATCTTCACTTGTTATTCCCGCTGGCTCGCTCTCTTCTAGTGTTTCACTCAAGTTTCTGAATTTTTTTTTCTTGTAAAAATAGTCTAATTAACTAACTTTGAAATTTCATCAATCAGTGATTCCTCAAGTTGCTTTCTTAAACTCACATCCATCTTTGGCGATTGCGGATCTTTGTCTAGACTAAAAAAAAATGCGTGCTATGATTTTCTTCGATTAGGACTTTCTACAGACAACAAAAGGTATTTATTCTAATCAAATTTTTTATTTTCAGTACTCCTAAATCGCAGAAAAGGAAAACCACAAAAATTTAAAGATTTAAAAATTGTTAACTCCGAAGAGAACGAAGAGAAAGTTCACAACGTCTGATACAAAACTTGTTAAAAGATCTATCTTTCAATTTTGTTTTTTTCTTACAAAACAACTCACCTGAGCAAAACATTCGATAGAGCTTCATCAATTTCCATTTCAATGGCTTTCTCAAGACTCAAATCGACCTGAGGATCATTTGCTCCAAAAACGGCGTCCAGACGAACGATGGGTGGGTTTCCGGCAGTTGTTTTAAAATTCTAAGTTCAAGTTTAGTTTTACTTTCAATTATCACAAGTTAGTAGCTTCAAATTATAAAGAAAGTCTTTTCGTTTCTTTTCGTACTTCCGTTGAAAAATAACAAATTCACCTAAATTCACCTACAAATTCACCTATTCACCGTTTCTATAACCTAAGGCTTGTTCTAAATAAAAAGTGTTGATTGTACAATTTTGGGCTCACTTTCAAGGAAATTCGAGTGTGAAAACGTATTTTTCGTAAAAATCTATAAAAACCAACCATGAAGAAATTAGCTGAACCAATTTCTCTGAAAATTGATTGCTGCCTTTTGTGTTCTATCTTTTATCTATTGACATCAAGATAGGTTTCTTTAGCTAAAGTGTCTCAACCGCATCACCCAATCGTCGCCTTTTTTTGACTACCCGACCACGAGCCCAAAAAAAATTCAGATATAAGACGTTTCAATGTTATTTTGCAGAAAAATAATTGGCCTTTCTAATGAAAAAAACCGTAGTTCAATTGGTGCATTTGTTTGTTTTAAACGGAAATACGAAAAGAAACGAAAGGACTTTCTGGACAACGTAATACTTTAATGTCAACAATAAGAGAAATCAAATTCATGAGAATAACGACCTCCCGCTTTGTCTTCTCGCCCCAGAATTTAAGCGTATCGCGTCGTATTTCACGGTGTAAAAAATGAGGAATAAAAGGTCCTGCATGTTCTCTAAATTGTCAAAGATTTCACAACAATAATTTCGCAGTTCTTGTGTATGATGGATAATATGCAAAATCAAAGAGATTTGATTAAGCTTCACCTGAACTTTTCATGCAGCATGTTCAAAATTTTGTGGTCACTATGATTGTTTTGTTCGTTTTGCATCGAGAGGAGAACGTGTATCAAAAACTTCTTTTTAAACGGCAACTGAAAATCAACTTGATTTTGCATGTTAATAAATGAATATATTCCTTTTAAATCATGCCATGATCCCACTATCTTTGGTCAAAACTATCGATACTGACTTTAGGTTTGGAGGAGCAAAAAACTTTTGCGTTTCTAAACAAAAGCTTACTATGTTCACCTAACAATAAGTTACTTGTCATAAAGGATTTATTGAAAATTAAAAGAAGATAGTAAATCGTTAAAATCTCATCCTTAAAGGAAAATATTTAGTACTTGCCTTTTTGGTTGTTTCAAATTCAGGTTGAGGAGCTGGCGGGTGAAAGTGAGAACGCGTTTGGTGCAAAGAACGTATTTTCTAAAACGTATGATTCAACTATTTAATCTAAAGCAAAGTGTTGCCAAAACTTACATTGTCTCGTAATTGATTTCAGAAAAATTGACCCGTCAAAAAAAGTACCAAACCATGTTTTAATTCACAAGTAAATCACGGATTAACTTACAGGACCATAGACATCTGGGTCTTCGGAGCGTTGAACTACGTTAGAAGAGAGCTAAAAATCGGCTCTTTGAGGTCAAATTTAGACTTATACACCGCATTGTACCAAATTAAAAAACCAATTGTAAATATGAACTTTCAACTCAAAATTCGAACCAGTGGTGGTTGAGGAGGGGGCTGATAACCAAGAAATACCCTTCCTTCTGCATTATCAATTCTGTAGTACAGTAGAAGAACCTAAAAAGCGGAGAATAATGGTATTGGTATAGTAGTATTTAGACGTTTGCCGGAACAAAAAAGAGTTCGGCTTCTCTGTCCTGATTAGTGGTCACTACCGGCAAAGCAAAAATCTCCTTCAAAACCTTCAAAATCTCTTCCAATAAATTTTTTTGATTGGTTAAAGGAAATTTGGGGTTAATATATAACTTCATAGATGAGTGACTTAATGTTCACTTTCCTAACCGAAAACAATCAACTCAAATCTTTTTATGGCTTTCAGAGTCTTTACGTCGATTTCAGATCTGACAATGAGAAAACCACTCATCAGTGGCCAGCAAAAGCGATATTGTGAACATTTTGAGATCTGTGAAAACTTACCAGAAAAAGAAACGATTGTGAAAGTAGATGAAATACTTGCACATTCATTGCGATTAGTTCCTGAATATCAATTTCTTCGGAAAATCAGATTCAATTTAATCTTTGAGTTTCCAAAAATCAAAGAAAAACAAAAATCCTAAAACAAAGTGACTGGTGGTTTGAAGAGCTTTCTGGAAAAAAAATCATTGTGTCGGAAAAATGCCATGATTTGCAATCAAAGAAAAATTGAGACAAAAAGCCAGTTTTTATGTCAGGAGAGGGCGATCCAAATGAGTCGCACTCTTTTCTCTTTTCATTAGCTTCCCAAAGCTTTCGGCCAAGCGATATGAGAATGGCACAAATGTGAGAGAGCAAAAATAGCACGTACAAAGTATCATTACTAGTAGATAATATCATTGCATTTTGCAGGTAATTTTGGGGATAGCAAAGCTTCGTTTCCTTTGCCCCTACCCCTCACAGGTAGGGCAACTAGATGAAAAGTGTAATAAAAAGTAAAGTATTTCTCGGTTTAAAGCTGACATTAATTTGTAATTTAATGGTGAAATCAAAAGCGAAAACTCTTTAATGTTTCTACAAATTTTGTTAAGTCGCAATTTTTATTGGCTTAGGCTTAGGCTTAGGCTTAGGCTTAGGCTTAGGCTTAGGCTTAGGCTTAGGCTTAGGCTTAGGCTTAGGCTTAGGCTTAGGCTTAGGCTTAGGCTTAGGCTTAGGGCTTAGGCTTAGGCTTAGGCTTAGGCTTAGGCTTAGGCTTAGGCTTAGGCTTAGGCTTAGGCTTAGGCTTAGGCTTAGGCTTAGGCTTAGGCTTAGGCTTAGGCTTAGGCCCAGGCTTAGGCTTAGGCTTAGGCTTAGGCTTAGGCTTAGGCTTAGGCTTAGGCTTAGGCTTAGGCTTAGGCTTAGGCTTGGGCTTAGGCTTGGGCTTAGGCTTAGGCTTAGCAGGCTTGGGCTTGGAGGCTTAGGCTTGGGCTTAGGCTTGGGCTTAGGCTAGGCTAGGCTTGGGCTTAGGCTTGGGCTTGGGCAGGCTTAGGCTTGAGGCTTAGGCTTGGGCTTAGGCTTGGCAGGCTTAGGCTTGGGCTTGGAGGCTTAGGCTTGGGCCAGGCTTAGGGCTTAGGCTTGGGCTAGGCTTAGGCTTAGGCTTAGGCTTGGGGCTTGGAGGCTAGGGCTTAGGCTTAGGCTTGGGCTTAGGCTTGGGCTTGGGCTTGGGCAGGCTTGGGGCTTAGGCTTAGGCTTGGGCTTAGGCTTAGGCTTAGGCAGGCTTGGGCTTGGGCAGGCTTGGGCTTGGGCTTGGGGGCCTGAGGCTTAGGCTTGGGCAGGCTTGGGCTTGGGCAGGCTTGGGCTTGGGCTTAGGCCAGGCTTAGGCAGGCTGGAAGCCGGAGGCAGAGGCTTAGGCTAGGCGGGCAGGCTGAAGCCTAAAAGCCAAGCTAAGTAAGCTAAGCCAAGCCTGTTAAATGACCTGAGCTGAAAGCCTGAAGCCTGAAGCTAGCCCTAATAAATAAGCCAAGCCACAAGCCTAGGTCTGACTAAACAATTACTAAACAAATATTCAAAGCTATAGCCCACCTGAATACAAGCCTGAAGCCTGAGCTAAATGAAGCTAAACTGAAACTGAAATACAAGCTGAAGCACTAATTTTCAAACCTAAACCCACTGGCCAAGCCTAAAGCTGAAAGAGCCTGGGCAAGCTAAGCCTGAGCTGAAGCTAAGCTGAAGCCAAGCTGAAACTGAAGCTGAAAACTGAAGCTGAGGCACAAGCCCTGCCACAATACAAGCTGGCCTAAAACAATAACCAAGCCCACAGAAACTGAAGTAAACTAATTTAATTTAAATATATTAAAAACTAAACCTGAGCCTGAAGCCTGGAGCCTGAAGCCTGGCAAGCTTAAGCCTAAGCTAATTTCAAGCCAAAGCTAACTGAAGTACTGAAGCTGAAAGCTGAAGCCTGAAAACTGGAAAGCTGACCTGAAGCCTGAAGCTGGCAGAAATGGCCTGAAGCCCTTCTAAATAATACAGCCTAATGACCTGATAAACAGAATAAACTGAACTAATAATAGACAGCAAAATTTGTGACATTAAGTTTTCTTTGATTTTGGTAGTACAAATTGGTAATCATTAAACAAATACACTTATTAAAACGTCTGATTTATTGAGAAACCAGAACATCTTCAAATCTCACCTTGCCCATCTGTTGATTATATCTTGCTTTAATTAATGTTGCTTTGTGCCAGGCTAACTATCACGACATATTTTGACATTCATATCATTGATAACTTTCAGAATGAAGAAGAAGAGTGCGACGCCCTCTGAATCGCCCTCTCCTGACAAACATTTATCTGTTTTCTTTGATTTTGATCCATTTACAATGATTCACCGAAACACAAGCCACCGATCACTTTGTTTTAAGGATTTTTTTTTTCTTGATTTTGACTCAAGATTAAGATTGAATCTGTTTTCCGGCTAAGACAATCACCCAATAATATTACCTTTTTCTTCTTTTTCCCAATCGTTACTTTCTGGCGAGATTTTCACGAATCTCAAATATTCTAATGTAGTGAATTTGTCGAATGCGAATCGACATGCGACTCTGAACCATAAGGTGATTGTTTTCGGTGAAAAGATGAGCAAGTCGCTCTTCTTTGGTCTATAACTTAGTTGTAACAATGTATTGAAGAAGGCTGAAGGTGAAGAGATTTTCTTTTGTACATTAGTGACCACTGTCAGAAACTCGAACTCTTTGTTCTGAACGTCTTAATTCTTTATATACCAATACCATTAATTTATTTCTACACCTTGATAATGCGGAGGAAGAGTATTCTTGGTTGTTTCCTCGACCACCGCTGGTTCGGATTAGTAATTTTAATTTGGTACAATGCGATCAATATCAGTGGTGAAACCGTTTAACATAACGTAGTTCAACGCTCCAGTTCAGTAATCTGTGATCTTAGCAATGTCCGTGACCTTGCGCAGCCAATTAAAACAGTGGTTTAATGCATGACGAGTCATTTCTGAAATCAGCGACAGATTAAACGGATGATCCTAATTTATCGTTCAATTCGCCTCTCAACAGGCTGGCTCAAAAGGCGAAGTACCGCTTTGGGAAACGGATTTTAACGTTGCTTTAATGTCGATAAATCCTTTTTTCGACGAAGCCAACATTGTTGAACATGATAGGCTTTGTTCAGAAACGCAAGTTTTTTTCTCCAGAAACTAAACGTCGTGTTTTATTAAATAATGGGATCTTGGCATGATAAGAGCCTCCTGTTTAATGTGCCAATCAGTTGATTTTTCAGTGCCGTTAAGAGTTTTGTCTACGTTCTCTCTCGTGGTGACACCACAAGAATTTTGGCATGCTCGAGGGTCAGATATCGAAACTCTCTTTGATTTTTCGCCAATAAACCACGCAGAACAAATTGTTATTAATCCTGTGAAGAACATCTGGTTACTGATAATTTTCCGCCGTCGAAGTGAAAAGTTAAGATATTCTCTTGGGTGATTTCTCTTGTGTGACATTAATATATTATGTCGAAAGTCCTTTAATTTCTTTCCGTTTAAAACAAACTTTCCAATTCACGGTTTTTAATTTTATACATCTTGAATTTTTGACAAATGATGTTAATCAAAGGCATTTGATGCCAGTTATTCGCTTTATTTAACTCCAATGTTAATCGGCGATAAATGAAACTCCTAAAGCAGCTGTCCATTTTCGAAATTAGTTCTTGTGATTGTTTATAGATTTTGAAAAACCATTTTCTCTCATGAGAAATATTCAAACAGCACAATCAACACTTTTATTTAAACAATATGGAGTCCTAAAACGATGAACTCAAATGAACAGCAGTGAACTGAGCAATTTGTTCATTTTCAACAGGCTGAAAGAAGCGAAGATCATTTGAGACTTCTCCTAATGTGGTGGTAAAGCTAAACGACAGGGTACAAACAACTGCCGGAAACCCACCCCGTCGTCGTCTGTTTTCAAGTTTTGAGCAAGCTGATCTCAGTCGACCAGCCATTGAAAATGAAGTGACTCTATCAGCTAAGTGAAATTGTTTTTTGAAAAGGCTAAGATCGAAAGATAGATCTTCTTCGAGACTGTTTCGGTGATATCGACTCTTTCTTCCGTTCCAGGATGGCACAGTACAATCTTGTGGTTTTCTCCGCATTTAAAAATTACTGAAAATAAGGTGATTAAGAACTAAATACAGCACATTACGGCTAAGTATCTAATCGAAAAATCATATACCGTTTACGAATCGCGTTTCGTTATCTGGTGTAGCGAGTCACGGTGATGAAATTTGAGATGATATCGAACTATTTTTAACATTCCGGAAGCGATTAATTTATGAAAGAAGAGCGACGCGAGCGTGAATGTAGCGAAAGCCATTGAAAGTGGGGCCCTTAACAGCAAAATCTAAAAATATTTTGCGGGGAAAAATGTTTCTCTGGCGATCGATTACAACCGCACAACACCACCTGGAGCTGCGCTCCGCGACGCTGATAAATGACGATCTTTTCACCATAATAATCATTGGCTAATGGCGATGTCAGCTATTTCAACTGTCCAGTAATATCATTCTTCATTTAATTCGGTATCATTCTCTCTTGTTTTCAAACTCCTTTGGCTACTAACTGGCAACTAATAAATTTACTGGCAACAACAGGTATGAAGCATGAAAATTTGCTAACAGCTCGTTACGAAACCGTTTTACAAAATAAATACGTACGTCATTTCATCGCATCTTCTGTTCATTTCCATCGCTTTCGCAGATAACGATCGGTCGCTCAGTGGCATCAGAAAATAGCGGCTGTTTTTATAAATCACTTCCAGCTTTCGACCAACGCGCCAACGATACGCGGGTTTTACGCCTGGCAGATGCGACGCGAAAAGCATTATTCGCGGCAGGCGGATTCAAACTTTCGTGTAACTCGGCATTCTGCCCGTTCAAAAAATGCTGAAAGTGCGATAAATCTTCGAAGCGCAAAAGTATCTGGCCTCTTTCGCCAACTTCTACGTCCTCGTCCAGACATCGGCTGACCTGGTGCGGGCATCCGATTTCCTCGAAAACCGTTTAACGCGAAGCGTATACTGACCCCGTCGTTTGTACCCATTCTGCGTCTCGGACTCAACTGGGCATTGATTAAGCACGACCATATGAAGTTCGCTATTTAAATATGATTCACTGACAACACTCACTGAAGCTCCAATCTGCTGTACACAAACTTCGAAACAACTCTGCTGGGACTAATTCAAGCACAGCCTAACACTCTTAAACAAATCTCCATATTATTTTTGGCGCTCAAACTTACATGCACAACAGAACGACTGTGAGTTATTCAGCACCGTGTTACTTTCATCGATTCAACGAGACTACACGTCTGTAAATGACAATCGTTATAAATGTCAGATGTTAGACTCAAAGCA